>CM035423.1:32736720-33076720 GCA_020310875.1 Ceratopteris richardii
GAAGCAAAAGGCGAAAAAACAAAAGATCTAGACGTAATCTCGATAATAATGAGATTATAGACCTTCTTTCACAGATTGGCTATATAGTCGTTTGCAATGCGCCAACGCAAATAATGAAGAAATCTCAAATGAGCAAAGAGAGTTAATGATAGGTTGTGAACGAAAGGTAATTTTATTAAAATAATATTTTATTTTTTTCATATATGTATGTTAGTTTTTATTTACTAATTGAATTTATTTTGCAGGCTCGAATGTTTACTAATATGTGGGCTTTTGGACAGCATATTAGAATCAAAGCCATTGATTCTTTACGTAAAACAGAGGATTTTAGTATTGTTGCTTCTTTCAAGCAACTATCACATGCTAGCTCAAAAGACACAAACCTTATAGATAGCGAACTTGGTTATGTAATAACTATTGTTGGTATCTACGAAATTTCATTTCGTACATTCAAACAGGTAGAAAAAAGTTTATATATTTTTTTTAGAGTTAGTTATTTTTTTAAGCACCTAATAATGGGTTTTTGTGGTTATATATTTTGATAGGTCATTTTGAAGGTTGACTAGTTTTGAGCGGAGTATAAAGGTGGTAATTCTACATTAAGAAAGGAATTATCTGGGTTTTGGGCAATTGATTCTTCCAAGGTAATGCGATCTACTAAAGAACCATATATTCTTCCTAGGCATATTGAACAAGCATTTTTTTATAAAAACCCAGATGCTCATCCTTGGTGGCAAGTCATTCATGTGCAACCTAGAGGTAGGTCATTGTTTGAACAGTTTATTGTTAGAGAGATCGAAGAAAGTCCTCTTGATGATTCAGTATCAGATTTTGATACATCAACATCTGAGATAGAAATTAGAAACATTATACGTGATAATGATACTAATCTTTTTGATGAAGAGGATAATTCTCTACATGCTGATTCTACTGAGGAGGAAGAGGAATTACCAGAAATAGATATTAATCCATCAATAGATGATGTGATTCATGAGAACATAGATTTAACAATAGAAGAAATAAATGAAATCAATAAGGATAATGAAGATGAGACTATATTGATGTCTTACCAAAATGATGGCAATAATGAAAACATATAAGCAGATTAGATAGTAAATTCTACTCTAGTTATCGATCAATAACTTGAAGCTTCTGAATGGATATCAGATAATAGGTTTTTTTTATTAACTTGAATAACGATGAATCCTATTAGAGAGATGAAATCATGTTCTTCTAAGTTAGAACATGAAGCTCAGGGGTATGCCTAATTATTTTATATATAGCGTTATCTTCGAGGAGCAAATTTTTATCATGTATGTATGCATATGTGTGTGTATTCATGTGTATTATATGTATACATATGTTAGTATGCATATATATGTATTTCATGTATATGTATGTGTTTGCATGTGTGTGATATATGTATACATGTGTTAAATATGCATATGTGTATATATGCATATGCATTTATGTAAAATATTCATGTATTCATGTAATATATGCAAGTGTTTATAATTGTGTACATGTATATATGTATATGTGTCTATGTGTAAATATCTACATGTAAATATGTATGCATGTATATATATGTTTATGTGTGCATGTAGGCATGTATATATATGTTTATGTGTGCATGTAGGCATGTATATGTGATGTGTACATGTATATATGTATATATGTCTATGTGTAAATGTGTACATGTAAATATGTTAGCATGTAAATATATATATATTTATGTGTGCATTTAGGCATGTATGTGTGATGCATAATACATCTACTCCATTTTATATTTATGTATCCTATCTACATGATGTGTATATATCTTTACATATATTATGATCCTCGTTGATTCGAGTAGCTATATATAGAGGCATAAGGTTGGGAGGAGAGACATCTCTCTAGTAGGACGTCGGAGGTGTACATATACTTCAAACATATGGCTAAAAAGTTGAATTAGAGTTTTTAAATTAGGGATTTCAAAACCCTAATATCGAAATTAGTGTTTTATTTATTTATTTACTTATTTATTTATGTGTATGCATGTGTTGTGTATGTATGTGTATCTATATGTGCATATGCATGTGTTTTGTGTGTATATATGCATGTGTGTGTATGCGTGTATTTATACCTCTAGTCTCTCTCTCTCTCTCTCTCTCTCTCTCTCTCTCTCTCTCTCTCTCTCTCTCTCTCTCTCTCTCTCTCTCTCTCTCTCTCTCTCTCTCTCTCTCATACATACATACATGCATAAACACACATACTCATATCCACATATATATACATAAAAGCAGTGCATACCGTGCATTGTCGCGACGATGAGCCATAAGTGTCCGCATCTCTTTTAAACACCACTTAAGCGACCATCCTGTCCCAAACTCTGTCTCAAGTGAACTAAGCACATATTTTTTATCCCTCTCATCATGCTCACTACAAAAATAAAAAACATAATGTAAATAAAACATAAGATATATTTTTCAATTTATATGTAAAACTTTTACTTACTTCCACGGTAAGTGGATAAAGCGCAGGTAAGAGTCGCATAGTGCCCGCATTCTTCTCTTGAACTCCAATCCATTCCCTATGTACACAATGTTCCCCTCTGGCTCTATGTCGCACTCTAGTCCTAAGGTGCCTATGCATGTCCTCGTAGGCAACTCTGCTCTGCTATCACGTGCTGGAGGTGGTATAGGTGTCCTGAAAATAGATAGATAGAAATAAATAAAAATATGTGTTATAATATCATTAAAAAAGTTTATGAAAACAAAACATACCTATGAGCAGCTAGCTCTCTTCCTACATGTGGAGCCGCATAAGAGCCCTCGTCTGATCGCTGGGTAAGCATCTTGATCGTATAATCCAGCTCCTCATCGGACATCTCTGAGTAATCACGCATTATGGCCCCTAGAGTATCAGACGGAACTCTTGCTCTCATAAGACTTTTTATGAGAGTGAGTTTCACCTTTCTCTCTCTACTGGGATCCATAATACCTAACATATAAAACAAAATGGTTAGAAATCAATATATATATGTGTACATATGTAAGTGTGTATGCATTAAGTATGTGTATGTATGCATGTGTGTGTATGTATGTGCGTGTATATGTGTGTATGTGTGTATGCATGTGTATGTGTGTGTATGCATCATTATGTGTATATGTTTCTATGTGTGTATGTGTGTGTATATGTGTGTGTGTGTGTATGTATGTGTATATGTGTATGTGTGTATGTGTGTGTGTATGCATGTATGTATGTATGCATATGCATATGCATTATGTATGTATATATATGCATGTATGTGTATGTGTGAGTATGTCTCTCTATGTGTGTGTATGTATATATGTGTGTATGTATGCATATATGTGTGTATGTGTGTATGTGTGTATGTGTGTATGTGTGTATGTATGTATGTGTGTGTGTGTATATGTGTTTGTATGTGTGTAGGCATGTGTATGTGTGTGTATGCATCATTATGCATGTAAGTGTCTATGTGTGTTTGTGTGTGTATATGTGTGCGTGTGTGTGTGTCTATGTGTATGTGTGTGTGTCTATGAGTGTGTATGTGTTTATGTGTATGTATGTATCTATGTGTGTGTATGTGTCTATGTGTGTATGTGTATGCATGTATGTATGCATATGTGTGTGTATGCATGTGTATGTGTGTGTATGCATCATTATGTGTATATGTGTCTATGTGTGTATGTGTGTGTATATGTGTGTGTGTATCTATGTGTATGTGTGTGTGTCTATGAGTGTGTCTATGAGTGTTGATGTGTTTATGTGTATGTATGTATCTATGTGTATGTATGTGTCTATGTGTGTATGTGTATGCATGTATGTATGCATATTTGTGTGTATGCATCATTATGTGTGTCTATGTATGCATGTGTATGTGTGTATGCATCATTACGTGTGTATGTGTCTATGTGTGTATGTGTGTGTATGTGTGTGTATGTGTGTGTATGTGTGTGTGTGTGTGTCTATGTGTATGTGTGTGTGTCTATGAGTGTGTATGTGTTTATGTGTGTGTATGTATCTATTGTTGGAGAATTCCTCTCCTAATCGCAGCGGAAAGTGTAGAAGACCTTCTCAGGATCAAGACTCTTGCCAATAGCTGAACCTTCAAATGAAAACTGGTACCAACTGAAAAACGCAATGAACTTGAAACTTTGTTCACTCAAACTAGACACCTAGAGCTTTCAAATGAGCTATCAAACACTCAATTTGGAGTAGATTTGGGTTGGCAACTCTTTGATTCAAAACAGACTACCTGTCCACTCAGTTAGGCTGAAAACTAAACTTCACTAAAACCTGAATAACTCATAGATCATAAATAATTTCATAAAACGGTTCTAGGTAGAGGAATTACTCGAGATAAGCTTTCCAATGAATGTTTAAACACTAAAATTGGATACATATGTTGAGAGATATGACTCTCACAAGTCGACTACCCAGAAATAGGTGTGCAGCTGGACATACTCTATAAGGGTGAACTGAACGAAATGACTCAAAACAAATGAAGTAGCAACAAGAGGGCTTCCACACCTTCTTCCTCTATTCTTGAGTGTCCTCCCTTGCCTCTTTTATAGCCAAGTGACCAAAAACTCTCATGATGAGTTTGAGAGCTCTTCTCCATCATTTCTCCACTACTTTGGATAGCCACTCCTCTTACAGTTCAGTTTTTGGATTTGATTCTCTTTTGAATGATTCTCTTTTGGCCTCCACTATTTGTTGAAGTAAATGCTTCTATTTTTCATTTTTGTATTTATCTTCTACTTGAAGAAAATCCTTTTTGCAAAAATATATACGAGCTTACTTCTTTATTTTTAACACTCCCCCTCAAGCTCACATGTGAGCTTGCACCTTCAGCCATATCCTGTAAGTTGATGTCATCCTTGAACCTCTTTAGCTTAGAAGCATCTAGGGACTTTGTAAGCATGTCTACAACCTAGTCATTAGTTCCAATGAACTTTATATCCACATCCTTGCTCAAAACTTTTTCTCGAACATAATGATAATGCACTTCTATGTGCTTGCTTCGTGCATGAAACATTGGATTGTTTGTCAAGTGAATGCTTGACATGTTGTCACCATAAATTGGAATGGTCTCCACCTTCACATCAAGATTAGCCAATAGCTTCTTTATCCACATAGCTTCACAAGTTGCAAAGGCTAAACCTCTATATTCAGCTTCTGTAGATGATAGTGCAACAGTAGGTTGCTTCTTTGAGCTCCATGTGATAGGTTTGCTACCTATCATGAACACATAACCTGAAGTGGATCTTCTATCTTCCTTCGAACCAGCCCAATCAGCATCACTGAAGCCTTTTACCTGCAATTCTTTATCATATCTATAAAACAAAGCATGATTGACAGTGTGCTTCACATATCTTAGCACTAGTTTGGCTGAATTTAAATGTTCACTTGTTGGAGCTTGCATAAATTGAGAAAGAACTCCAACAATATAACATAAATCTGGTCTTGTGATCGTAGCATAGATCAATGAACCTATAATACTCCTGTATGTAGTTACATCATGTAACTTCTCTCCATCATTTGAGCATAGCATCACATTTGTGTCGATAGGTTGAGTGAGTGGTTTGCATTCACTCATTCCAAATCTGAAAAGAACATCCAATAGGTACTTTCTTTGCATCAAGTAAATGCCATCTTTCCCATAGACTATCTCAATGCCTAAAAAGTATTTCAACTCACCAAGATCTGAAATTTTAAACTCCTTACCGAGTTTCCTTTTGATCTCTTGTATTCCTGTAACATTACTTCCTGTTATGATGAGATCATCAACGTATATGCAAATATATACCTGCTTGCATTCTTCTTTCTTCATGTAGAGAGAGGGATCTGCATTACTTGGACTATACCCACACCTTGTGAGGTACTCGACCAATCTTTGATTCCAAGCACGTGGTGCTTGCTTCAGCCCATACAAAGCTTTCTTCAATCTACAAACAAAATTTGGATGCTTTTTGTCTTCAAATCCAATCGGTTGACTCATGTATACCTCTTCTTGAAGTTCACCATTGAGAAAAGCATTTTTTATGTCAAGTTGGTACAATGGCCATCTCCTTGCTGCACTCACTGCAATCAAGGTTCTAATTGTTCCCATCTTTGCAACCGGCCTGAAAGTCTTTTCGTAATCGATGCTGTGAGTTTGCTTGAATCCTTTTGCTACTAGTCTAGCTTTATGCCTTGCTAGAGAACCATCAGCATTTCTCTTTATTTTAAACACCCATTTATTTGGAACAATCTTCATACCTTCAGCCTTTGGAACTAGCTCCCATGTGTGATTGTCCTTGAGAGCTTTCATCTCTTCTTGCATAGCTTCTTGCCATTCTTTTTGTGTACATCCTTCTTCATATGCATCCGGTTCTTTGTCTTTGACCACCTGTGTCATATATGCAAAATGCTTTGCAATAAAACTATCATAGCTCAGCCTTTCAATTGGATACCGTGCTCTTGAAGACCTCCTTTCATTTCCTTTTGAACATTGCTTCTTCAACCGGTTCAACTTTACCTTTGGTGTGATCACCTCTTCATACTCTTCTTCACTTGCATTTGAATCACTATTTTGGGCAACACTTTCAGCTTTAGATCTTTCATAAGCTGATGTTGGTGATGAGGAATGACTCCTTAGCCTCCCCTTCCATGTTGAACTTTCTCCAAGTGATGTAGAAGCTTCTGGACCTGACATTTGAGTGCATGTTTGCTGAAATTCTTCTTGGACAGCACCTCCATCATCTTCGCAATCTTTCTCAAGAATCTTCTCTTTCCCGTTGTCTCCAAACCATGGTCTTAGCTCATCAAATACCACATCTCGTGAGACTCGTAGCTGTTGATATATTTAGGTAGTGATGTGTGTGAACACTCTAGGACCGCCGAGGCACTTTTTTCCCTCTTTAGGAGGTTTTTTTCCCCCGGCTTGTATATACGCCTATTGCCCTAATGGGCTATTTATCTTTGTACATTCTCTAGTAATACATTCAGTCTTGTGTGTTGTGCTCCAAGCTTCTTCTTCTTCCTTGTGCTGTTCGCGTGCTTCCGCAGACGTCTAACTCCAACAATTGGTATCAGAGCAGGTCGTTGCTTCTTCTAGGGTGCCGTCGACACTCCTCCGTTTGCAGTCTCAGATTCGCACGAAATTTGGTGAGCTCGTTTCAGCCTCCGAACGCACTATCGCAGTGCTTGTGCAGGCTATTTCGTCCTTTTGTGCCAAAGGTATATACCAGTTTCTGTTCGCCAGTTTAAGCGTCTCGAAGTCTGCTACAGGTTTAGCAGAACTCGTCTGGGCAGTTCCGTTCAACTTTTTGAGATACTGTCAATTTTCTGCATCAAGGTATTTTAGTCACCGGCCATGGCTGAAAGCAGTGATGTATTCCGTATGTTGGCTGTTGAGGATAAGTTGGATGGTACCAACTACCCATTATGGGCTTATATGATGCGACATGTACTAGTTGCAAAAGGACTGTGGAACATTGTGCAGGGTGTTGAAAGACGTCCTGTTACACCTGCGACTACAGGTACTACAAATACAGGTGCTGGAGGTACTGGAGCTGATGAAGATGGTGTCGAAGATGATATTCCGCAGATCCTGTTCGTGCTGTTGTTTCTGTTGCACCTACTACAGAGCAGATTCGTTGGGATGGCAGAGATGCCCAGGCACATGCATTGATAGCCTTGTCTGTCAAACGTGCCATTATTCCTCACATTCGCTCTTGCAGAACAGCAAAGGATGCTTGGGATACACTTACCACTTTGTACCAGGCTAGGAATGAGGCTCGTGTTGCTTACCTCCGAAAACAGTTGGAGAGTGAGCACATGAATGAAGGTGATTCTATGGACAGTTTTCTTACAAAGATCAAAGACCTGAAGGAACAATTGATTTCTGCTGATGAGGTTATACCAGATAGCTCACTTGTGCAGACCGTTCTGAATGGCCTTCCTGATTCATATCAGAGTTTTGCCTCTACTCTTCGGTTGATGATGAAAGGCAATCCGAATGCCTTGTCATTTGAGGAATTAGTCTCTGTTCTGTTGCAGGAAGATCAGTCCAGGCAGAACAGGTCCATTATGAAGATAAAGCTTTCCTGGCTAGTCAGAAGGGCAAAGGAAAATGGAGCTCTTTTACTAGTAAGCAGAAATCTGCAAATGCTGCACAATCGAAGAACCAGGATAAAGATGAGAAGAAATCAGAAAAGCAGAAATTGTTCTGCAAGTACTGTAAAGGAAATGATCATATTATAAAGAACTGTCCAAAACTGGCTGCTAAAGAGGCAAAGAAGAAAGAGGCTGGAATGGTTGTTGCAGAGGCCTCTACACCAAAAACAGAGTCTGCAAATCTTGTGCAGGAAGAAGAATGGGCGTTTACTACTGTCTGCAGTTTTGACCCATCTTCTCATGATCAGTGCATGTCTGCAGTAGACTCAGATGTTTGGTACTTTGACAGTGGGGCGACCAAACATATTACCTCGCAGCGCAGTTTCTTCTCTTCACTCGAGCCTGCCCCTACAGGGAATACTGTCACATGCGCCAATAACTCCTCTTATCCTGTTATGGGAGTTGGTAAGATCATTCTGACTACTGCTGATGGTAGTTCTTTCACTTTATCAGATGCTTTATTTGTGCCAGGGATCAAAAAGAACCTGTTATCAGTTTCTGCATTAGCCAAGATTGGCTTGGTTGTGAAATTCGTTGATGACAGGTGTACAGTCCATGATCTCTCAAATGGTGATGTGATTATTGCTTCTGGCATCTTATGTCGTGGGCTGTATAAGCTCATAGACTATGAAAGATCTGTGAATGATTCGGCATGTGCAGTTCATGATTCTCAGGCTATGTCAGATGCAAAGCTTTGGCATGCATGCTTTGGTCATCTGAATTTTGCTAGTTTGTTACGCCTGCAGAAATCTGAAATGGTGTCCTCTTTGCCCAAACTTGAGGCAACTGGAAAACATGTTTGTGAAGGCTGTATTTTGGGCAAAATGCAGCGTTCTTCCTTTCCAAAAGATGGTTCAGTTCGGGCTACGCAGAAATTGCAGCTTGTACATAGTGATGTTTGTGGTCCTATGCAGACACCCTCTTTTGGAAATTACCTTTACTTCGTGACTTTCATTGATGATTTTTCCAGGCATGCATGGGTATATCCACTCAAAGCAAAGTCCGAAGTGTTCATGTGCTTTAAACAGTTTTTGGTTTTGGCTGAAAATCTGTCAGCATGTAAAATGGGCACCCTCCGTTCTGATCGAGGGGGGGAATATATGTCTTCAGATTTTAATGCATTTCTGGCTGAACGTGGGATAAAACACCAGTGTACAGTGCCGTATACACCTCAACAAAATGGAGTTGCTGAACGAAAGAACAGGTCACTCATGGAGATGGCGAGGTGCATGGTCAAAAGTCAGGCTTTACCACATAGTTTCTGGCTTGAGGCTGTCATGTGTGCAGCATATGTACTGAACAGGTGTCCCACCAAAGCGTTGCAGTCTATTACTCCATATGAGGCTTGGCATGACCGCAAGCCATTTGTTGCTCATCTGCGTGTTTTTGGTTGTTTGGCATATGCATTAGTACCTGAACAACATCGCAGAAAATTGGATGATAAGGCAGTAAAATGTATTTTTGTTGGGTACAGTTCTGAAAGTAAAGGCTATCGTCTGTATCATCCACAGACTAAACGCATTCTGGTTAGCCGTGATGTTGTCTTTGTGGAAGATGCTATTCAACCATTGCTTTCATGTACTAAGGAGACATCTGTTAGCTCCAAAGACATGTATGATACTTTGATGCCTCTTTTTACAGGTGGACAGGCTAGTGCTGGTCCTAATGAGGCAACTTCTCAGCCTTTGCAGGTTTCATATGATGATGCAGATCATTCCATTTCTGATGCAGATTTACATGATGCACTTGTTGATGAGAGAGCTGATATTGAACAGGCAAAAACTATGCCAAAATGGTTGGTGCAGACTTTGCGTGATAGCAAATTAGATGCACCTTTGTCATATCATACTCGTTCAGGCTCTCATAGTACCTCCTTTGCATCAGATTGCTATGCTATGGCTGCATTTAGTCTCTGTGATGAGAATGAGCCTGTTTCTTTTGATGAAGCACAAAATTCAGAAAATTGGATGGCTGCTATGCAATCTGAATATGATGCTATAATGAAGAATGGTACATGGTCTTTATGTGACTTGCCTCCTGGCAAGAAGGCCATTGGCACGAAGTGGGTATACAAGCTGAAGCGTAAACCTGATGGTACAGTTGACAGGTATAAGGCTAGGCTTGTTGCAAAGGGTTATGCGCAGGAAAGAGGCATTGATTTTGATGAGACCTTTGCACCTACATGCCGTATGACTACTGTTCGGAGCATTTGTGCACTTGTAGCCCATCATGGTTGGAATGTACATCAGTTGGACATTAAAACAGCATTTCTGAATGGTGACTTGCATGAAGAAGTGTATGTTTTTCAGCCCCGTGGCTTTGTGCAGAAAGGGCATGAAAACCAGGCGTGCAGGTTAAAGAAGGCGTTATATGGTTTAAAGCAAGCACCACGTGCTTGGTATGAGAAGATACATGCCTATCTGATTGCACATGGTTTTGAGAACAGTCCAACTGAAAGCACCTTATATGTTAAGCGTGCTAATGATGTGCTTCTGATCATTGTTGTCTATGTAGACGACATGCTGCTCACTGGTCCTCTTGAGAAGCATATTGCTGATTTCAAGGCTGATTTGCATGCCTCATTTGAGATGTCTGATTTGGGGCATTTGCATCACTATTTGGGCATTCAGTTTATGCAAGTTGATGGTGGAATGGCTTTGTGTCAAACGAAATATATTGACACATTATTGCAGCGTTTTGGCCTTGAAGACTGTAAGCCTATTGCCACTCCTATGGAGACAGGTTTACGATTGAGTCTTCATGATGCTGGAGATGCATTTGATGCTGTTCTCTATCAGCAGGCTGTTGGATGCTTGATTTACTTATGCATTACTCGGCCAGATATTCAGTTTGCTGTCTCACAGATGAGCCGGTTTATGCATTGCCCAGGAGTCACGCATTGGAAAGCGGTTAAGCGCATCTTTCGCTACTTGAGTGGTACTCGGCTACTTGGGTTGTTTTATCCCAAGGGGGGATCACTACCGCCAGATTTGCATGCTTTTTCTGACTCAGATTGGGCTGGTTGCTATGACACTCGTGTGTCCACCAGTGGTTTTTGCTTCATGCTTGGTAGCTCATGTATATCTTGGTTGAGCAAGAAGCAGCCTACTATGGTCACTTCCAGTTGTGAGGCTGAGTATAGGGCAGCTTTCACAGCGACTGTTGAGTGTGTGTGGCGCAGACGCCTTATGGCTGATTTGGGTGTTGGCCAGTCTTCTGCCACCACCATCTTCACTGACAGTCAGAGCGCATTGGCAGTTGCGAGGAACCCTGTGTTCCATGCTCGCACTAAGCACATTGAGGTGCATTATCACTATGTCAGGGAGAGGTTCTCTGCTGGGGAGATCAGCTTGGCATATGTGCCCACGCAGGAGAACATTGCAGACCTTTTCACGAAGGCTCTGCCTAGGGAGAAGTTTGAAGCTTTCCGCAAAGCTTTGGGCTTACTTCCTTTTGTGGAGTGATTTCCACATAGCTCGGCACTTCCTTATACATGAGTGCCAGCTCCTTGTTCACCGCATCACTCCCAGGGGGGATTTGTTGATATATTTAGGTAGTGATGTGTGTGAACACTCTAGGACCGCCAGGGGCACTTTTTTCCCTCTTTAGGAGGTTTTTTTCCCCCGGCTTGTATATACGCCTATTGCCCTAATGGGCTATTTATCTTTGTACATTCTCTAGTAATACATTCAGTCTTGTGTGTTGTGCTCCAAGCTTCTTCTTCTTCCTTGTGATGTTCGCGTGCTTCCGCAGACGTCTAACTCCAACAGTAGCTCCTTTGTCACCGGATTGTAGCACCTATATCCCTTTTGCTCCGATGAATATCCAATAAAAATACATTTTTCGGACTTTGCCTCCATCTTTGTCCTTAGTTCTTGAGGGATGTGAACATAACACACACATCCAAAAACTTTGAGATGTGTAAGGTCGGGCTTCTTACCGGAATAAACCTCCTCGGGAGTTAGATTATGCACTCCAGCCGTTGTGCACTTGTTCATCAAATAAACGGCCGTACTAGTTGCTTCAGCCCAATAGTTTAGTGGCATCTTCATCTCGTTGATCATGCATCTTGCAACTTCTGTGATATGTCGATTTTTCCTTTCAGCTATTCCATTTTGTTGAGGTGTGTACCTACATGTAAATTGTCTCTTGATGCCATTTTCATAAAGAAAATTTGAAAATTCTTTGGAGAAATATTCTCCTCCTCCATCGGACCTCAAGGTCTTTATGTAGCATCTTGTTTCCTTTTCTACCTGTGCTTTAAATCTCTTGAACATGGAGAACACATCTGATTTTTGTTTTATGCAAAGCATCCATACTTTCCTTGAATGATCATTGTTAAAAGTCAAGCTTCAAGCTAAAAATTCGTGGGGAATCTTTTATGGACATGTGGAGCAATCAAAGGAAGCCAAAAGCCACGAGATTCCATCAAGAAAAGTCACTCAACCACTCCCCAAGTCATCTCAACTAATTCCTCCAAGTTAGGAGGCTGATTTGGAAAGGTAGTTCCTAGATTTTAGGGGCACACCTCTCACTATAAAAGGAGCATGTATCCCGACTTCTTTTGGGCCATCTTCTTGGAGTTTTAGCTCATGTAAAGTGAGCACTAAGTGCTGGAGTTGTGATAAGCAAGCCCCTTGCTTAAGCAACCCCCTTGCTTGCTTGTTTGTTTTCTTTTAGTAGGCATATCTATGTGTGTGCGCAGGCAGTGTTGCAACTCTCTACCCCTGAGTTGTTAGCATTGGTTCTCCCTCATATGGTATCCATTTGATGTAATTCTTGTCTCATTGGATAGCTATAAGAGTCTATTTTATGCTTACCAATTCTCTGGAGCATTCTCTGAGTAAGCTGGGAGCAACATTCATTTTAGTGAAGTTGTGTGATTGATATCTCTCTCTTTGTGTAGGCTCTGTTGGAAATATTTTGCTCTCTGTTGTAAGGGCTGGTTCTCCTTCTCTATGTATCCATTTGCTATGATTTTGGTGTCATTGGGTAGCTATTAGAGTCCTCTAAAGTTGACATAAGTTTGAGATTCATTCTCTGTATAATCTCTGAGAAAAGTTTGCTGGAGTGAAGTGAGGTCTCTGCTTGACTAGCAGTTGTGAGCATTCAACTAGCTCATGTTGTAGACATTGTTTCTCTTTGTGTAAGCATCCATTTCAAGTGAAATTTGTTTTGTTGGAAAGCCCTTGGTGTCTACTACAGGTCTACAAAAGCTCACTGGAGTTCTCTGCATAAGCTCTGAGTAAGAGCATTTTTGGTGTGCAGAGGTCAAAGAAGGATACCTGTGGAGGTCATTCGCGCTTCATCGTTGCTTAGGGGTTGAGATACTTCCCCCATCAGTGGTATCAGAGCATTTGGGCATCTTAGAGGTATCATATACAAGCAAGAAGACATCTTGGAGTTGGTGGTTGAAGAGTTGCATCAACAAAAGCTTCTTGGAGGTAGCTCACATCAAGGGGGAGCTATTCTACTCAAATTTGCAAGAGCACAAGGTGTCCATCTAAGGAAAGCTTTGGATTGAGGTAACCTCAGAGCCTCATTTTCATTTTACACACATTGGAGCATTAGCCAAGGGCTAGGTCAAGTATCAAAGACTAGATATGGGAGACTTCAACACTCAAATTGAAAAGCTAGACAAAGGTAACTATCAACCATGGAGATTTAGGGTCTCCAACTATCTTATGGGCAAGGGCCTTTGGGGGTTGATTAGTGGAAGTGAACCAAGACCTAGGTTGGATGAGAATCCAACCAATGACCAGAGAAGGGCCTTTAGGGAATGGAATGAAAGAGACAAGAGGGTTATCTTTATTCTTTCCCAACACATTAGCAATAGCATGATCGGCCATATCCAAGACCTGGATTCAAGCATGAAGGTATGGGAGACACTTGAAAGGCTTTATTCAACAAGCACCAAAGCAAGGAAGATCCAACTCAAGAATGAGCTCAACAACCTTAGGAAGAGCTCAGGGAGTAGCATAAATGACTACATACTTAAGGTCAAGGAGTTATCAGATGCATTGGGATCCATTGGAAGCCACGTAGACGATGACGATCTTGTGGCTTATACTCTCAATGGTTTGAGAGATGATGAGAAGTGGAAACCCTTTACCACTTCAGTTTATGTAAGGGATAATCTTCCCGATTTTGAGCAATTGGTTGCTCTCATGGTCACCGAAGAAATGAACATAGGTGGAAGTTCAACTAAAAGCAAAGATGCACAAGTTTTCTATGCAGGTAATCAAAGGGGCAAAGGAAGACAAGGACAAGGAAGGGGCAAAGGAAGGTTTGGAGGAAGGCAAGGCCACTCAAGAAATCAAGGACATGACCAAGGCACCTCATCACAAAGAGGGAGAGGAAGATCAAGAGGAAGAGGAGGACGACATCAACAAAACAGGAATCAAGATGGTGAAGGATGTTACATATGTGGCAAGTTTGGCCACTATGCTAGAGATTGCTACCAAGGAGGAAACCAAAGGAACTATAATCAAGGTTCTTCATACAAAGGCCAAGGTAATTATGCTTCTACAAGTTCAGAAAATGACAATCTCTTGATGATGCACATGAATGGGAATTCAAGCAAAGTAGATAACACTTGGTATATTGATAGTGGATGTAGCAACCATATGAGTTGCAATGCTTCTTGGTTTACTAATCTACATGTTCCCAAAGGTAAAGGACATGTAGAAACAGGTGATGATACAGCCCATGAGATCTCCCATGTTGGAGATGTAGCTTTGGATGACAAGGAGGAAGGAAGATGTCTCAAGGATGTCTTGCATGTACCTACCATCACAAAGAACTTGGTGTCCGTTGGGCAAATGGTTGAAAGAGGCTATCAAGTAAGGTTCAACAAAGGTGGATGCTTTGTGGAGAACCCTAAGCAAGGTTACAAGGTCATAGCAAGAGGAAAGAAGCAAGGGAGACTCTTCACTTTGGAGGTAAATTCTCATTCTACTCAACATGTCTACTTCACATATGGAAACAAGAGGATTTCGGAGTTGGACTTGTGGCACAAGAGGATAGGTCACATCAACATACAAAGAATGAAGGAAATGCAATTCAAGAGGCTGGTTGAAGGTCTTCCCAACTTCCAAGGACAAGGTATGAAGCATTTATGTGAATCTTGTCAACTAGGGAAGCAAGCGAGACTTCCATTCAAGAAGAGTGGCTACATAAGCCAACATCCATTGGAGTTGATACATACAGATGTGTGGGGGCCAACGAAAGAGCAATCCATTGGAGGTAACAAGTACTTTGTCACTTTTATAGATGATTGCACAAGGATGGTTTGGGTTTATTTCATCAAAAACAAATCAGATGTGTTTACATGTTTCAAAGCATTCAAGGCAATGGTAGAGAAGGAAACAGGTACATATATCAAGAAGCTAAGGTCCGATGGAGGGGGAGAATATTTCTCAAATGAGTTTTCTGATTTTTTAATGGATCAAGGCATCAAGAGGCAAGTAACATGCAGGTACACACCCCAACAAAATGGAGTAGCAGAGAGAAAGAATAGATACATTGCCGAGATCGCTAGAGCAATGCTTAATGAGATGAATGTACCTAACATGTTTTGGAGTGATGCAGCAAATACCGCCGTGTATCTAATGAATAGGGCTCCTACCTCAGGGATCCATAGCTTGACACCATATCAAGCCTATTATGGTAAGAAACCTGATCTTTCCCACTTGAAGATATTTGGATGTACTTGTTATGTACATGTGCCAAGTGAATTGAGGCACAAGCTACAACCAAAGGCAGAAAAGTGTGTGTTTCTAGGATATTCAAATGATCATAAAGGTTACAGGTGCTTCAACCCAAATACAAAGGACTTGAGGATATCAAGGGATGTAGCATTTGATGAGCTACTCCCTTGGTATAAGAAGTATGATTGTATGCAGGACTATGAAGAAGAAAAGCATGGACATGATGAAGAACAAATCGACCTAGAGCTAAGCGGCCCAAGGTGTTCCATCAATGAAGATAGTTCAAGCATGAACTCACCATGGAGGGGGAGACCTTCATCAAGCTATGAAGCACAATCAATCAACAAAGGCAAAGCAACATTGGTGGAGTTGGATGAAGAAGGTAATGAAGTTGAAGATGATGAAGGACACATGATGGAGAAAGAAGCCACGTCAAAGAAAGAGATCAAGTTCCCAAGGCAAAGGAGGTTTATTCCTCCAAAAGGTGAAGAAAGGAAGTCTTCTAGAGTTAAGTATCCAACTCAAAGGTTTACTTATGATTCATACATGGCAACACATTATGCATATATGAACAAAGTAGTAGAAGATCATGAGCCCGATTGCTATGAAGATGCAAGCAGGTACACCGAATGGAAAGAGGCAATGCAAGAAGAGATCGACGCACTTGAGGAAAATCAAACATGGACTCTAGTGCCCAAGAAGGAGAACATGAAGGTAATAGGTAATAAGTGGGTGTATAAAGTAAAGAGGAATTCAGATGGATCTATTTCTAGGTTCAAAGCAAGATTGGTGGCTAAGGGTTTTGCACAAACCTATGGAGTGGACTTTGAAGAGACATTCAGCCCCGTGGCAAAGATGAGCACCATTAGGACACTCATTGCAATGGCTGCTAGCAAAGGATGGAAGCTCTTCCAATTGGATATCAAGAATGCCTTTCTCAATGGAGACTTGGAAGAAGAGGTATACATGGAGCAACCACTAGGTTTTGTTCATAAAGAGTTTCCACATCATGTTTGTAGGTTGAAGAAGGCACTTTATGGCCTAAAGCAAGCTCCAAGGGCTTGGAACCAAAGATTGGTGGACTATTTGATCAAATGTGGTTACAATCAATGCAAGGCGGATCCATCTCTCTTCATCAAACAAAGAGGAGAACTTGTGGTCTACATGTGTGTGTATGTAGATGATCTTATCATTACAGGTAATGATACAAAGGGCATTGAGGAGATCAAGGCAAAGCTTGGAAAGGAGTTTAGGATCTCTGATCTTGGAGATCTTAGGTATTTTCTTGGCATTGAAGTTGTATACAAAGAAGAAGGTATTATGCTCATACAAAGGAAGTATATTCTAGACCTACTTGAGAGGTTTGGGATGCTACATTGCAAGCCTATTTCAAATCCCATGGAAGTTAATGTAAAGCTAAGCTCCATTGATGGAGAGCCATTAGAGGATGTAACTTTGTATCGATCTATTGTAGGCTCTTTCAATTATGCCACAATAACCAGGCCTGACATAGCATATGGAGTTGGAGTGTTATCACAATTTATGCATAGTCCAAGGACTACACACTTGCAAGCTGCAAGAAGAATGTTGCGATATCTCAAAGCCACTATAAATGAAGGATTGTTCTACTCATTTGATGATGATATGCAGGTCAAAGCTTATTCCGATGCCGATTGGGCCGGTTCGAAGGAAGATAGAAGGAGTACAAGTGGTTACCTAGTCATGCTAGGTAGCAAGATCATCTCATGGATTTCAAAGAAGCAACCCACGGTGGCATTATCTTCCACCGAGGCTGAGTATAGAGCTTTGGCTCAAGTCACATGTGAGCTAATGTGGATTAAGAAGTTATTTATGGAGCTTAATTTGCAGGTTGACACATATCCAATTTTTTGTGACAACATGAGTAGCATTCATCTAGCATCGAACCCTGTCTATCATGCTAGAACCAAGCATATTGAAGTGCACTATCACTTCATAAGGGAAAAGGTGATATCCAAGGAAGTTTCAGTACATCATATTGGTACTAAGGACCAAGTTGCGGACATGTTTACAAAGGCTTTGGATGGGATGAAGATTTCAAAATTCAAGCAATGCATCAACATGAAGGAGCTTGGATGAGGATGAAGAATTGAAGCTTGAGGGGGAGTGTTAAAAGTCAAGCTTCAAGCTAAAAATTCGTGGGGAATCTTTTATGGACATGTGGAGCAATCAAAGGAAGCCAAAAGCCACGAGATTCCATCAAGAAAAGTCACTCAATCACTCCCCAAGTCATCTCAACTAATTCCTCCAAGTTAGGAGGCTGATTTGGAAAGGTAGTTCCTAGATTTTAGGGGCACACCTCTCACTATAAAAGGAGCATGTATCCCGACTTCTTTTGGGCCATCTTCTTGGAGTTTTAGCTCATGTAAAGTGAGCACTAAGTGCTGGAGTTGTGATAAGCAAGCCCCTTGCTTAAGCAACCCCCTTGCTTGCTTGTTTGTTTTCTTTTAGTAGGCATATCTATGTGTGTGCGCAGGCAGTGTTGCAACTCTCTACCCCTGAGTTGTTAGCATTGGTTCTCCCTCATATGGTATCCATTTGATGTAATTCTTGTCTCATTGGATAGCTATAAGAGTCTATTTTATGCTTACCAATTCTCTGGAGCATTCTCTGAGTAAGCTGGGAGCAACATTCATTTTAGTGAAGTTGTGTGATTGATATCTCTCTCTTTGTGTAGGCTCTGTTGGAAATATTTTGCTCTCTGTTGTAAGGGCTGGTTCTCCTTCTCTATGTATCCATTTGCTATGATTTTGGTGTCATTGGGTAGCTATTAGAGTCCTCTAAAGTTGACATAAGTTTGAGATTCATTCTCTGTATAATCTCTGAGAAAAGTTTGCTGGAGTGAAGTGAGGTCTCTGCTTGACTAGCAGTTGTGAGCATTCAACTAGCTCATGTTGTAGACATTGTTTCTCTTTGTGTAAGCATCCATTTCAAGTGAAATTTGTTTTGTTGGAAAGCCCTTGGTGTCTACTACAGGTCTACAAAAGCTCACTGGAGTTCTCTGCATAAGCTCTGAGTAAGAGCATTTTTGGTGTGCAGAGGTCAAAGAAGGATACCTGTGGAGGTCATTCGCGCTTCATCGTTGCTTAGGGGTTGAGATACTTCCCCCATCAATCATCAATAAAAGTGACAAAATATCTATTACCAGCCATTGATGGTTGTTGTGATGGTCCACATACATCCGTGTGTATCAAGTCGAGGACATTCCTTGCCACATAGTTGCTTTTCTTGAATGGTTGTCGAGTTTTCTTTCCTAGTTGGCATGCTTCACAAAACTCATGTAGTCCGGCATCATTGAATCTTGGAAGACCTCTTACCACTTCATGGTTGCTCATGTCCTTGAGCTTGGGAATGTTGATATGTCCAAACCTTTTGTGCCACAAATCGATTTCAGCAATCCTCTTGTTTCCAAACTGAATATACATCACCTTTCCATGCGGTTGTTGAATGTCCAAAGTGAACATCCTTCCTTCTTTCCTTCCTTGAGCAATGACCTTGAATCCTTCTTTTGGATTCTTTATAAAGCAGCCTTTTTCATTGAAGATAACATGATATCCTTTCTCTACCATTTTTCCTACTGAAATCAAATTCTTTGCAATAGTAGGAACATGAAGAACATCAGCCAATACCTTCTTGTCTCCAAGCTTGATATCTCCAACATGCTCAATTGCATGTTGAGTTTCATCGCCAGTCTCCACACATCCTTTTCCACTTGGAGCTTGTAGCTTTGTGAACAAATCTCCTTGGCATGTCATATGGTTGCTGCAACCTGAATCTATGAACCATTTTTTGTCATCACTTCTCGAGTTGTTGTAGTCATGATTCATGGCAAGCATGGTTTGCTTGTCTCCTTCACTTGATGTACTCGCATAGTTATTTTGGCTCCTTTGGTTGCCTCCATTCAGCCTTCCATTCTTTTGCCAACAATCATTTGCATAATGTCATAGTTTACCACAATGATAACATGTTATACCTTTATGAGGATTGTATGAACCTCGACCTCTTCCTCTATTTCTTCCTCGACCTCTTCCATGTGTGTTGTCATTTGAGTTGTCCTTGTTGTCCTCCGAGTTGTGTTGGCTGAAATTTGTGTTGTTGTAGCTTCTTCCTCTTCCTCTCGAGCCTCCTCTTGAGTTCCTTCCTCTACCTCTTCCTGCATATAACATTTGACTATGGCTGTCCTTACCTTTGTTGCATTCTCCTTGTTGAGCAACCTCTTCAGCCACAAGATTTGGTATAATCTCGTCGAATGTTGGTAGAGGATCTCTATAAAGGATGTTTGTGATGAGGGGCTTCCACTTTTCTTCACTTCTCAAGCCATTGAGGGCTGTTTGGACGATGTCTTCCTCTTCTATCTTGCATGCAACTGATGCTAGTTGATCTCGAAGCTCTTTGATCCTCAATGTATACTCACTAATGCTTTGATTTGAGTTTTTCCTCATGTTGTTGAGCTTGTTCTTGAGTTGCATCCTTCGAAACCTTGTTGAGGTAGCATACACCTTCTCCAATGCTTCCCAAACTTCCTTGGCTATTTCTAAGCTTTGCACATGACCAATCATAGTGTTAGAAATAACTTGTGAGATGAGGAACATCACCTATCGATTCCTCTCTTCCCAATCAGCAAATTGTCTCCTTTGTGCCGGAGTAATGTTGGGATCTTCAATGTCCACCGGTTGTGGATCGTCTCCACTAACTAGACTCCATAAACCTTTACCTTTAAGGTAATTTATCATTCTATACTTCCAAGACTGAAAATTATCTTTGTCTAACTTCTCAACTTGTTGTCCTAAATCAGCCATTGAAAACTTCCAAGATTGAAGTTTACCTCAAGTATGTTGTGGTGCTATTTCTTGACTTCACGAAGCTCCCCCTTGATTTGTAGCTTCTCCTTTGCTTCAGTTCAGTTCCAATGCTTTGAGTCTTCAAACTCCAACGCTCTGATACCAATTGTTGGAGAATTCCTCTCCTAATCGCAATGGAAAGTGTAGAAGACCTTCTCAGGATCAAGACTCTTGCCAATAGTTGAACCTTCAAATGAACGCTAGTACCAACTGACTCAAACTAGACACCTAGACCTTTCAAATGAGCTATTAAACACTCAATTTGGAGTAGATTTGGGTTGACAACTCTTTGATTCAAAACAGACTACCTGTCCACTCAGCTAGGCTGAAAACTGGACTTCACTAAAACCTAAATAACTCATAGAGCATAAAGAATTTCATAAAACTGTTCTAGAGAAAGGAAATACTCAAGATAAGCTTTCCGAGGAATGTTTAAACACTAAAATTGGATACATATGTTGAGAGATATGACTCTCACAAATAGACTATCCAGAAATGGGTGTGCAGCTGGACATACTCTATGAGAGTGAACTGAACGAAATGACTCAAAACAAATGAAGTAGCTACAATGGGGCTTCCACGCCTTCTTCCTCTATTCTTGAGTGTCCTCCCTTGCCTCTTTTATAGCCAAGTGACCAAAAACTCTCATGATGAGTTTGAGAGCTCTTCTCCATCATTTCTCCACTACTTTGGATAGCCACTCCTCTTACAGTTCAGTTTTTGGATTTGATTCTCTTTTGGCCTCCACTACTTGCTGAAGTAAATGCTTCTATTTTTCATTTTTGTATTTTTCTTCTACTTGAAGAAAATCCTTTTTGCAAAAATATATACGAGCTTAGTTCTTTATTTTTAACATCTATGTGTGTGTATGTGTCTATGTGTGTATGTGTATGCATGTATGTATGCATATGTATGTGTGTGTATGCATCATTATGTGAGTCTATGTATGCATGTGTATGTGTGTATGCATCATTACGTGTGTATGTGTCTATGTGTGTATGTGTGTGTGTATATGTGTGTGTGTCTATGTGTATGTGTGTGTGTGTGTGTCTATGAGTGTGTATGTGTTTATGTGTATGTATCTATGTGTGTATGTGTATGCATGTATGTATGCATATGTGTGTGTATGCATATGTATGTGTGTGTATGCATCATTATGTGTGTATGTGTGTATGTGTCTATGTGTGTATGTGTGTGTGTATGCATTATGTACGTGTATGTAAGCATGTGCATTATGTATGCATATAAGTATGTATGTATGCATATGCATATGCATATGCATAATGTATGCATATGCATATGCATTATGTATGCATATGTGTGTATGTGTGTGTATGCATTATGTATGTGTATGTAAGCATGTGCATTATGTATGCATGTAAGTATGTATGTATGCATATGCATATGCAATATGTATGCATGTATGTGTATGTGTATGTGTGTGTATGTCTCTCTATGTGTGTGTATGCATATATGTGTCTGAATGTGTGTGTACATGTGTCTGTATGTGTGTATGCATGTGTATGTGTGTGTATGCATCATTATGTGTGTATGTGTATGTGTCTGTGTATGTGTGTGTATCTATGAGTATGTATGTGTTTGTGTGTGTGTATGTGTCAGCACGTAGGTGGAAGGAGGAACCAGGGCCACGAAAGTATCCATGAAGAAGTGCAAGAAGATATCCAGCGGTTCTGAAACCACAAGAAGGTCCTTCAACATCTGGGTCTTTGGAAGGTCCAGATCGAAGGCTGAAGGATCACATCCTCATACCTTCCATTGGTGGCGTGCGTGGCAACCCGACTTAACAGGCAACATAAAACATCAGGCCCAGAGGATGTAAAAGAAGAATCAAGAAGAGGCCATCAAAAATGAACACCTGTTTAACAAACAGGCAGAACTGACCAAAAGATGCATGCGGACAACAAACTGAAGACAAGAAGTAAAGCCTGTCAAGGGACGACAGAGAAAAAGAGGGGGAGAGTGTTGCAGAGCGAAGAAGAGCACAAAGCAGAGAAAAAGACGGGCCCCAAAATTTTTCTGATTTGGACACCATATTTTTGTATCATAATCATTTTGTAACATATTTTCCGTTGTAAATGCACTAGAGGAGTTCTCTAGATGCATCCCCACCGAAGATTAGTAGCTTACCCATGTAAATTAGTAGGAAATTAGATTTTAGTGAATAAAGTGCCGGTCTCTTGTGTGAAAGGACCATTTTTAGGGCACATGTATATAAGACAATTTGTGACTCTTTGTAAGGACTTTTTGCCATTGTGAGAATCAAGAGCACAGAATTTCAAATTTGTGTCTTCTCCTCTCTGTATCATTTTCTTTGTGAGCTTGTATACAGGTGTGTTGCTTGGAAAGAGTGTTAGGAAGTGTTGTCTATCCATGAAAGTATTTGTTTGCTGTTGTTAAGGTGTGTGTGAAGTGTAGGAAGTGCTGAAGTGTATGAAGGTCATTCTCACGACTCAGTATTTTGCTCATAATTTGAAGTATAAGTGTCAAAATTGAGTGAAAATACAACCATTGGATGCATCTTCTCGAGAGCTTCGAAATGCATATGCTATTTACTATATTCAAAGTTTGGAGCTGAGAGAAAAGCTCAATTTACTATTGGCTACTGCTCTAAGTATCGTGACACCATAACTGAGTGTTGAAGCTTGTTTGGATTAGATTTAGACTTATTTGCACTCTTTGGGAAACTCATTTGCATTGATCATCATTTGAATGCATGTCCTCATACACTCGGCTACGTTTTGATACTCCTTGGATTGATAAATAAAGCGTGAATCCCCACTATATGCACTTTAGGGGGATTGAGGTGTAGTCTCTTTCTCCACAAGTCCCTAGGCAGAAGCCCCGCAGGGGCGCAACACCCATCTCTACACAGAGCCCCGCAGGGGCACATATCAAGGAAAAGCACATAGGTGGAAGGAGGAACCAGGGCCAGGAAAGTATCCATGAAGAAGTGCAAGAAGATATACAGCGGTTCCGAAACCACAAGAAGGTCCTTCAACATCTGGGTCTTTGGAAGGTCCAGATCGAAGGTTGAAGGATCACATCCTCATACCTTCCACTGGTGGCGTGCGTGGAAACCCAACTTAACTGGCAACATAAATGCATCAGGCCCAAAGGATGTAAAAGAAGAATCAAGAAGAGGCCATCAAAATTGAACGCATGTTTAACAAACAGGCAGAACTGACCAAAAGATGCATGCGGACAACAAACTAAAGACAAGAAGTAAAGCCTATCAAGGGACGATAGAGACAAAGAGGGGGAGAGTGTTTCAGAGTGAAGAAGAGCACAAAGCAGAGAAAAAGACGGGCCCCAAAATTTTTCCGATTTGGACAGCATATTTTTGTATCATAATCATTTTGTAACATATTTTCTGTTGTAAATGCACTAAAAGAGTACTCTAGATGCATCCCCACAGAAGATTAGTAGCTTACCCATGTAAATTAGTAGGAAATTAGCCTTTTAGTGAATAAAGTGTCGGTCTCTTGTGTGAAAGGACCATTTTTAGGGCACATGTATATAAGACAATTTGTGACTCTTTGTAAGGACTTTTTGGCACTGTGAGAATCAAGAGCATAGAATTTCGAATTTGTGTCTTCTCCACTCTGTATCATTTTCTTTGTGAGCTTGTATACAGGTGTGTTGCTTGGAAAGAGTGTTAGGAAGTGTTGTCTATCCATGAAAGTGTTTGTTTGTTGTTGTTAAGGTGTGTGTGAAGTGTAGGAAGTGCTGAAGTGTAGGAAGGTCATTCTCAGGACTCAGTATTTTGCTCATAACTTGAAGTGGAAGTGTCAGAATTGAGTGAAATTACAACCATTGGATGCATCGTCTCGAGAGCTTTGAAATGCATATGCTATTTACTATATTCAGAATTCGGAGCTGAGAGAAAAGCTCAATTTACTGTTGGCTGCTGCTCCAAGTATTGCGACACCATAACTGACTGTTGAAGCTTGTTTGGATTAGACTTAGACTTAGTTGCACTCTTTGGGAAACTCATTTGCATTGATCATCATTTGAATGCATGTTCTCATACACTCAGTTAGGTTTTGATACTCCTTGGATTGATAAATAAAGCGTGAATCCCCACTATATGCACTTGAGGGGGATTGAGGTGTAGTCTCTTTCTCCTCAAGTCCTTAGGATTGTCCTTAGGTACACATGGAGGAACCCACGGGGGTGTTGATGTAATGGGACCAGTAGGGACATGAATGTATGTACCTGGGTGTTTGAGAATGCAAACCCGTCGAGGGTCGAACTTAGGTAAGGGCTTTCGTAACAAAAATCGTAATGCTTCTGGTGCGCCAACAGATTTCACGAACTCATGCATAGTAGATATAAAAGTCTCTTCGAAGCCGCCGTTGACCAGTTCCTGTTGTAAGATGGCTTCACTTTGTTCTTTCGTTAATCTGGTGTGTGCCTAAACTTTATGCATGTTATTGTAGAGCCATCAGATGGTGATGGTGTACGTTGTTGCTTCGGCCATTTCTTCTTCATAAGTGCTAGCTTCTCCTAAAACTTCAACATGTGCTTCCAATTGGTGTACTTCTTCCTCGCTAGCTTTAGTATCAGTGTCACCTTCATCGATCACTGTGCGGTCGTCATCTTCCTCTTCAGAATCAGCATTTGCTCCCTTTGATGGTGTAGTGGGGTAAGCTGGGCGTTCAAATTCTTGAGAGACAACATGGGTATCTAAAAACTGAAAATCACTAGACAATACATCGGGGATCTCGAAACCAAACATAGTGTTGATTTCCTCAGTGCCTAAGCTTGTAACTGGGAAGGTGAAGGAATCAGAGATGGATGCAGAAGTTGCTATGGGAGCTTCTTCAGTTGTGGTGGCCATAGTCATAATGGTAGTAGGCACGGTGGTCTCTGCCTGTGAAACTTCACGAAGTGTGGCAGATTGGCTCAGATGAATGCGGAGAGGAGGAATCCTTGGTTGGGGTTGAACTGGAGATCGTTGAGGCAAGGTTTAAGGTGTGGGCTAAGGGGATGGTGATGTCGGCACTTGTAAGCATGGAATGGTGCCACGCATGCACTTGAGTCGACGGGGTTTGGGGGGCCTTGTGGTCTTCTTGGAAACTTTATATTGTTTCAATTGCTCATCCGGTAGGGCCCTCTCTATAGTAATATCATAGGCCAAACACATGTATATGATGTGTGTGAGAGCATAGCATCCATGAATGACCTTCTTCTTCTCCCACCGATGTCTGGCCAATAAATGTTGATCCTGAATATAGGTGGCAATGTCAATTGTCTGAGGCCATGTGGTGGCCAAATACAAACCAAGCCAAAGACGCTTGTATGGGATCATGAATAGCTCTTGTGCAGGGAAAGAAAAGTGTTGTAGATAGATTTTGAGTGGAGTGGTCAACTGAGGGGTGATGGCGAAGATGGCGGGCCATTTATCAACATCGTTTCGCTTCATGGGTTCTGGGATGAGACACTCCTTCTCTATGGGCGTATGAGTGCCATGAATCTTAAGTGCAGTCTTGATTAAATCCTGTGACAATGTAAACTTCTTGAAAGGTGGGTCATTCACCAAGGATGGTAATATGAAGACAGGGTCCAATTCCTTGCACTCCTGCTCTCTAATAGACGCCACTAAATAATAGCATCGATAAAAATCCGGTTTAGGGAGTTTCACACTGAAATAATTTGCAAATCCTGCCCTCTGCCATATAGATTGAAGATCTTTGCTATTCTGGAGATTCTCAAATTCGTGTGAGAAGAATTGGTAGTGCCTCCACATGTTGGCACCATACGTTAGGCTTCATATATGAATTCTTCCTCTCCCAGGGGCCCTGCAAGACCTTGGAACTAGTGTGCCTTGCCACTTACCCTTTCTGTCTGTCCTTGAGGAGGGTCTTCAATGAGCATCGGTCCAGTAAAACCCTGGAACTCCTTCGAGATAGCCTTAGGCAAACTCTCAAATGGAAGAGCCGAGAAATCCACAACCGGCCACCCGAGCATTGCGCTTGTCGAACCTTCCGCTTGCATAATGGAAAGCTAGTGTTGAGGATCTAAGTTGCAGTGAAGAGGAAAACACATTATTCATGGAAAATAATTAAGATCCCAAGAAGATGAGACCTCCATTCCTTTCCACCCCCAACATGCTTCCTATGCGGTGTGTGATTTTAACGATGTGAGATGTGAATTGTGAGAAGTGCATGCTTGACTGTGAGTGGGAGTGTGTGAGGTGCATGGCTTTACAATTGATTTCGAACGAGTACTACCTACAGAGTTAGTGTATGTTATAAGGACAGTGGTGATATGAAGTTGCCTAACTGGGACTGTATGCAGTGGTTAGTAAGAGTGTTAGTTTCACTAAGTTAATGGTCAAGATGAGCTGGTTCGAGGGTCGTCGTGATTACAGAAGGCTTAGGGATCCATTTATGTGTCACATGGGGGGCTAGAAGAGATGAGGTGTAATTTACACAAGAAGGTGTGTAGGGTTCCCTAGTAATCTCTGAAAAGGTCTTCTTAGAGCTGACTAAGGTTGAAGCATGAACTAAGAACTTTTTAGGTACCCAGAGCTGGCAAGACTTGGACTGAGTTGTCACCACGAACATGGGCACCCAAACTTGCCGAATGTGTTGCCTTGATCGAAATTGGGAGGACCGCCAAAGATCTGAAGTGTTTGTCTTAATGGATATAGTCACTTTGTGTATCCTCCTCGGTTGAGGGTGTGCCTAAGTGCATTGTCTAACAAACCACTCTGATGTGTTGTGCCAATGAGTACATGGATGATGTGACCCGGTGGCATGTCAAGGGTGAGATATCATATCCACATGTTGCTTTGGAAAAGAAGGGAGATCCACTGCACTCTTGCCTGGAATTAGTGATTGTGGACCTTCATTTGAAGATTGAGTCTTACGCTGCCATACTTGTCGGATTCCTGTCTGTCTACCCAATTTCTGCTCCTGGATCGGTGGTACTTCTTGTCTGGGTTTGCTAGGATGTGCTAACACGCAAAAGGTTGGGGGAACTTCCATCACAACCAACACCTCTCTGTGTCGACTTTGGAGGGGTAGCTCATGATACTGTCCTACAAGTTCCAATTGAAGTACACTTTTGCGAAGATTCAAACTCACCGAGTAATGGTATAACCAGTCTTGACCTAAGATCATAGGTTCAGGTCATCGTCATGACAAACCAATAGTTTTACTGTTACCGTTAGTGTCCATGTGAAAGGCCAAATGGCCACCGGACACTTCTTTGTATATGTTCTTTAATAAAACATATAGTGGCCTGGTCAGTCACAGACTGTAAGTTCGACCGCAGTTGTAAGACCTAAGAAGTCTGTCTTCGTGCTCCTTGTGTACTGTGTTTTTTGTGTATGAGGCATCCTCTGTGTGGAGTACTGCGTGCAACCTTAGGAGCTCGATTTTCTACTCTGAGCATATCATCGTGGAGCTCTCAAGAAGGAGAACGCACTGTGGTGCATCGCCATCGAAATACTTCACTGGTATCATTTTGTGCGAGCAAAGCGAGCACCCCCCCCAAGGTTTTCTCCAAGTCTTACGACTAAGGTGGTGACCAAGGCATAGACCAAGGCATACCTTGTCATCTGAGTCACCGAAGTCACCGTTGGCACCATTGGCTGCGCAGGAGGGAGGACCTCAACGATCAAGGAATATAGAGGTTCCGGATACTTCCCGAGAGGTCACCCATCCCAGTACTGTTCCCCCCAGAGCTCGCTTAACCGTGGCAATCTCTTGCCACTAAGCTACACTCTTGTGGTGTCTGAAGAAGGGGAAAGACTAAGGTTGACATTACCTTGAACAAGTTTTGGTCCCTCAAAGCTTCATTCTTTGCTTTCAAAGCCTATTTCTGAAGCATTTTTAGGCCTTTGGAGCCATTTTGGAGTACTTTCGCACATAGTTCTCTTCGCATAGGTCCAAGAACATCAAGAAGAGCACACACTCGTAAAACTACAGGTTTCTCAAGAGGTTTTCAGTTTTGGTGGGAGCAGCCGCTACAAATTTATGTAGATTTTTTAAGCCTAAAACATCAAAGTTGACAAACACTTGCAGGTGTTATTGGCTAGTTTTTGGGCTATGTATTTAGCCTTTTAGTGTCATTTTACTGCATATATTGAGCACATACACACCATGTACGCTTTTGTGGATACCGCTTATGTACGTCCATGCGGTCATTGATATAGCGGTTACGTTCTTTGCATAAAGCCTTTTATGTTTGATAAAGAGGGTTGCAGTGAGGTTTTCTTAACTGGGAGACACCCAGATGTCGGGGTCTCTTTGGTGATGCAGGTGGAAGACTTACCCAGCCTCGCCATAGGAGATGTATGATAATTGTTCATAGGTGCTCGATAAGCCTAGTTGGCTTCTATTGGGTAACTGATTATATGAAGTGGAGTCAGTGATTCACTATGCAGGTAGACATGTCAGTACTTGCAGTTTTATGATACTTTGACACTGGTCATCTGCTAATTTTGCAAAGGATAATCTAGCAAAATTTTTCTAGATTTCTGGTTTAGTCAACTATACAATGGTCGATTTACTCCTTGATACACTTATTTGTTGGTGTTTGGACTCTTCTAGCTCCATTATCATTCTATTCAGTTCTCTACCATCATGGCATCAGAGGTCTCAGGCACATCCGGTGGATCAGGGTCTAGTGCTAGTGTTTTGAGGAGGAGCTATAACTTGCAGGGCAAAGACCATTTTGAGATCCAAAAATTTGATGGCACAAACTTTGCTCTATGGAAGAATCAGATTAAAGATGTGCTCATTCAAAGGAGGCAATGGAAGCCAATAAATGGGATTTCAAAGAAGCCTGCTGACATGGATGAAGATGATTGGGATGAGTTAGATGAAATGGCTAGGTCTACCATTCGCTTGCACCTGGTAGATAATGTTTACTTTACAGTATTAGACTATGAAAGTGCAGAGGAGCTTTGGAAGAAGTTATGCAATACATATGAAAAAGAGACGGCATCAAATAAAGTGTATCTTATGAGAAAATTATATGACCTTCGTATGAAGGACACAGATAGTGTTGTTGTTCATCTAAATGAGTTTGATGCTATATTCTCCCAATTACAGGCTCAAAAAATGGATATGGATAATGAAATGAAAGCAGTATTGCTGTTATGCACCCTGCCATCATCATGGGATACGTTTTGCACAGTTATTAGCAACAGTGCACCTGGTGGTAAACTCGTCTATGATGACATATGTGGAGCACTCTTGAGTGAGGAGATTCGTAGAAAATCTATGGTTGGCACTCAGAGTGGAGATGCATATAATGTTTGTTATTCTTACCAAGGAAAGAATCAGCAACGTGGCAGGAGCAAGAACAAGGAAAAGAATGGTCAACGGAATAAGAGTAGAAGTAAATCAAGGAAGAGGGATATTGAATGCCATTATTGTCATCACAACGGTTGAAGACGAAGATCTTGTGTGTTATACTCTCAATGGCTTGAGAGAAGATGAAAGATGGAAGCCTTTTATAACTTCCATTAACTTGAAAGATGTATATCCAAGTTTTGAACAACTAATCCCTCATCTTGTCACAGAAGAGCTTAGCTTCGGTGGTCCCAAAGGAAAGGACAACCACAACCAAATGTTATATGCAGGTCGAGGTAAAGGAAGAAACTCAAGAGGAGGCTCAAGAGGAAAAGGAAGAGGTCACAACCACTCCAACTACAATCAAAACAATTTGGAAGACAAGAAGGATCCATCAAATGCCAACACACAAGGAAGAGGTCGAGGTAGAAGTAGAGGAAGAGGCCAAAGCTCCTACAATTCTCATAAAGGTATAACATGCTATCATTGTGGTAAAGTAGGACACTATGCTAGTGATTGTTGGCTGAAGAATGGAAGACCAAATGGAGGTAATTAAAGGAACCAAAGCAACTATGCAAGCACCTCAAGTGAAGGAAGCAAGGACACACTACTTGTAATGAGACATGAGTATAGAAGCTCTTGTGAAGATGACAAAAAATGGTACATTGATTCAGGTTGTAGTAACCATATGTCATGCCAAGGAAGTTTGTTCACTAATCTACAGGTACCAAGTGGAAAAGGATGTGTTGAAACAGGTGATGATACTCAACACATGATTGAACACATTGGAGATATAAGGCTTGGAGATACAAGCAGAGCAAAGGTACTATCTAATGTTCTTCATGTTCCTACAATTTCAAAGAACTTGATTTCAGTAGGACAAATGGTAGAGAAGGGTTATCATGTCATATTCAATGAGAATGGGTGCTTCATAAAGAATCCAAAGGAAGACTTCAAGGTCATTGCTCGAGGTAGAAGAGAAGGAAGGATGTTCACTTTGGATGTCCAACATCCACATGGAAAGGTCATGTACATTCAATGTGGGAACAAGAAGATTTCAGAGCTGGACTTATGGCACAAAAGAATAGGACACATCAACATTCCAAAGCTCAAGGACATGAGCAAACATGAAGTGGTAAGAGTTCTTCCAAAATTTAATAGCATTGGACCACATGAGTTATGTGAAGCTTGTCAACTAGGAAAGCAAACGAGGTAGCCATTCAAAAGGAGCAATTATGTGGCTCCAAATGTCTTGGACTTGATACATACGGATGTATGGGGACCAACCCAAGAGGCATCAATGGCTAGTAATAGATTTTTTTGTCACCTTCATTGATGATCACTCAAGAAAGGTATGGTTGTTTTGTATGAAGCAAAAATCAGAGGTGTTTTCTATATTCAAAAGATTTAAAGCTGAAGTTGAAAAGGAAACAGGAAGGTTTATCAAAACCTTAAGGTCCAATGGTGGAGGAGAATACTTCTCCAAAGAATTTTCAGATTTTCTACAAGAGAATGGGATCAAAAGGCAATTCACTTGTAGGTATACACCACAACAAAATGGAGTAGCTGAGAGGAAAAATAGGCAAATTGCTGAAATTGCAAGATGCATGCTCAACGAGATGAAGGTACCATTGTACTATTGGGTTGAAGCTACCACAACCATCATTTACTTGATGAATAGGTGCACAACATCAGGAATACATCACTTGACTCTAGAAGAGGTATATTCCAGTAAGAAACCTGATCTTACACACCTCAAAGTGTTTGGATGTGTTTGCTTTGTTCACATTCCACAAGAAGTTAGAACAGAGATGGAACCAAGGTCAGAAAAATGCATTTTCATCGGCTACTCGATGGAGCAAAAAGGATACAAGTGCTACAACCCTAGAACAAATGAATTAAGAGTCTCGCGAGATGTGGTCTTTGATGAACTAAGACCATGGTATGAAGATAAAGGAAAGGAAAAGGTTCTTGAAGAAGATTGTGATGATTATGCAGGAACAAATCAAAGAGAAGCTCAACAATCAAGCACAAAGGCTTCAGGTCCAGAGGCATCTACATCAAATGAAGAATGTTCAACATGGAGGGGGAGTCATTCTTTGTCTCCAAATTCAGCTCATAGTAGAGCCAAAGAGGCAAGTGCTACTCCAAACAGTGAGGTAGATGCAAGTGAAGAAGAATATGAAGAGGTAATCACTCCGATGGTAAAGCTAAATAGGTTAAAGAAGCAACTTTCTAAAGGCAATGAAAGAAGATCTTCAAGGACAAAGTATCCAACTCAAAGGTTGAGTTATGATAGTTTTATGGCGACACATTTTGCATACATGATGCAGGTTATCAAAGACAAAGAGCCTGAGACATATGAAGAAGCTTGCACACAAAAGGAATGGAAGCAAGCTATGAAAGAGGAGATCAAAGCTCTCAAAGATAATCACACATGGGAGCTAGTGCCAAAGAAAGAAGGTATGAAGATTGTTCCAAACAAATGGGTGTTTAAAGTAAAGAGGAATGCTGATGGTTCACTAGCTAGATATAAAGCTAGATTAGTTGCCAAAGGATTTAAACAAACACAAGGCATAGATTATGATGAAGTTTTCAGCCCCGTTGCAAAGATGGGAACTATCAGAACCTTAATAGCAATTGGTGCTTCAAGGAGATGGCCATTATATCAACTCGACATCAAAAATGCCTTTCTCAATGGAGAACTACAAGAAGAGGTATACATGAGTCAACCGGTTGGATTTTAAGATGAAAACCATCCAGATTTTGTTTGCAAGTTGAAGAAGGCACTTTATGGCTTGAAGCAAGCACCAAGAGCATGGAATCAGAAATTGGTAGAGTATCTAACTAAGTGTGGATACAACCCAAGTAGTGCAGATCCTTCATTGTACATGAAGAAGGAAGAAAATAGAGAGGTATATATTTGCATATATGTCGATGACCTCATCATAACAGGAAACGATGTTACAGGGATTAAAGATATCAAAAGGAAGCTTGGTAAGGAGTTTAAAATTTCAGATCGTGGGGAGCTGAAATATTTTTTAGGAATTGAAGTTGTTTATGGAAAGAGTGGCATCTACTTGATGCAAAAGAAGTACTTGTTGGATGTTCTTTTCAGATTTGGAATGAGTGAATGCAAACCACTCACTCAACCCATGGACACAAATACAAAGATTTGTTCAAATGATGGAGAACCATTGGAAGATGTAACGACATACAGAAGCATTGTAGGATCATTGATCTATGCAAACATTATAAGACCTGATTTGTTTTATGTTGTTGCTGTACTTTCTCAGTTTATGCAAGCCCCGACAAGTGAACACTTAAATTCAGCCAAGAGAGTGTTGAGATACATAAAGCATACAATTAATCATGCTTTGTTTTACAAGTTTGATGAAGAACTGTAGGTCAAAGGCTTTAGTGATGCTGATTGGGAAGGTTCAAAGGAAGATAGAAGATCAACCTCAGGTTATGTGTTCATGATAGGAAGCAAACCTATCACATGGAGCTTAAAGAAACAACCTACTGTTGCACTTTCATCTATGGAGGCTGATAATAGAGGATTAGCTTTTGCCACATGTGAAGCAATGTGGATTAAAAAGCTTTTGGCTGATCTTGGAGTGCAAGTTGGAACCATCCCTATATATGGTTATAATATAGTATCTACTTGGCGAGCAATCCTATATTTCATGCAAGGAGCAAGCACATAGAGGTCCACTACCATTATGTAAGGGAGAAGGTGCTCAGAAAAGATGTGGAGATAAAGTTCATTAGAACCAAAGAGCAGGTTGCAAATATGTTTACAAAGTTCTTGGATGCTTCTAAACTCAAAGGCTTCAAGGATGTGATAAATTTGCAGGACATGGTTGAAGATAACTCCGAAATGAGCTTGAGGGGGAGTGTTGAAGATAAATGTACAAGCTCATTTTCATATGAGCCATGCTTGGATAAATTTACCAAATATAAAGATAAAGGAAAAGTAGAGGAAAAAAGGAAAAAATAAGAAAAGAAAAAGTCTAGTCAAAACTTCATGATGAGTAAGAGATACAATATCTTGCCTTGTAGTTAGTAGCATGTAGTGGAGAAAGTGGTGAGTTAAGAAGGAGGCACAAACTTCTTCACATGCTCATTGGTTTTAAAAGTGAAGTGGGAGCACATTCAAAACAAGGAGAGAAAGAGGCAAGAGCTCACAGTAGTCGGATCTAGCCATTTTGTCATTTTGGTTTTCCCTTAGACTCCTTCCAGCTGCATGTCAGTTTGTACACAGCTCTGTTGCAGAGCTCATATCTCAGTGCATATGTAACCATTTTGTGCGTTTAAACATTCATTGGAAAGATTATTTTGTGCACTTTCTGCATATCAAATATCTTTTTGAAAGCTTATGTAGTTTGTGAGATATCAGTGAAAGAGTGAAGTCTCGTTTTTTAGTATACCTGTGTAGATAGTTAGTCTATTTTGGTCGGTTCAGTTTCCCAACCAAAACATATCCAAATTGTGTTATCTTTGTCTTTTTAGAAAGCTCTTGGCATCTACTTTCATTGTCTCAAATATCTCATTCAGATCATTCATACTCTGTGAGATATCTGTCAAAGAGTAAAGTCCAGTTTTATAGTGTACTTATGTGTGCAGGTGGTCTATCTTGGTGAGTTGAGTCTCCTAATCAAAACTCATCCAAATTACTTGATTTTTAGCTTATTGGAAATCTATTTGTGTCTATGTTCTCTGTACCAAATATCTTTCTCAAAGGATATATATTCAGAGAGCTATCAGTCCGAGAGTGAAGCTCAGTTCTTCAGCATACCTGTGTGGACAGGTGGTTCATCTTTGTTAGTTGTGTTTCCTAATCAAAACTTGTCCAAATTAAGTTATTTATAGCTTGCTAGAAAGCTCTCTTTGTCTACTTTGATTGACTAAAGTATTAAGTCCATTTGAGTTTTTTGTTGAGAGCACCAAGCTATCTAAGGTGTAGATGTTTGTCCAAGTGCTGGACATACAAGGGTTCACTACACACTTCCGTTGCGCATAGGAGAACTCATTCTCCACAGATAGTACTATGCCATCTGAGGCACTTATGGCTGATTCTCGTTCCCACACCTGGCTGCTAGATTCTGGTGCTTCTTTCCATGTGATACCACATAGAGAATGGTTCTCTAATTATGCAGCAAAGTCTCTTGGTACTGTGAGACTTGGTGACTCTTACCAGTGTGATGTTGTGGGGATTGGAGATGTGGTTGTGCAATTCATTGATGGTTCAAAATTTACTATGCATAATGTGCACCATGTACCTCGGTTATCATGCAGTTTGATGTCAGTTGATCAACTTGATGACCTTGGTTACAAGGTGGTGTTCTATGCTCAGTCCTTTCGTATATCAAAGGGCAATATGATTATTGCAAAAGGAAGCAAAGTTAGCTCACTTTATCCTTTATTTGTCGCACAGAAAGAACACTTGTTAGCTGTTATTGAACAACCTATGGCTTGTATTTGGCATGGTCATTTGGGCCATATATCTCGTGATAGGAGTAAAAGATGATATACTTGTCTCAAAGTGAGTACATATCCAAAGTACTTCACCGGTTCAATGTGTAGGGTGGAAAGGCATTGAGTACACCTTTACCCACATATATGAAATTGAGCAAGGATGACTGCCCCAAATCAGATGAGGAAAAGGAATTCATGACCAAAATTCCCTATCAGTCTGCTGTTGGTAGTCTCATGTACGCTATGGTAGCTACGAGACCAGACATTGCATTTGCAGTGGGAGTTGTGAGCAGATATATGTCTAATCTTGGCAAGAAACATTGGGAAGCGGTCAAGATGATTTTGAGATATTTGAGTGGCACTAAGGACAAGTGTCTATGCTTAGGTAGAGAGAAAGCATCCATCATTGGTTACACAGATTCTGACTATGCTGGTTGTGTAGACAATCGTAAGTCTACATCAAGGTACATTTTTCATTTTGTTGGAGATGCTATCTCTTGGAGATCTCGTCTTCAAGAATGTACAGCTGTTTCGACCACAGAAGCAGAGTATGTTGCAGCAAGTGAGGCATGTAAGGAAGCATTTTTGCTTTCTCGTCTTTCTTGTGATATGGGTTTACCTCAGCATGTACCTCGCTTGCTCAGTGATAGTCAGAGTGCCATTGCTTTGGCTAAGAATCCGGTCTATCATGCAAAGACCAAGCACATTGAGGTGAGGTATCACTTCATTAGAGATTGCTTAGCCACCGAGAGCATTATTCTGAGAAGGTTCACACTCGAGATAATGTTGTAGATGCTTTGACTAAAGCTCTACCACAAGATAGCTTTCGACACTGTTGTCACTTGATGGGAGTTACTTGATTCTTGATCTTTCACAGCCACTTGTATACTGTGTAACATGCCCATCAGGTGGGAGGTATAGTTTGTATACTTACACTCAGGTATTCTTTATCATTCTTTATTTTTCCCCCATAGTTACTCTAGCCATATTGGCCTTTAGTGGGAGATTTTTACCGTTAGTGTCCATGTGAAAGGCCAAATGGCCACCAGACACTTCTTTGTATATGTTCTTTAATAAAACATATAGTGGTCTGGTCAGTCACAGACTGTAAGTTCGACCGCATTTGTAAGACCTAAGAAGTACGTCTTCGTGCTCCCTGTGTACTGTGTTTTTTGTGTATTCTGCAGCCTCTGTGCGGAGTACTGCATGCGGACTTAGGAGCTCGGTTTTCTACTCCGATCATATCTTCATGGAGCTCTCGAGAAGGAGAACGCACTGTGGTGCATCGCCATCAAAATACTACATTTACCATCAAGGTCACGTTTTCTATGGAGAGGGGTAGCTCGACCTCGCCTATGCAAGGGGTTTCCAATCCAACCTAGTCCGATAAGATAGGATTCAAGAGGCTCAATTTCATATTCCCTACAAAGAGAGAGTCGAATTGTATTCGTAGCTGCTCCCTAGTCAATTAAAGCCTTACACTGCATGTACATGGGCTTCTGGCCTAGAGTGATATTAATGAAAAGTATCCTATCAATGATATTGGGGACATCTCTCCCTCCAAGTTGGCACATAGCTACAGGATATCGCGGGGCATCGCAAACTTTAGGAGACACCTTATATAAAGTTTCATTGAAAACTTTATACAATTGGTTAGTCAATGAGTGAATTAAGTGCAGCAGACTTTTCTACGTAATGAGTTTCTTCATAGTTAACTCAAGTCTTCATAATTTGGTATTGGTCTTCCAAAATTGATTAAGGTTTTGAGTTGTTCTTGATATAGAGGTGCTCTAACATCAAGGATAACTTGTTCTTTTGGAGATCAACACTCTCCATCAGTGGTATCAGAGAAGGAGTCATCAGAATTGAAGATAGAAGGACCCCAACTGTTGCAAATATACAGAAATCAATCCTTGAAGATTCAAAATGTGAAAGGTTGAAGTGAAAGCTAGAGAAGGAGGCCTGAACCTATCAAGATCAAAAGGAACTACATTCAAAATAAAGGTATATTCATTATTCACAAAGCTTGAAGAATTCATAGCATAGGTGAAGGAAAGATGGGAGATTCTCTTCCTATAGAGAAATTGGATAGAGAAAACTATCATGCTTGGTCAATGAGGATGGAAGCTCATCTTATGAGCAAAGATCTGATAGGATACATCACAGGTGAAGAAGAAAAGATAGAATTTAGAGATCGTAGTGTTCCAACTAGGGAAGAGCTCTCAAATTTGAAGATATGGATGAAGAAGGATGCTCAAGCAAGGAGCATTATCTACATGGGAGTCAATGATTACTTGCCACCTCACATTAGAGGACTTGAAAGTGAAAGTGACATATGGAATGCTTTGGAGGAGCATTTCCAAAACGCTACAAAGTCAAGGAAGGCATCTTTATGGGCAGAATTCACCACATTCAAAAAGAAGGCTTCTCAATCCATTTCTAATTATGTAGCAAGGATGAAGGGCATTGCAGATGCATTAGGAGCAGTTGATGAAGACATTGAAGAGGAAAATTCGTAAGACAAATTCTTACAGGCTTGAGAGGAGATGAGAAGTGGAAGCCATTCATTCTATCTACCGAATTGTCACTAGATCATTTCACACCTGACTTGAATCAATTGCTAGGACATATGCTAACCTTTGAGCAGGATATCAAAGGTGATGTTGATAAAAGTATAAGTCAAGCAATGTATTCAAAGGGCAAGAAGAAGATTAACAAAGGCAAGCAACAATTGAATCAAGATGAAGGCACTACTAGTCAAGCTAACTTCCTAAGAGGAAGAGGAGGTGGTAAAGGAAGAGGAAGAGGCATAAGTAATAAAGATGGTGTCAAAGCTTGCTAGATTTGTGGTAAGAGTAATCATTTAGCTCATGAATGTTGGCATAATAATCAGATTGGTGGAGGATATAATGAGAACTTTAATTCAAGAGGAAGAGGTGGTAGAAATCAGAGAGGTAATTTCAGAGGTAGAGGTAGTAGAGGTTTCTTTGGAAGAAATGCAGGTAGAGGCTTCCAAAATCAATCCTACAATAATACCTACTACAACTATGCTTCAGATCAGAAGGAGGATTCAACCTTAATTATGAATGCAACTTGTGAAAGACAAAGTGAAGATCAAAGAGTCTCACATAGACTCAGGGTGTAGCAATCACCTGAGTTACAACATAGCTTTGATGACTGATTTGGAGAAGAAGGTGAGTAATCATGTAGTCAAACAGGTGATAACACAAAGCACAATGTGAAGTCCATTGGATCAGTAAAGGCCAAGGATGGAAGCACTCTTTTGAGTAAGGTCTTGTATGTTCCTATACTTCTAAAGAATCTAATAAGTGTAGGGCAAATTGTAGAGAAAGGTTATGAAGTAAGGTTCACTAATGATGGAGTTTTTGTGGAAGACCCTAGAAATGGGTATAAACAAATTGTTTCAGGGAAGAAAGAAGGAAGGCTCTTTACATTGAAGATTCAAGGCAATGTTGGTCATGCCTTGTTCACTTATGGAGGACATAAGATCTCAGATTTAGGCCTTTGGCACAAAAGGCTTGGATATTTCAATGAAAGAGGTATTAAGGATATGATTAACAATGGTTCTGTTGTCAGGATCTTATCTCATGCGCAACAGAGGTTACGAATGGTGACAACACATAGAAAAATAGACACATGAGACAAGACAGAATGCAATATTGGGTGCAATCTCCCCCCATGCACTCTATTTCGATAGTCCATAGAGTGCATGTATTTATAGGAATTTTTTATTACGTCGAAAGAGTGGTTACATGAGAGCGGCTTCGAAAAGCAAGCGTGAAACTAAAAGTTGGTAACTTTTCGAGAAAGCCATTGCTTTCAATAACAGAAACTATGGTCTATAGTGACCCTTATTTTAAGCATTACTTTTCTAACTATTTCTAACAATAGAACCTTCTACGTGGGTTGATTTACAAACTAAATAAATTATAATTCGGATTATTTATGTCTGCCCTTTTACGCCTTGCACGATCCTCATGAACCTTCAGCTGCTATATCAAAAACATCAAAAACACATGAATACATTAATAATTTAACACTCCAACAATGCATTGTTCAACATATTCCATAAGTTATAACATGCCCCTCAGTTGATAAAATAATAAACATGGATGGCCAGTCACATGTTTCATCACTTAATGAAAAAATAAGCATGTTCCATGTAAAAACACATGCATGGAAATGGTCATGGAGGTGTTACATTAATGTGTTTGTGTACGATATGTAGAAATTAAGTGGTCATAATGGGGTGTTAATTGTTTTTTATGTATCCACTGACATTCTTCAATAGAGTGATTTTTGTACTTAACTAAATATCGATGATATTGAGTACCTGTACGTGTAGTAGTGACATCATGATCAATTATTTGCTTAGGAACTAAGATTTCATATTGTTCTTCAATTAAAGGAGGGTCATCAAGAAGAGGAGTGAGTGGTAAAATTCCTTTAAATGGTTTAAGTAAACTAATATGAAAAGAGTTATGTATAGTCCAATGAGATGGAATATCTAATCTAAATGAATTCTCATTATTTTTTTTTATAATGCAAAACGGTCCATAATAGTGTGGTGCAAGTTTAATTTTAGGATGCTGCAAAATATTTTTGAGACGTCTTTTAATGATACGCAATCATAAAAGATCGTTTTCCTTGAATTCCTTGGCTAATCATGTTGTATTGATATTACATGTATATCGCTCTTGACTTTTCCTAATATGTTCGTGAACATCGTGAAGTATGGAAATGTGAACTTGAGCAATAGAATCAGCCATCGGAATGTTAGTTTGGGTGAGGGACATGAGAGTAGGAAGCTTTTTACCAACAAAACTTTTCAAATGGTGCATGACCAGTAGTGGTGTGTGTGGTGTTATTGTAAGCAAATTGAAGTGATGGCAACTTTTCATCCCAGTTATTAGGATTATCTAATGAATAATCATGCAATAAATCAAGAATAGTACTATTTGAATTTGTAGCCTCACTTTGTCCATTACTTTCGAGATGAAATGCAGAACTAAAATCTATTTTAGAATCAAAATGTTGAAATAAAGCAACCCAAAAATGGTTACAAAATCTAACATCACGATTAGATAACATTACTTTAGGAAATCCATGATGTGGGAAAATACATTTAATGAATAATTTTGTAGCCTGAGGTGCAGTCAAACTTTTTCTACACGAAATGAAATATGCATATTTACTAAATCTATCAACTATTTTCCAAATCATATCATTATGTGATGAAGTGATAGGAAGACATGTGATAAAATCCATAGAAATTTGTTCCCATGGTTTGTCTGGAATGGAAAGTGGCATTGATAATCCAAATGGTTTACCATGATGACATTTTACATGCTGACATACAATGCATTGAGAAACATAATGTGCAATATATTTTCCATGTGTGGCCAAAAGAAGAAATCTTTGCAGGCAGAAATGGTGCTCTATATGCCTCTATGACCCATGTAAGATGGTTCGTGCATTTCTTTGATGATAAAATCTTTAAAAGCTTGGGTTATGCACAATCTATGTTGAAAATAAAGAAAACCATTATGAAATGTATAATGTTCATCAAATAAAGATGCACCATTGTTGAAGTCATGCCATGCATGTGAAAAATACAAATCAGATGCATAAGTGGAAACCATTTCTTGAAAAGATAGTATTTGGATGGCAGAAATATTATTCAAAACAACAGAATGTGAAGGAAAACGGCTAAGTGCATCAGCTACAACATTAGCTTTACTAGGCCGATATTGGATCATGGGTTGGAAATTTTGAATGAATGATGCCCATTTAAGATGCCTATCAGAGATTAAGGGCTGAGTTAATAAATGCTTAATAGCATGTTGATTGGTTTTGATTAAGACCTCAAAGCCCATAAGATATTGTTTCCAAATTCGCAGAGCATGCACAACTGCTAACAATTCTTTATCATATTTACTATAATTCTTTTCTGACGGCTTAAGCTTCCTACTCTCAAATGCAATGGGATGGTCATTTTGCATTAAAACTGCACCTATCTCTGAACCACTAGCATCAGTAACGACATGAAAGGGTTGTGAAAAATCAGGTAACTATAAAACAGGTGCATGTGAAAGTGCATGTTTAAGTTTTTCAAAGGATTGTTGTTGGGTAAGTCCCCATGCAAATTTTATTTTCTTTTTCAACAACAAGGTAAGAGGCAATGCTAAATAAATAAAAAAATTCGAACAAACTTCCTATAGAAACTAGCCAACCCAAGAAAAGAACGAACGTCATTGATTGATTGTGTTGTAGGCCATTCTACTATAACTTTGATCTTTTTTGGATCCACATGCACACCTTCACTTGAAATAATATGTCCTAGATATTCTAGCTTACTTTGAAAGAAGTAACTCTTTTTGCGATTAGCGTAAAGTGTGTTTTCTCGTACCAAATGAAAAACTATTTCAAGATGCTTTTCATGCTCACTATCATTCTTACTGTAAACAAGTATATCATCAAAGAATACAAGAACAAAAGCTTGGTAATCAAGAAAAATGTTGTTCATTATTCGTGCAAATGTAGCAGGGGCATCACTAAGTCCAAAGGGCATTACCATAAATTCATAATGGCCGGTTTAAGTTCTAAATGCAGTCTTAAAAATATCACTTTGTGTCATACGAATCTGATGGAAACCCGATTTAAGATCAATTTTACTAAAGACACGACTCCTCATAACTTATCTAAGAGATGATCTATTCAAGGAATAGGATATCTATGCTTGATTGTGATCTCGTTAAGGGCTCTATAATCAATGCACACTCGATAAGTTTTATTCTTCTTCTTGACTTAAAGAACTGGTGCTCCAAATGGAGAAAAACTAGGCCTTATAAGTCCCTTTTTTAGTAGGTCTTTTACTTGGTTTTACTATTTCCTTTTGGTGTAGTGGACCATGTCTATAAGGTGCTTTATGAGGAGAACTACCAGGGACTAAGTCTATGCTATGCTCAAAGGATCCTCGAAATGGTGGTAGTTCAGAGGGATACTCAGACATCCTTATAAGTACTCATGAAAGGTTTATATGCATCAAGAAGTGTATGAGTATAATCATTGATGACATTGACAAAACCAATGCATGAGTCGAGTCCTTTCCTAAATGCACATTTTACTTGAGTGTGACTAATCAATGGAAATGGCTAGAAATCATATCGTGTAGACAAAGTAATGATTTGACCTTTAAATTCACAGTTAAAGGTATGTGTATGGTAGTCAATGTGTGGCTTATTATGGTGATGAAAAGACATACCGAGTATAACATTGTAAGATTGCAAGGGTGCAATTAAAAATGTTCATGAATCAACATATGGGCCTATGCTAATCGTACCATCTTGCACTTCTCGTGTTACATTATAACGACTACTTTGAGATGCATCTTTCACTTTATACAAGGAAGGAAACGTTTGTAATTGAAGTTCTTATACTAATAAATGTGAAATGAAGTCATGTGAACTACCATCATCATGTAGAATTTTAACTAGTTTGTTATTTATTGTACCCTACATGCAAAGGAGAGAGTGAAGAGAGATATCATTACCCAAGGTACTTAAGTCCTTCTCCAATGATTCCTCTGTCCAAACAAGAGGAATTTCTTCATTATGGACCTCCATGTTATGCAATTGAGTTGTGGCCAGTTTCATGTGAAGAGGTCGCAATCTACACCTTATTTTTGTATGTCCAAGTTTACCACAATTCTAGCAGGTGATTCGTGGTCGCTTCTGTTGGGCATCCATCGCGGAAGTTTGGAGGGTGGGTGGTTTGCTTGGTTGGAGAGATGAAGCAACAGGTGGAGTTGAGTAGTTGGATTGTGGTGGATGAGGAAAACTAGAGTAAGATGGGGCATTAAAATTACGCTTTAGAGGAAGATTTGGTTTAACAAAAAGTGGTCGTTGACGTGGTTCTTGTAGTCAAAGTAACTTGGTTATGGACTGGAATTCCTTCTCTGCATCATAGGTGAAAGATATATCCTTGTTGAGGGTTGAGGGTTGTAGGTCGTAGGGTATGAAGCTTAGCTTGGATTCCCACCTCCAAACCATCTTCATATTTCTGCTGAATCTATCCTCTGATACATCTTCAAGCATTCGAACAAATAGTAAATTTTGCCATAACCGCTTCGTGTAGGTAGTAACCATATCACCCTCCTTCCATGTAAGGGTCGTCCATGCATGTTGAACATGTAAATGGTATTGAGGAGGAAGAAAAGAATCCTTCACTTTATCTTGGAAAGCCTTCCATGTTGTTGGACGCTCTTTACTGTGTCGTAGGACATTCCACTAGAGTTGAGCTTTTCCTACTGAATAGTTAGTGGCAAATTTAACTTTTTCACTTTCAGCATACGTTTCATCAGTATAAAAATCATCAAATTGCGACAACTAGGATAGAACTAAAGGCCCATCCTTTCGGCCATCAAATCATAGAAACTGGTAGTTTATAGCACCAATCTTTGAATGAGTAGCATTAGATTGGGCAGAAATAATAGCTTTTACTACTCTCGTAAGGTTGTCTTCATCAGTTTGTATCTTTTGGAGGACTTCATCCTGTTGCCGGATTTCGTTCTGAGCTCCGCGAAGCTCATGCCACAAAAGCTCTATTGTTCGAGTGTTGCCTCAGGGAGAGGGGAATTATTGTAATCCTCCATGGTGCTCTTGTACCCTCAAGCTAGCGCTTCCCTCTTGGGATGTACCCTTAGGAAATCCCTAGCAGAATGTACCCTATCTGGATGTACCCTGATGTACCCTGATAGGATGTACCCTATCTAGATGTGAACCTGATAGGATGTACCCTATCTGGATGTACCCTGCTGTACCCTGATGTACCCTGACCGGATGTACCCTGAGACATGCCACGTCGCATCGCACCGTGCTGCCTTGAAAAAGTAAGAAAAAATTGCAAGTTATGTTAAATATAAGAGGAGAGAACTTGAGTGTCAACACCAAGAGAGAGTGTAGTGGTAAAGCACTTCCCTTGTATGGATGAGGTTGGTGGGTTCAAATCCTCCCACCTAGGTGAATCTAAAAGTCCTTATTGCCACTCATACATGAAAAGTGGTTTGTGTGTAGCCAATGGCTGCCAATGATCGCCAAGGGAGCCTTGGGTGCCAATGGGTCCGAGTTTTCTGGTGACTCCATGTAATACACTGGTGGGCTATCCACATGAGTGGAGTCAAAACTGTTTGCATTAGGGTCATTTTCTGTGATTAACGAGGTCGTGGGTACTAATGCCATGTTGGAGTTCTCCTCTGGTGTAGCATACTTTACCAAAACTACATTAGCAGGGGGTGGAGGTTGTTCTCCTAGGACAGGTTGTGGTCTTGGTTGTGCTTGATATGGTGCTTGATACTGAGGGGGGGCTCCATAATATTGTTGTGGCTGGTACTGCCCTTGGTATCTACCTGGCTGACATTGCTGAGGGTAGGTATGCCTAACCACTTGTTTGTTATATGGACAATCCCAAGCAGTGTGATTTGTGTATCTTCGCTCTATAGTACAATACACTCCGTCAGAGTTTCCTATGGGTTGCAATGCATGTGGACACATGTTTGCCATATGGTCACCTCCAAAGGTATAACACCTTCGAGGGGGGGGCTAATTTGATGCTTGGTTTACTAGACACTCCCAATCATTTGGCCACTTGTTCTACTAAGTCCTCTATCGAATTGGAATGCCTGGATGAAGTTTCTATGGTGCTATCCGAGTCTCCACGGACCTTAGGAAGTTCCAGCTCATCTCTTAAGTTATCTTCTATGTCTACACAGATCCGTAAACATTGATCCAAGGTTCTTGGCTCCTTTAAGAAGACGTATGATCTCAGCTTAGCACTCAGTAAGCGAGCTATGAACAAAGCTATCAATTTAGCTTGAGTGGGTACTTCTAATGGAGGACATCTTTCTATGTACCATCTAAATCTTCGATCGGCCATCCTCATAGTCTCTTGAGGGGTTTGTTTGAATGTGTGTATCAAAGAAGATGTGTTGTGTCTGATTCCACTCTTGGAAAAGTGTGTAATGAAAGACTCCATCATGTGGTGAATGTCTCTAAATTGATGTTGGTGCAATGGTCAGAACCAATCCAACTTATCACCCTTTAGAGTGAGTCCAAAGGTATTAAATTTTGTAAACATGTCTTCAACTTGTTCGGCATGTAGCACCTGCTTGAATTCTGCTATGTGCCCATAAAGATCTCTCGATCCGTCAAAGAAATTCTTCATAGCCTTCACTAATTGAGTAGGCATCAAGGTTCTAGGGTGGTCTCTTGGTCTAGGTAGGGTAAATCCATCCCTACCCTTATGCACCCTAAGATCCCTGAGAGGTTCTTGTTCAACCCTTCTGCTTTCGGTAGGGGCCCTCTCCCTTCCTGCACGATGGATGAAGCTACTTTCTACACCTTCCTTGTTCTTCTCTCTATGTCCTTGAGATGTGCCATCACCCAAACTATCCTTAGGTGCTTGTGATTTTAATAGAGGAAAAACTAATTCTCCTCCCCATGTATACGCATGTCTTCCATGTTCTGTGACCTTATACATTCCTTCTGAGGTGACATCTAGGTATACTACCTTTCTTGGAATCTCTGGGTCTTTTAGTTCATAAATCGTGTTTGATCCTGCTACAGTAGGATGCTCTGGTCTATATCTCCAAAAGGCTTCATCAGTCTCCTTATTCCAAAACACTTCTATACTCCTATTGTCTCGGGGCATCCACTTAGGAGTTATCACCCTTGTTAGTACGGATTTTCCTCTTGGTGTTCTGGGTTCCTCAATCTGTTTACCATGTCCTTCGGCATCTATGTCTACATTCTCTACCATCTCTCCTAGGTCATTGGTTGAGTTTGCCCTAATTGCGATGATATACGTGGTCCCTTCCTTGTCTATGTAAACCTCGTCTTCAAACTTAACGGCTGGATGTTCCAATTCCATAGGTTGATTCGGATTATGTAGTTGAATCACTGACCTATGAAGACCATCCTCATATACCTGGGAACCCTATCTATTCGTACAAATGTACTCCAACTGCATCTTGTTGGGTCCCTCCGTCTTTTCTAGGTGGGCTACATTAAACGATACCCCAAGTCTACTTGTGTTGAAAGACATATCCGAGTCACTTGACTAACCTTGTATGGATAATTGCCTAGATTTTGTGCGCAAGATAGTGCTGTAGTTCTTATGCTAGCCTCGGAAGATCGAACACTCCATTTATCACTTTTCCTTAAGTATTTTCCGAGCCGCGGGTTCTTTAATCCTAATCTCACCTTACCGCGCTCACCCCTTTACTTCGGTCAAGTACTTAGTTCTTTTTAAATTTTCTTTAGAGTTTCTTGTCTTGTTTTCATTTGTCGCAAGTAATCATTTTAATGTGTTCTGATGATAATTCATTTGAGCGTTGCATATTCAATTCACAAAAATTCCTTTAGGCTTGGTCCCTTCACCCACTTATGTCTTCGCATGTCAGCTACTTACCACTTAATGAGCTAGGGTGATACATGGTTGCACTAGGAATCCTAAGACACTCTGTTGATCATGATATAACTATACTCAAAGAAATCGTCAACAATTCAAGAAATAGAAATTCCACTTACAGAGTTCTCCTAGACTTAAAAAACGGCTATTTTGACTTTGCACGAGAACTTGAGGTACTTGCCCACTTCTTTCTTTGCTTTATGCCACACAAAAGAATTCACAATTAATGTCCAAAAATTGGCCCAAAAAAATTGAAAATTTATACAAAAAACCCTAATTTTGCGTTTTGTCTGACAGTTGTGATGATCAGACACAATCACGATGGTGTGTCACCATCACGATGGTGTGACACCCACGATGGTCAGAAGTCATGATGGTCAAGCCATATGATGGTCAATCACAGTGGCGACTGTCAAGTCACGATGATCATTCAGGATCACAACTATCAAGCCACAACGGTCAACCGACAATGATGAGTCACAATCATGACTGTCAAGTCACGACGATCAAGCCCCACGATGATGAGTGAGGATCGCGATGGTGAGTGCACGATGGTCAAGCAACGACGGTCAGGGTCACGATGATCAATCACAATCACGATGATCAAGACACGACGGCCAATCGAGATCGCGATTGTCAAGCACCGTCACGATGGTGAGTCACCGTCGTGATGGTGAGAAGCGATCACGATGGCATGAGCCAATCACTACGACGATCAGTGACCATCGCGAAGGTCAGACGTAGTCGCGATGATGTGTCATCATCGTGATGGTCAGAAAATCATGCAATTTCACAAAATCAAGCATAGATGTGTGCAAGCACTTACTCAAGCTCCTCCTTCATGCAAAAAGTTTGCCCAAATTCATACCTTTCCTGATAGTTGCAATGGTTAGCTTCAATGGCAATTTTCTGAGAAAAAAATGGAGTTTTTACCTGTGTTTCCAGCAAATCCATGGTGTTTAGAGGCTGCCCTACAAGATTATTGCACTAGAAAACACGAATATACACCTACAAAAGCTCTCTCTCACTCTCACACACACACAAATGAGGGAAAGAGAAGAAAGGGGGAATATGAGTGATTTTTTGTGATTTTTTGGAGTTTGAGATAATGATGGGGAATGATACTAGAAGAATAGAGGAGTAAAAGTGTGTAAAAACTAACTACAAACAACAAAACAACAAAGAAATTTTACCTTCCAACGATTTTCTCCAATACACTTACCATCACATGCTCAACCTAGAGCTTGTCCCCGGCAACGGTGCCAAATTTGGTGTCACTCTAGCACAATGGAAAGTACCAACACGAGGAGCTTCACCTCATAATTGTCAATCTGTAGAGAGGTTAGGCCGACATGAAGATCAAGAGCGACAGATGTGCATGAAGAAGATGGTGAGAAATGCAAGAGCATACACAGACATGCATGCACACACACACTAGGAAAGTCGCGATGAAGATCAATGGAAGGCAAGAAAAGAACTCATAATCATATTCATCATCATCTAGTCACAATAGCTCTTCTATCTCTAGCTCACAGGTTCGATCATAAACTAACAACAACAACAAAATGAGCTCTCTAGCTCTATTTATAGTTTTTGCCTAGTTTTGACCAGTTTCACATTTAATGACCGACATAGTTAAAAAATAGGTTCTACCTCTAATTTGAACTATCTAACACCTTCCAAAAATTACAAAAATTGGTGTGATCTTTCTACCTAGACTCCTCAAGCTCAAGGACTCCTTGGCTTGCACAAAATGGATTCGCATTCACAATAACTGGGTGTATGTACATATAATACATTGTTTTAGTGATAAAAATCATTGTTGCCAAGATGCAATCTTCTGAGTAGTTTCAAGTGCTTCCTCTTCTTCTATGACGAGAACTAGTAATCGAACCTTTGCCTTGAACAATGATCTACTTTCTTAGGTAGAATCAATTTCTTACTTGATCTTTCAAATTTGGTAATCTCTAAGAGCATAGGAATGCCCAAATATAATTAGAACATTTTTGGCTAGTTTAAACACCCTAATAAACTAGTTAAACTAGTTCTATAAATAGTTTAGGACTATTTTTAACTAGCATAGCCATTCTAATGTGAATAATACCACTCCAATTGTATATATCTCAATGCGAGCTCATTTTTGTAAATTTTTCCATTTTGAATTGAGAGATTTCTCGAAAGTCTTGTTGTGGTCTTCTTCCTCACTTTGCTCTTCATTCTTGGGTCATTTGTGAAGTTTCTTGTGAGAAATTAGTATTTCCAATGTATATACGAGTTTCATTTGATTTGGATTTGTGTGCATGGTTCTAGTTGTTAGAAGCTAATGATGGCTTGTTTTAAGGAAGTTGTAATTTTTTTAATAGAATCTTGTTATAGACCCTTAAAAACATAGAAAAACACCTAAGCTTTGCAAAAACTTGGTCCAAAATCAACTCAAACTAGGGAAAGCATTTTGTCACTCCATGGGAAATCATTTCTAAGGAAAATTGATTTCTAAATCACACGTGATATGCTTGTGCAATTTTAGTGAGTTTACTCCACGGAAGAAACTAACCATCAAGTTCTCACAAGGGAACCATCTATGCAAACAAGACACTATGTATGTAGTGTGTGATCATCCCAATTTGTATGAATGATTTGGTGAAGATTGTGTCCAAATTGAGTCCAAACTTACAAAGGCATATCCTATTCTTAGAATAGATATACCTTTTTAGACCTTCATCTCTCATGACAAACAAGTTCCAAGCTCTATCATCATACAAGAGATGATCTAGAGAATGACATCTTTGTTACATATGTAGATCAAACTCAATGAGACTATTAGAAAATGAATGAGTGAAAGAAAACCAACATATGTACTTAGGATAGTCAGTCTTTCCTCTACCTAGGTCACATAGAAAGAGCAAATCAGATAAAGAATGTTTTGGATTCGACTCACATAGGGTATATGATTCTTTTCACCAAAGTCTAGGGTTAGCTAGTTGGAACAAGGTAACTAAAGTAAACATCCAAGATAGATGTTATGTACAAGAACCATTCAATCTTCAAAAGATGCTAAGTTAATCTATTCATTTGAGTTTGTATCATGTTACATAGCATAACTCTAATGAATTTCTAGAGTTCAGTACGATCTCGAAAATACAAGTTAGGAATTGCTCATAAAACTGACAATTCCCAAGAATTTAAAGCTAAAGATTTTGAGAAAATTGTCCAAAGTTGGACAATTTTCATTTTTTACTTGACTTGGTAAAGTTAAATAAGCTTGACCAAAAGTAAATGGCAAAGTTTCTCCTACATTCTACATAGGATTTTCAAGCCCATTAGGGCAAACTAGTCCTCCAGTCATAAATGTTGGTTGGGAATGAACCATAGTATAAACATCCAAATTAGATGTTTGGGACAACCAGATTTTTAGTTTCCCAAATCAAATTCAAGCGAATCAAGAGTTATCCAAGTTAGATGTTTGGGACAACCAAACTTTTAGTTTCCCAAATCAAATTCAAGTGAATCAAGAGTTATCAAGCCCATTAGGACAAAGTAGTCCTCCAGTCATAAATGTTGGTTGGGAATGAACCATAGTATAAACATCCAAATTAAATGTTTGGGACAACCAAACTTTTAGTTTCCCAAATCAAATTCAAGTGAATCAAGAGTTATCAAGAGTTACCAAATAAGATGGTTGGGGCAACCACACTTTTAGTTTCCCAAATCAAATTCAAGTGAATCAAGAGTTATCAAAGATTTATTTAATTCAGCCAGAGCTAAAAAATGCTTTGAAACAAGAAAATACCTCATTCTTTGCTTTCATAGGATACACCCACATATGGCAAGTAGCATCATCAATGAAGGTAACAAAATATACATGCTTCCCAAAAGATGGAGTCTTGACGAGACCACATACATCACTATGAACAAGCTGTAATTTTCTTGTAGTGTGTGTATGACTATCTTTTGGAAAAGAAGCACGATGCATTTTTCCAAGAATGCAACCTTCACATGTATGCTTTTCAATGGAGTAAAGTTTTGGCAAACCAATAACCATGTCCTTCTTTTGCAAATAAAGCAAACTATTGAAGTTCAAGTGACCAAAACGAGCATGCCAAAGCTCCATTTCAGCCATGGAAGAAGTATGAGCAACCAAGGCATTCGAGGCAGCCTTCTTGTATGTATCCATGCCATACAAATGATGGAGAGTGTTAATCTCCAAAAGAACAAGTTATCCTTGATGTTAGAGCACCTCTATATCAAGAACAACTCAAAAGCTCAACCAATTTTGGAAGACCAATGCCAAATTATCAAGACTTGAGTTAACTGTGAAGAAACTCATTACATAGGAAAGTTTGTTGCACTTGATTCATTCATTGACTGATCAATTGTTTAAAGTTTTCCATGAAAGTTTATACAAGGTGTCTCCTTGTGCACCTTCTCCAAGTTAAATCTCTCCAAAAGATCCATTAGATCTTGAGATTTTCTCCAAACAATGTACCTATGTCTGAAACTACTCTTTTGTGTAGTTGACTTTGATACCTGCAACTTTTAATGCATGATTCTCCCAAAGTAGACCCCATTTATTCAAATGCTTTTAGCCACAAGTATCTTACCTTTCAACTTAAAGAATGAGCGTTTACTTTCTCAAAACTTTACACTCGGAAGGGAGATCTGATCAAAACATTGACCACCGGGATTGCACCTGTTCCTGCCTTCACTTCTTCACATTTACACATGTAAATGTTCATGTCTTCAATTCTCTCAACCTGATTACAATTAGACTCTCAAATATTGACCATAGATGCATTAACTATGGACTTAGACATCTACGAAAGGATTTATGAAATGATCAAGCACAGAAGGAGAGATGGAGAAAAGATCGCGCCTCATATTTCAGAAGTTTTCTTCTATTCTCATGGAAAACATCTGATTGATGAATCTCATACATTCATCACACATATTCTTCTTCTACTCATGTATTCTTGTTCTATATCTCTTCTCTCATATATGTCCTGACTCTATACTTGTATATATAGGCATATATGTACAAACTCGTCACCATTACAAAGGTATAAGTGAACTAATTTAAAGCTTAATGTACATGTATATACAAGTCTTCATCTTCTGACCATGGACTAATCTTCAAGCCTCAAAATTTGATCTTTGATTTATTCTTTTACTTCAAGCCTTGTCCAAATCATCAATTGTTGATTGTCTTGCACCAACAACTCCCCCTCAATCATCAATTGTGAGTTTCTCCATCTTCTTTATTCCTTCCATGTCTTTGAACCTCTGCAACTTAGGTCCATCCAAGCTTTTGGTTAACATGTCTGCAATCTCATATTTTGTAGAAGTATGTATGACTTCTATTTCTTTATCAATCACCTTCTCTCTCAAGAAATGATATTGGATCTCAATATGTTTATTCCTAGCATGAAATACAAGGTTAGCAGCTAGATACAATGAACTCATACTATCTCCATGAATATGGGTGTACTTTGAATGATGTAAAAACTCTTCATGAGAGTCTTCAACCATATAATATCCTTTGCAGCTTCAAGCATACCTTTATACTCTGCTTCTATGGATGACAGAGCAACTGTATGTTGCTTCTTAGAACACGAAGTGATTAACTTATCTCCCACATAACATAGATACCCATAGGTTGACTTCCTATCATCAGGATTACCTGCCCAATCTATATCACTATATATCTTGATCTTTGTATCTTATGTAAACCCATAATACAAACCTTCTTTGAGTGTACCCTTAATGTATCTTAGCACCCTTTGTGCTGCAATCCAATGTTCTTTCCTAGGACAATGCATGAATTGAGACAACACTCCAACTGCATATGACAAATCAGGCCTACTTAATGTAGCATAGATTAGACTACCAACCAAACTTTGATACAGCTTCATGTCCTTGAATTCTTCTCCTCCATATCTTCTCAATTTATGACTCACCTCCATTGGAGTAGGTGCTACATTGCAATCTTCCATTTTGAACTTGATTAGCAAATTCTTCAAATACCTTTCTTGAGTCACATACACTCCATGTTGAGTATATGAAATCTCCATTCCCAAGAAATATGACAAGTCTCCCAAGTCACGAATCTTGAACTCTTTCTCCATCTGCTTCTTAAGACTTTGTATGTTGTGTACCTAAGTCGTGAAGCCTTAGGGACTTGTGTCGATGAGACTAAATCTCAATCGCCCCACAAGTGCATATAGTGGTGGATCAATACATGTTTTAATTATCAATCTGAAGAACCACATGAACCAAGTCTATGAGGACATGTGCACACATGATGGAAAGTGAAGTGGCTGAGCTACAATGTAGGTGAAAAGACTTAACTACCTCTCCTACTCACTAACTCTCTAAAAATGTATGCCGCGCTACCACTTACAACAATAAGTACAAATTCAAACTTTTCTCCTAGCTCCGAACTCCGAATATGGGCAATAGCGGGTTCTTTCGAAGCTCTCGATGAGATGCATCTAGTGGTGGTATTTTTGCTCGAATTTGACAAATGCTCTTCAAGTTATATGCAAAATAGTGAATGGTGGGAAACACCAACACTCACTCCGCACCACGTGGTGGCTCACACACACACTAGAGTAGTTCAAAAATGGCATTTGTAGTCTAGCTCACCAATAACCTCTTTAACTCTAGGTTGATGTGTTAAGTCAGGCTGCCACGCATTCAACCAGTGGAAGGTATGAAGGTCTGGATTTTTAGCCTTCGATCTGGACCTCCCGAACATCAAGAGGTTGAAGCACCTTCCTGGGCTCGGGATCTACTAGATGTCTTCTTGCACTTCTTCATGGATAATTCCTGGCCTTGATCCATCCTTGCTAGTTGCGTGCTTCCCATTGTTGTGTTTTCAGGGGCATGTTTACTTCTTTCTGCTGCACACCTTACTTTGCAGGCCTTTTCTCTCTTCTAAGTTAGCATTACATTTTAAAGGTCCTGTTCTTAAATCTTCTTTGACATCCTCTGGGACTTGATGCATTTCTTTAGCCTGTTCATTTTTTCCATCACATGCACCTGGTGGATGAGGAAGTTGTGTGCAACCTCCCATGAAAAGTCCTGGTTGTTATCTTTCTTTATTTCCATTCCTCAAGACCTGGTTCTTTGGTGTTGTCGCCTGATGTGTGCCCCTGCGGGGCTTTGGGCAGAGGGTAGTTCTTTCTTATTGAGCTTCTTTTTCATTAAGCTATTTTGGTCTTTGATTTTCTTCTTCTTCTCTTTTTGTTTGATTCTCCCTCCACACGTCCCTCCTCCTAAACTCTGTCGTCCCCGGCAGGCTTTTTGTGGCGACGTGCGTATGTTTGTATGACTTTTTTCTCTCTATGGTTAAGCAAATTTGCTTGACATATCATCAGTTCCTTCCATTGGCTTGACTTTATGCTGTCATATGGTGCTTGTCTATGCCTATATGGACTCGGCAAAAACATAAGTCTGGAGTATATGGCTATGAGCGTTATGCGACTAGGGATAGTAGATAAATCAAAAACTAGTGCATCTGATCCATAGTTAATCCCGATGAAATTCAAAAAGGTATATTTTGCATGCGGAAATACCTTTAATACTGTAAGTAGCATACTCAAAATTTTGTTTGTCATTTTGATGGCTAAATCTGGTATTGTAGCATATCTAGAAATCCAAAACTCGATGGTTTTCACCATGTATTCTTCTGTCGGTAAGTAGTTACGTGGTGGGCTTGGTAATATTGGATAATTTAGCCATTGATTATTTAAGCTTCCCTGGCATTGTGCTTCCCAAAATTGTGTCCAAAAGCGTCTTTTAGGGATTGGGCAAAAAGATGGATTGATTTGAAGCACATATGGTGACGATTCCTAGTGGATCCATAACATAGGATTTCTTTCCAAAAACTTGCATCTCCAAATAGGGTCTGCTTTATCAAATTCCTCTTGTGTATAGGTGAATGTTTGCATGTTGAATTGCAAATCGCTATCTGGTTCTTTATTGGTGGTCATCTTTATATATTGGTGTGTCTCTTCTTTGAGTAATCTATAAGGTATATTGAAATGTTTCAAAATCTGCTCTATGCTCTTGCTCTCAATCTTTGCCTCTTTGATTACCTTGATCGCCTATTCTTCAAATGTTCCGTAAGTTGCGACACCAATAGTGTCCATTCATTTTGGCTTAGTTCTGCAATAGCCCGATTATGTCTTTCAGTGTTGGGCTCTACGTCCTCCCTTATCGGTGAATGATGCATGGGGGAAGAAAGAGGACATACCTCAGTCTCCTCAGTAGCCGCTGTGGAGCTTGGAACTACTGGTGTCCCCGTTGCTATCTATTGTTCTATTTGAGCTTTTAATTTTTCAATGAGATCGTCTTTTGCCTTGATTTCTTCGGTGGCTCGCGTGATTGCATCCTTTTTCTTTAGGAGTTCTTCTCCTATGGTAGCCAGTTGATTAGCGTCTTCATTGCATTGTTCAAGAAATTTATTCTCTGCCATCTTCCATTTTTTCCTAAGTTCATTAGTGTCATCCATATATCTTTTCTCCCATTCCGCTATGATGGCTTGCTCTTGTTTCGGCTTATCTTCGTAGTTTGCGATTTGATCCTCCAAGGCTTTTGTGTTGTTTGTGGTAATTTCGGTTGGTTCGATGGGTTGGTTACATAGTATGGCAATCATAACCTCTTTATTCCTATTCCTTAAAGTTTCTGCTTCTTCCATCTATACTTTGATTTGGCTTTTGAGGAACTTACTTTGGGTATTCATTCTTGCTTTCTCTTCTTCACCAAATTCATATTTGCTTTGTAGTTCTCTTATTTGATCTTGCAGTTTCTTGTTTTCAATTTCGAGCATGGTGCATTTGTCCTTGGCGTCTTTGGCTTCTGATTCCTTGGTTGAGAGTGCCTATTGAGCTTAAAATGCCACCTCTTATTTCTATTTTTGGTTTTTCTTCTTTTTATTTTTTGCAATTCTTTTCTTTTTATTTTTTGTTCTTTTTCTTTTTCTCTTTTTATTTTTCTTAAATTAAGGTTTGCTTTCACACTTTATACACAAATTAAATAAATTCCAAGGGCTAAACTTATGGTAAATGACAAAACTAAGGTTCCAACCTAGGGTTTCCATGGGCTAGACTTAGTTTCATGGACTATTTACAAAATCACATACTTTCGCATCACACAATCAAATAAATCAACCAAAACATGTGCAAAATATACCCCTCTCTTGATCAAAACATCACACGAAACTCATCAATCAACTTTGAAAAAAAAAACATGCACGCTTCCCTGCGGGATTTCATCCCGACAGCGTGCTTCTTCTCTAATTCTCTCTTCTTCCTTTTTCCGATTTTGCATTCCTACAGGTCGTGCTAACATCCGATCCGTCAATGGCTCCACATATCGCTTTACTTGACGACCACTTATGTAATTAGGAAGTATATCTCGATCTAATGTGGCTAGATTGACTGCTCGGCTTGTTGAAATCCTATTCATCAGTAGGGGTCCATCTCCGCGTTTCTGTAGCTTATTGGCATGTTGCTTCAAGGTATATACCAGGACTAAATCTCCTTCTTTCAGGCCTTTATCTTTGATGTGCGCATCATAATATGCTTTTTGTCTCGTTTTAGCGGCATAAATTCCCGCAACTGCTTGTAGCCTTGTTTCATGTAACTTCTCAATCTACTCGAGTTGCTTGGATAGCTCATGTCCTAGCCACTCATACTGTTGTGCTACTCTTAAAGTAGGCACCAAAAAATTGATTGGCAGGATTGCATTTTGTCCATACTAAGTTTATATCATCTGAAATGTAACCATTTAGAAAAGCATTCTTCACATCTAATTGACATAGCTTCCAACCTTTACATGCAGCAATAGCTATGAGAGTCCTTATAAATGTCATCTTTGCCACAGGAATATAAGTCTCATCATAATATACTCCATATGTCTGAGCATACCCTTTCACAACAAGTCTAACTTTATACCTAGACACACTTCCATCTACATACCTCTCTGTTTTGTAGACCCATTTGCATCAAATGATTTTCTAATTATTTGGTTTAGGAACCAAATCCCATGTCTCATTCTCCGTCAATGCATCATACTCATCCTACATAGCTTTCTCCCAATTTTCCTTACCTTTTGCCTCATCATATGTAGAAGGGTCTTCTTCTACTTTCATCATGTAAGCATAATCTTTAGTGGTAAAAAATGAAGTATCATAACTATACCATATGGGTTGCTTTTTGTTCCTTGTTGACCTTCTAGCTTCTCCACTCTTTGAAGTATCTGGTTCTTCATATTCTGGATCAAACCTTGGCATCCCTTCATTATCAATTTGAGCATCAACAATCTCTTCATCATCATGAATTTGAATCTTTGATTTCCCCTTTCTTTGGTTCATGATTTCTTCATCACCTGCATGAATATTAATTGTTCCTGCATACAAAGTACCTTGCTCATCAAATTTAACATCTTTTGACACAAGGAATTGCTTTGTGGATGGACTCCACAACCTATAACCCATCTGCTTGGCATCATAACCAATGAACACATACTTTTCAGCTTTGGGTTCCAATTTATGCCTTAATTGAGATGGTACATATGCATAAGTCAAACATCCAAACACTTTCCAATGATCTAAGGTAGGTCTCTTATCCCACCATGCCTCATAAGGTGTCATACCACTCAAAGCCTTACATGGAAGTCTATTAACCAAGTAAGTAGCTGTATTCACAGCCTCAGCCCACAAATAATTTGGGCAATTTTTCTCTTTCATCATTGACCTTGCAGACTCAACAAGAGTTCTATTTCTCCTTTCTGCTACACCATTTTGTTGAGGAGAGTACCTTCAAGTAACTTCCCTTTTTATACCTGCATTCCATAATTGATCACTAAACTCATTAGAGAAATACTCTCCCCGTCCATCTGGCCTTAGTCTCTTCAATTTTTGCCCTGTGATTCTCTCTGCATACACATAATAATGTTTAAATGTATTGAACACCTCTTATTTATCTTTGATCACAAATATAGTGATCCACCTAGTAGCATCATCAACATAAATCACATAATATCTTGAACCATTAATGCTAAAGTCCTTTGATGGACCCCACACATCTGTATGCACCAATTCAAGCTTCTTTGAATACATGAAACCATGCTTATTATATGATTTCTTATGAGCTTTACCTAATTGACATGCTTCCAATCTATATGTCATGTGTTGACATGCAACATTAGGTAATCCAAGCACTGAACCATTGTTAATCATATCCTTAATACATCTTTCATTGAAATGTCCAAGCCTTTTGTGCCAAAGATCTAACTCAGAGATCTTATGTCCTCGATAAGTGAACAAGGCATGACCAACATTTCCTTGAATCTTCAATGTAAAAAGCTTTCCTTCTTTCTTCCCTAAAACAATTTGTTAATACCCATTGCTAAACTCCATCATTAGTGAACCTTACTTCATAACCTTTCTCTACAATTTTCCCTACACTTATCAGATCCTTTGGAATTGTAGGAACATACAAGACCTTACTCAAAAGAGTGGTTCCATCCTTGGCCTTTACTGATCCAATGGACTTCACATTGTGCTTTGTGTTATCACCTCTTTGAACTACATGATTACTCACCTTATTCTCCAAATCAGCCATCAAAGCTATGTTACCACTCAGGTGATTGCTACACTCTGAGCCTATGTAGAAGACTCTCTGATCTTCACTTTGTCTTTCACAAGTTGCATTCATAATTAAGGTTGAATCCTCCTTCTAATCTGAAGCATAATTGTAGTAGGTATTATTGTAGGATTGACTTTGGAAACCTCTACCTGCATTTCTTCCAAAGAAACCTCTACTACCTCTACCTCTAAAATTACCTCTCTGACTTCTACCACCTCTTCCTCTTGAATTAAAGTTCTGATTATATCCTCCACCATTCTGATTATTATGCCAACATTCATGAGCTAAATGATTAGTCTTCCATAAATCTAGCAAGCTTTGACACCATGTTCATTGCTTCTACCTTTTCCTCTTCCTTTACCACCTCCTCTTCCTCTTAGGAAGTTATCTTGACTAGTAGTGCCTTCATCTTCATTCAATTGTTGCTTGCCTTTGTTAATCTTCCTCTTGTCCTTTGAATACATTGTTTGACATGTATTATCAACATCACCTTTGATATCTTGCTCAAAGGTTAGCATATGTCCTAGCAATTGATTCAAATGAGGAGTGAAATGATCTAGTGACAATTCAGTAGATAGAATGAATGACTTCCACTTCTCATCTCCTCTCAAGCCTGTGAGAATTTGTCTTACCAATTTGTCCTCTTCAATGTCTTTATCAATTGTTCCTAATGCATTTGCAATGTCTCTCATCCTTGCTACATAATCAGAAATAGATTGAGAAGCCTTTGTTAGTCGGCCGCCGGATTGGAAGTTGTAAAACTGAATCTTTTGTTCGCACGCGCGAAAAGTTGTTACACTGACATTTGTAATCTTTTATATAAAGCAATGAAGAGAGATGCTCAGTGACGATTCATGGAATCACTAGACTGTCCGTCTGGGTGATTGTTTGAGCGTTGCTGTAGTGTTGTTTGGCTAATTTCTGAGTACTCTGAGTATACTGTGCATATCCGTGTTTGTTGTCTATCGATCTCTGTTGCAATTGTGAGTTTCATTTACATACGGTAGATCGTTGTACTGTTGTCTGAGTAAGTCGTTTGCGAGTCTCTATTGGGATTGTTGTGTTAGTTCGCGTATCGTGTTGTTATTCTTCTTGAATGGTCTGCCAACGTTTGGTGAAGTCTGTGTAGCTATGGTAGCTTTTCTGGTATTCGGGTTTGTATTGTGTTGTCTTCAGTATTGAGGTCTATGTTCGTACGGCAAAGATTAAGCTACGGTAAGAGCCGTCCTAAGTTGCGTACTGAATCTTCAAGCACTGTGTGTCTGTAACTGTTGAGTCCTTCTGTGTCTGCGGTTGAATTTGACTATGAGCACTGTTCGGTGAAGGTTGAACTACTGCTATTGTTCCTAATGTTATTGCAATGTGTATTCGGAAAAGGGTCCGAGGTAACTCGGTATCATGATACTAATCATCTGGTACAGTGTGTTCGGCAAACCTTGGAAGAATTAGAATAACGAACCGTAAAGATTGAGAAGGGTATACCAGTTCATGATAGAAGTCTTGAATATTAGTATATTGTGGTGTGAAGTCATTTTGGGAAACAAGCATAGTGCCTCTGTTTTTACAGACCCCTTCCACTCCCAAGAACCCAACAACGTTTAAACGCACTTCTGACAGTTAGAACACAGCGTTTAACACTGGCGTCGTCTGTGGGAAGGTGGCAACAGATCAAATTGTTGCAAATCAGTTATGGAAACGTGACTGTAAATTGTAAATCGACAGTAATAGTACGCGATTAGTACCAAAAGATGATACATGCCGGTTACTCGATCCGGTGAAATGTATCCAAAGAACCGCCAACCTGGGGTACCTAATTTGCTAAGGACGCCTCCAGGAGGTAAAAGCGCAGATAGGTCTAACCCAGTTGTCAAGAAAGTAAAGAACGTTAGTAAGGATTCCGATCATATTCCGGTGGAACGAACTAAATCTCTGGCAGATTCCGGTGCAATTTCGTCGCAATATGTCGAAGATATAGTAACTCCAGAATCTAACAGGACGCAGTATGAAGTTAATTTAACATCATTGAGTAAAGATTCGAACTTGTTTATGAATAGAAACGTCTTAGTCAAAGAAATCAGCAAGGGAGAAAAAGCACACTGTATTGGTGAAAAATCGACACATTCCGGTGATATTTCGGTACCAGTTGCTGAAAGATCGCAGTTTTCCAGCGGCGGTTTACCATTTTTTGATGAATCATCAGTCCAGTCACCGCTATTGGGAGCTGACGATACAAATTCCGACGATTCAGATATTCAGCCTCGGGGTACAGAAGATAGTCACAATACAACCATCAGCGCCATGAACGGGCAACAACAACAACAACCGCAACAACAATAACTATGCCCACCAAGGCCGACTCCAACCGGAGTAGCATACACTAAATTCGGTGGATTTCCAAGAGATGACCCAGATGCTCATGTACGCACATTTGAGATAAGTTACGCAGTGCTCAACCATCCACCCAATCCGGCGTATAAGGCTATTGTCTTCCAGTCTATATTGGTTAATGAAGTAACCAGATGGCTTACAGAATATGATATTAACCATTTCGGCACCTATGAAGCAGTAAGGGATGCATTTTTGCAAAGATTCAGGCTAAAGAAGAATCCAGCCGAAATTTTCGATTACCTGCAAAACAATAGACAGAAGATAAATCAAACAGTGCAGGAATATGCCACTCTATTCAGAACCCATTTGAGGCAATTACCACCAGCACATGCCAACCTACCGGATGATGTTATCACTCAATGGTTTATCAATGGATTGACTCTACAACTTAAACAGATTATGATCATACGCTGTGTAGGAGCTATGACACTAGATGTAGTGATTGCAATGGCTTTGCAGCTGGAAAACAAGGTTGGAGGATTTACAGAAGACTTGGAATGGTTAAAGGCAAATAAAAATGTTGCAGAAGACCCGACCAGACAAATGTTCTACACCACATGCAAGAATTCAGGGCACACTAGTGCCACTTGTGCACTTAATCAGTTGTTTTGCGCTATCTGCAACACGACCGGTCATACTATCGAAAACTGTGCATACAACGCCAAAGTGCAGGGAACCGCAACTGTCAATGCTATTATACAGGAACCAGGACAGCCAGCCAATCATTATGTACCTCCGCAAATGAGAAACAACCAACAACAAGGCTATCGAAATTACAGAGGACAGAGAAATAATAACTACAATGCAAATCGCTGGCAGGCCGGACCAGCACAGGAAAATCCCAATTTGCCACCACCGCGCTGCCATTTTTGTGGTGAATTTGGTCACATTAGAAGATTTTGTAAGGATGCAGTTGAGTATGATCAGAGGAAGAAAGAACGACAAAACCCAATGACTAATATGGTACAAATCACACTCGTAGAAATGCAAGCTGCAGTAATTCAGACCCGATCCGGTAAGCAATTGCAATCAGCCACAGAAGTATTTGAACCAGGCATATGTGAACAACAAAGGATGTATGATAAGGCCAGTCAATGGACCACCACCGAACCTCCAGTGTTTCCAGATCCTATTCCAGTGACCCAGGCTCCGCTAACCAAGGAAGGAACACAAAAACAAGATTCTAATTCAGTAGCAGGCACATCATCTTCAGCAGATACATCCTCTTCAGTCGGCGCATCATCTTCAGAATCCGTGGAAAGCACAATTCAATCACATAAGTCCTGGGAGATTTTATCCAAAGCGTCCATTACTCTTCCTCTTGGCCAATTACTTGCACTAGTACCAGGAGTTCGACAACAATTCCAACAACAGTTCAGTCCTGTACCTTCTTGCATTCCAGCAACAGCGGCAGTGCAACCGGAACCTGATTCTACGGTCGATCATTCGGTTTCTTTAATTACGGTATGGTATAAAAATCATAAAATTACACAAGTACTAATTGATGGAGGATCTGGAGTCAACATTGCTACTGTTGCACCGTGTAAGAAGTTAGGATGGACTGAAATCGAACCGGTTCAGTTCTTTGTCAGAATGGCTGACCAGTCAAGAGTCCATCCAGTAGGACTTGTACGGAATGTACCAATAACTTTGCAGGGTACCACATTTAAGATGACCTTTGTCGTCCTAGAATTACCGGAATCCACCCTTGATTATAATCTTCTTTTTGGCCATCCTTGGCTGAAGCAAGCTAAGGTCATACAAGATTGGTCTGCACAGGAACTCACTTTCAAAGATAATAATCGTAAATATATTGTAAAACTAGATGCTATACAGCCTTGCGAATTGCATGCTAAACCGTATTTTGCAGAACCAGTTCATATGTTAGATGGGTTGTCAGATGATGATGAAGAAGAGTTTTTAAAGAACGACATTGACTTAATCTCCCTAGGAAGTGTTGATCTACAATCTGTTGTAGATAATTGGAATCCCACAGTTTGTACGGTGATGCCTGTAACAGAAGAAGATAAGAAGGAAGATACTACTGCTATAGATGAAGCTCAACTGCAACAACTTTTTGAGCCAGCTGACGATACAGAGAAGCCCCGACAATTTTATGTTCCAGAGGATCAGTTGATCACTTATAATTTAGGAGATGAAGACCATCCGCGTCCTGTCAAGATAAAGAAAACTTACCAGAGACATTTCAAGCAGACTTAATCCAGCTACTTCGAGAGTTCTCCGACGTCTTTGCATGGGATTACAAAGATATGAAGGGTTTGGACCCGCGCATTTATCAACACAGGGTCATGCTAAAGCCGGAAGCAAAACCAATCAAACAACCAAGCTACCGGATGAATCCGAACTATGCATCATAGGTAAAGGCAAAACTTGATAGGCTACTCAAAGTCGGATTCATTGTACCAGTAGAGCATGCTGAATGGATCTCACCAATTGTTATTGTGCCTAAAAAGAATAAGCAGCTACGAATATGTGTAGATTATCGGAAACTGAATGCAGCTACGGTGCCTGATCCATTTCCGCTACCTTTTCTTGACACAATGCTTGATAGAGTAGCAGGACATGAAATGTATTCATTCCTAGATGGATACAGTGGGTATAATCAAGTTAGAATGGCTGAACAGGATATACCAAAGACCGCCTTCATCACCAATTGGGGCGTTTTTGCTTGTACCGTAATGTGGTTTGGATTAAGAAATGCCCCAAGTACTTTTCAAAGGTGTATGCAGGAAATATTCTCCCCTTACCTTACCTCGTTTATGCAAGTTTATCTTGATGATTTTTCGTTATTTGGCAAGATAGTAGCACACTTGTTCCATTTACGGTGTTGCTTTGAAAAATGCAGAGAATACAGACTCTGTTTGAACCCAAACAAATTTGTGTTTGCGGTTTCATGTGGAAGGCTACTTGGCCACATCGTATCTGCACAAGGTATACAAGTGGATCCAGATAAAATTGCAGCTGTGTTAGAAGCACCTGTGCCCACTACACCTAAGGAAGTGATGCGCTTCATGGGCCAAGTAAGATGGCATGGTCGGCACTTACGGTGGCTTGCTCATTTGGCAATACCACTGAACAGATTACTCACCAAGACTCCTTGACAATTTGAGTGGACTCAGGAATGTCAGATAGCATTTGATCGTTTAAAGTGTTTATTAACACAAGTTCCCATCTTACAGCCTCCCGACTGGGATCACCCCTTTCATGTATTTGTTGATGCCTCAGATATAGCAATTGGAAGCGTATTAATGCAACAAACGAATAAGTGGTTCAGACTAGTATACTATGCAAGTCGAAGGCTTGCCCCTGCGGAAAAGAATTACTCTGTAACTGAAAGGGAATGTCTGGGTTTAGTATACTCTGTCAAGAAGTTCAGGCATTATTTACTTGGCCGCAAATTTACTTTTCATGTAGATCATGCTGCACTTGTCTATCTGGTTCGGCAACAGCACTTAGGTGGCCGATTAGCGCGATGGGTTCTGCTTTTACAAGAATTTGATTACGAAGTTATTCATCGGCCTGGCAGTTCACATGCCTTAGCAGATTTCCTTTCTCGCTTAGATTCCGGTGAAGCTCCGATCGGTGTAGATGACACAATACCGGCAATTTATGTTTCTGAACCGACTAATGATGAAATTGCAGACTCACCTATGCCATCTACATACTATGATCAGATATTGACCTTTCTTACTGATGGATGCCTCCCTTCTCAAACTTCTACTGCAATATGCAGGAAAATTGCAGTTTTCAGCCGCCGATTTAGTTGATTGCTGGGGAATTATACTATATGGATCACACTAGAGTTTTACTTCGTTGTATTCAACCACATGAAGTTAACTCAATCATTACTTTGGCTCACTCAATTCCTTCCGGTGGCCATTTTGCAACAGATTTAACGCACCGAAAAATTCTGCAAAGCGGACTTTGGTGGCCTACTATATACAAGGATGTATCACACTTTGTCAAACAATGTGATAGTTGTCAGAGATCTGGACAGCCCCTGCAACGTCATCTTTTCCCTCTACAACGTGTTTTGCCATTAGAGCCTTTTCAGAAGTGGGGTCTAGAATTTATTGGACCTATTACACCGCCAGCAATACTCAGCAATAATCGTTATATTCTAACCTGTACAGACTATGCAACCAGATGGGCAGAAGCATGGGCTTTAAAATCTGCCACAGTTGTTTCGGTGGCAAATTGCCTAATGAAAGATATCTTTCTGCGCTTTGGATTACCTCTAGAGCTTGTTACAGATCAGGGCACTCATTTTGTGAACAATCTAATGAAAGTACTCACACATTCTTTTCAGATCACGCATAAATTCAGTTCACCATATTATCCTCGTGCAAATGGTTTGGCTGAGAGTACAAACAAGACCCTGCTGAATATGCTTCAAAAACTCATTTTGGAAGCACCGGAAAGATGGGACCAACTGTTACCTACAGTCTTGTGGGCATACCGAACTACCTATAAGCTAGCAACAGGTCTAACACCCTTCAAACTAGCTTATGGATTGGAAGCCATAGCACCCATGGAAATTATTGTGCCAAGCTTACGTGTGGCTCTCACTCAGAAATTAATACCAGAAGATTCTTTATCATTTCGGCTAGATACACTCAGAGAACTAGATGAGCACCGATGGCAAAGTTTTCTAACTATGCAGGAAGTACAGCTAAGACAAGCTCGAACACATGATCGCTATCTAAAAACCCCAATTTTTACGGTGGGACAACTTGTACTATTTTACAATGCAAAATCAAATCGCTCTGCTGGCAAATTCAAGTTACGATGGTTTGGCAAAGCTGCGGCCGTATCAACAAACATCTAACCTGCAATGAAACGTTTCGCGGTTGGCCGCGTCTTTTGGCCTTCTCTTTTCTTTCCTTTTCTCTTCTTTTCTTTTCTTTTATTTTTTGCGTGCTTAATAAAATAAGTCTGTAAATATCCGCGTTTTGATACATAATTATGTCAACAGCCGCCCTGCCCTTTCCAGCTACTCATGCATGCACACTGAAGTTAAGAAGTTATCATCTCAACGACGAACGATTATTAGTGATTTTGATTGCTCCACACTGCCGAACATCCACTTAACCTTCTCCGTTTTGCCAAAAATCGCTATTGTGCTTGCATGATTTGTGTGACTGTGTATACCCTGTGCGTTTGCGTTTTGTGCTTGCTGTCATCGTTTGCGCCATGGAAGCTCTGGCAAACTATGCTGCTTTTCGTGACGGACTCCCTACCGAGGTAGGAGAGTTTTTGCGCACCCGTAGGTTATCCGATTTCGCTGAACTATCGTGGCATTCAGTGGAATCCCACCCGTTTTTTGCTCAGATCATCGCCGCTATCGCTAAAACACCTGCCAACAAGCAAAGTTGGGCTATCACATCCCTACCCTCCCGAACCATAATCACCTTCCAAACTTTCGCTGAGTCGTTTTGACTCCCTTCGCAAGGTCGAGAGAATGGCCCGAATCTGCCATTAGCCACCATGAATCAGTTATTCCCTAGGCATTCATCCAACGAATACGCGATCCTATGTTGACCGGAACCTGAGAGATCCGCCCTTTAGTTCTTAGTAGCTATCCTGAACCTATAGAAACGTACTTATGGAATATCGCGTCCATTCTACTCCGCCATTGATTTAGCTGCTAGAGAACCAATAAATTTAGCTCCTATCTCTTCCACCGCATTCACAAGGAATGCGTTTCAATAATTAAACAGGTAAACAAAGGAGGAATGCCAAGGTCCAGATTGTCGCACATTATTTCTTTCCTTTTTCCGGCCATTCTTGCAGCACAACCACCACCCAGAGGCCCGGTCCTGCGCCATGAAGATTCTGTGCAATTATTGGAGGACGATGAAGAAGACGAAGAGGAACTCAATCAACTCTTCCATCGGAAAAGAATTAGAATCAATTCCTCTGAAAGTGAATCCCAGGGGTCAGCCGAAAAAAACAAAGAAGATGACAAGGAAGAAGAAAAACAGGACGAAGAAACCTTCCATGACACCTCAACGTCTATGCAGCACGAATCATCAGCACAATCTTCATCAGAAGGACAACAAGAACAGGAGGATCACACCGAATCCAACACAAGCTCATCACAAGAGACATCACAGCAACAATCAGAGAAGGAAAAACAAAGAAATGAAGAACAGATCGTTAAAGAAGTTTTCGACGAACTTCTGAAAGCAGTTGAGTCCACAGCTGCAGACACTGCACAACAAACAACAGAACAGGTAACAGAACCTAACCCCATCCTTTCTATTCCACCCAATGAATCCGACGAACTCGTAGCTTCTTCATCTTCATCGCCTAACTACTCTCCACCGAACTCCCAGCAACTCCTCACCGCATCCTCTTCCCAACCTCGTCCCCCTCCTCCACTCACGTCCATCCCCGTATTCTCTGAGTTAGCGTCAATGGGTCAACTGCTAATCAATTTATCACAACAACTCCCTGCGCAAATGAAGCAAGTAACAGAGAATATTCACAATGAATTCCAACATAAAGTAGATCTACTGGAAACCGACATTAGCCCCCTATAGGAAGAATTACTAGTAGCCAAAGCCGAAAACCAATCTCTACAAGAATAGCTGAAGGAATTACAGGCCAGAATTGCCAAACAGGAAATGGTTACCAGACAGAGAGATGCGGCGGTGGCTGAGCTCACAAAGAAAGAAGAATCATTACAGAATGCAAATGCCGAAATCAGTAAAATGAAACAAGAGTTACAGGACAAAGAAGATGCAAGAATCGCATTAGGAAATCTGCTCGAAGAAACTAGAGTTCAACTAGACAAAGTGGTACAAAAAGGCCAAGAACAGTACGATCTGACGATGAAAACAATCAAAGAACTCCAGAAATGTAAGATAGAATTCGACGAGGTAAACAACATTCTACAGCAAAAACTGACATTAGAAGCACAATTACAAAAAGTAATAACAGATCTCCGAAGAGAAAGGGATGCATATTCCAGAACCATACAGTTTCAGAATCAAGAGATCGAAAGAAGGGAGAATCAGCTGGACAATCAGAAAGAAAGAGTAAGCAAGATGGAGAAATAAGTGGCAGAAATGAAAGTTTCCAGAGATGCGGCCCTATCGAACGATTTCTACCTACAAGAAGCCTTTCTGCAGACGCAAGCAAAAATTTTGCTGACCGAAGCTATAGCTTTAAGTTCTGTAAGAGTAGATGCACAACTAGTAGAACCGGATACTCTCAAACAGCTGTTAGAAACTTTAAAGAAGAAAATCACTCGAACCTTTAGATTAGCCAGAAACATGTATTTAGACGGAATTATAGAAGAACAGTAATTTTGTAAAACCTGCGGGTTCGAGTCCACCGTGCGTGCCAGAGTGTTAGTCGACCGCCGGATTGGAAGTTGTAAAACTGAATCTTTTGTTCGCACGCGCGAAAAGTTGTTACACTGACAGTTGTAATCTTTTATATAAAGCAATGAAAAGAGATGCTCAGTTACGATTCGTGGAATCACCAGACTGTCCGTCTGGGTGATTGTCTGAGCGTTGCTGTAGCATTGTTTGGCTAATTTCTGAGTACTCTGAGTATACTGTGCATATCCGTGTTTGTTGTCTATCGATCTCTGTTGCGATTGTGAGTTTCATTTACATACGGTAGATCGTTGTACTGTTGTCTGAGTAAGTCATTTGCGAGTCTCTATTGGGATTGTTGTGTTAGTTCGCGTATCGTGTTGTTATTCTTCTTGAATGGTCTACCAGTGTTTGGTGAAGTCTGTGTAGCTATGGTAGCTTTTCTGGTATTCGGGTTTGTATTGTGTTGTCTTCAGTATTGAGGTCTATGTTCGTACGGCAAAGATTAAGCTACGGTAAGAGTGGTCCTAAGTTGCGTACTGAATCTTCAAGCACTGTGTGTCTGTAACTGTTGAGTCCTTCTGTGTCTACGGTTGAATTTGACTATGAGCACTGTTCGGTGAAGGTTGAACTACTGCTATTGTTCCTAATGTTACTGCAATGCGTATTCGAAAAAGGGTCTTAGGTAACTTGGTATCATGATACTAATCGTCTGGTACAGTGTGTTCGACAAACCTTGGAAGAATTAGAATAACGAACCGTAAAGATTGAAAAGGGTATACCAATTCATGATAGAAGTCTTGAATATTAGTATATTGTGGTGTGAAGTCATTTTGGGAAACAAACATATGGCCTCTGTTTTTACAGACCCCTTCCACTCCCAAGAACCCAACAACGTTTAAACGCACTTCTGACAGTTAGAACACAGTGTTTAACACCTTCTTCTTGAATGTGGTGAACTCTTCCCATAAAGATGCCTTCCTTGACTTTGTAGTGTTTTGGAAATGCTCCTCCAAAGCATTCCATATGTCACTTGCACTTTCAAGTCCTCTAATGTGAGGTGGCAAGTAATCATTGACTCCCATGTAGATAATGCTCCTTGCTTGAGCATCCTTCTTCATCCATGTCTTCAAATCCAAGAGCTCTTCCCTAGTTGGAACACTAGAATCTCTGAATTCTAGTCTTTCTTCTTCACCTGTGATGTATCCTATCAGATCTTTGCTCATAATATGAGCTTCCATCCTCATTGACCAAGCAGGATTGTTTTGATCTCTATCCAATTTCTCTATCTGAAGAGAATCTCCCATCCTTTCTACATGTGCAATAAATTCTTCAAACTTTGTGAATAATGAATGTACCTTTACTTTGAATGTAGTTCCTTTTGATATTCTTGATAGCTTCAGGCCTCCTTCTCTAGATTTCACTTCAAACTTTCACCTTTTGAATCTTCAAGGATTAATTTATGTATATCTGCAATAGTCGGGATCCTCCTTTCTTCAAATCTGATGACTTTTGCTCTGATACCACTGATGGAGAGTGTTAATCTCCAAAAGAACAAGTTATCCTTGATGTTAGAGAACCTCTATATCAAGAACAACTCAAAAGCTCAACCAATTTTGGAAGACCAATGCCAAATTATCAAGACTTGAGTTAATTGTGAAGAAACTCATTACATAGGAAAGTCTATTGCACTTAATTCACTCATTGACTGATCAATTGTATAAAGTTTTCAATGAAACTTTACACAAGGTGTTTCCTAAAGTTTGTACCTTCTCCAAGTTAAATCTCTCCAAAAGATTCAGTACATCTTGAGAGTTTCTCCAAACAATGTACCTATGTTTGAAACTACTCTTCTGTGTAGGTGACTTTGACACCTACAACTTTTAATGCATGATTCTCCCAAACTAAGACTCATTTATTCAAATGCTTTTAGCCACAAGTAGCTTACCTTTCAACTTAAAGAATGAGTGCTTATTTGCTCAAAACTTTACACTCTGAAGGGAGATCTGATCAAAACATTGACCATCGGGATTGTGCTTGTTCCTGCCTTCACTTCTTCACATTTACACATGTAAAGGTTCCCGTCTTCAATTCTTTCAGCCTGATTACAATTAGAATCTCAAATCTTGACCATAGATGCACTAACTATGGACTTAGATATCTACAAAAGGATTTATGAAATGATCAAGCAAAAAAGGAGAGATGGAGAAAAGATCGCGACTCAGATTTTAGAAGTTTTCTTTTATTCTCATGGAAAACATCTGATTGATGAATCTCATACATTCATCACACATATTCTTCTTCTGTTCATATATTCTTGCTCTTTATCTCTTCTCTCATATATGTCCCGACTTTATACTTGTATATATAGGCATATATGTAAAAACACGTCACCATTACAAAGGTATAAGTGAACTAATTTAAAGCTTAATGTACATGTATATACAAGTCTTCATCTTCTGACCATGCACTAATCTTCAAGCCTCAAAATTTGATATTTTCTTTATTCTTTGACTTCAAGCCTTGTCCAAATCATCAATTGTTGATTGTCCTGCACCAACAACAAACCATTACATAATGTACCAAACATAACGATAATATCGTCATTGCTGAAGTCATGAACCATACACTTATCATCGACAAAGTGTACATGAAGTCCAACTTTGGCAATCAACAAAACTGAAATAAAGTTCTTCTTGATATCCGGTACATACAATGCATTTTTCAGGAGAATCACACCTCCATTTGCAGCCATAAGCTCAATGTCTCCTACTCCAATGATAGGATAAGAGGCATTGTTTGCACACACCACATGTCCTCTTTTGGGTGCATCTTTCAAAGATGCAAAAAACCTTTTGCATGAAGTTATTTGCTTTGAAGCATCACTATCAAAGAACCAATCCGAATCAGCCTCACTCATAACCATACATTTAGAATGCAATGATGGATCATAATGACATGTAAAAACACATGCCCAAAACCTTGAGCCATGTTCACTTCATCATTCTTTGCATTTGCTGAATTTTTAGCAATAGACATGCTGAATTCCTTCTTCTTTTCATTGTGCTTAGCAAGATTTCTACAATCATCAATAATATGACCAGCCTTTTGGTAATATTTGCATCTCTTCTTCTTTTGCAAATCAGCATCATTAGAGGAATTAGTGGAAGAGGAAGGTTGAGGCTTTGGTTTTGATGAACCCAAAGCTGAACCATACCTGCTTTTCCCCTTTTATGAGATAGCAAGTGCTTGCATTACCTCAATCAAACCACTCCTATTCACTATAGATTGCTCTTCTTGCAAAAGAAGAGACACAACCTCATCAAATGCATACATATTAGGATTCCATTTTGCAACCAAACAGAGTGTAGTAGCAAAGCTTTGAAAAGATTTTGGTAATCCTTTCAACAATGTAGAGTTGAGTGATGCATCCAGAATAATCTCATCTATGTTTGCCAATTTCTCTTTCAAGTCCTTGATGCATGTCACATACACATCCATAGACTCATTTTCAGCCATACATACATCCTCAAGTTGCTTCCTCAAGTGTGCAACATGTGCTTCATTATGCAAGACATACAAAGAAGAAAGAGTGTCCATGTCTTTCTTGATGTAGAACATGATTGAATGTGTGGAACTATATGATGCTTCATAGAAAGCACAATCAATGCATGAGCTTGAGCATCTTTTCCATCCCATCTAAGTTTCTTTTGTGTAGGTGGAGAGGGGGAAACCACTATACTTGAAGAAGAAGCTCCATCTTTGATCTACATCTACCACTATGTTCCAAAGTTGTTTTGCAACAAGAACATGCTTCATCATGTAAGAACACATTGGATAGTTGGTCCCATCAAGCTTATCTTCAGCTTGAAGCATGCCAAACAAGTCATTGTTGCTCACCATTTCACTAAAGAAGAACAATGTGACAAAATCTTTACTTCAACACAAGCTGAAATGAATGCTGAAATTTCAGCTCACAAACCATCATTATGATGGTGATTTTGACTGGACGGGCTTCAAAATGGGAGTAAAACCCCAATGAAACTATTGGCAATGTTTCTTGGCTGTTGAAATTTATTGTTCTATGCTTTGAAGTCAATTTACACCGTTAAAAGTGCATGCACACCGCGATGCAAAAAATTGAAACTTGAGAAGGAGTTGGACCTACTCTGATACCACTATTGTGTGTGTGTGTGTGTGTAGAAGTGTGAGAGACACACAAAAAGCACACACAAGGAGCACAAACACAGTAAGACACATGGAGAAGATGGATGGCTAGAATAGCTCGCTCTATTGACGATGATCAAAATTGTAGTAAGAGCTGGATAATATCCCTAAGTACAAAGTACCACCACCAAAACAACTTTGAGGTGAATCGAACTATTTTATATTCAAACCTTTCGAGAAGTGGGATATCTCCTAGATGAGCTCATTTGTGAATTTTCAAACAAAAGGGTCTGACATGACACCTCTTTTTTTATCCATAACTTCAAACAGAGCAGTCATGCAACACTTCAACTTGCCACATGCTCAAGAGAAAGGCATTGATTTTGACGGGAAGTTTTCTCCCACATGTCAAATGACCATTGTTTGTAGCATTTCTGCACTTGCATCTCATCACGGCTGGAATGTACATCAGTTGGACATTAAAACTACATTTTTGAATGGGGAATTACATGAAGAATTGTATGTATTTTAGACTCCTGTTTTTGTGTAGAAAGGGCATGAAAACAAAGTGTGCAAGTTGAAAAAGGCATGACCTAGTTTGAATCAAGAACCACGTGCTTGGTATGAAAATATATATGCCTCCTTGCTAGCACATGGATTTAAGAATAGTCCAACTGAGATCACTTTATATGTTAAGCATGCACACTATGTACTTCTATTCATTTGTTGTATATGTTGATGATATGATGTTCACTAGTCCTAATGAGGAGCATATTGCTGAATTTAAGGCTTATTTGTGTTGGTGCAAATGTCAAGCCTTCACACTTGTCTAGGCATTGGAAGAATTTATGTGCAACTCCTTGAAGAACCACATGAACCATGGCTTAGCATTTTTATCGTTAACTTTTATAAAAGTCACTTGACTTAGAAGAATCTTGTAAATGCCACTAAACTCGTGGAGTTAGGAGAACTTTATGGTACGAGTTTCATTGAGGGAATACCTCCTTAGTTAGTGGAAGAACTTTTAGGTGGAAATGCATTTGAATTTCAAAATTCAAATTTGAAGAGATTCACTATAAAAAGCACTTGAAATCTCACGGCCTTGTGTGTCTCCATTACTGAGCTTAGTGTTGATCATTTGATGTAATTGAAAGGCTCATAATATAGCCTACTCCTATCACCATCATTGGGCATTAGATTCATGCCAATGATCATGTACAAAATTGTTATATAATACATCTTATCATTGATCATTTCTGTTGTTCATCTCTGTCATTGTCACTCAGAGCAGTGAACTTGTCTTGCTCATATCTCAGTGATCTCTCCATCATTTTCAATTTTCTATGGCTCCTTGGAATTCGCTCTAAGTCTACTAAGTGCTGACAAATTTTGAAGACATTTCATTCAACCAATTGGGAGAAAAGCATCTCAAAGTGGTCATTAGTAATTCTCTATAGAGGTCCTAAAAAGTCGGGGGTAATGTTTCACTTGCTAAATTGATTGCTCTATGTATAGTCAATCATTTTAAGTGATTCCACTTGGAATCATTTTCTCTTTAAGCTAACCAGATATCCCCAAAAGGAATTTTTCTAATTGCTATTGTCTTGGGAGTACTGAGCTTAAGAAGCAGCAGGTGTGAACCAAAATAGCAAGTTTTTGATGACTTGTGACTTGTGAAGTTATCTATTTTGGATTAATCATTACATGCATCATCTGCAAAGTACATAGGCACTTATTTAGTGTAATTGGAAAGCTAAAAGCACCTACAACTCAACTCTGAAGCAACAAAGGGCAGGTACAGAGCAAGGATTAGCAATACCAACTCATTTCTTGGAGTGTCCATCCATCTTTCCCAACAGTGGTATCAGAGCAAGCTAAGGTAAAATGGGAGATGATTTTCCTTCATTCATTGATGAATTGGATAGGGAAAACTACCAAGCATGGTCATTGAGGATGAAGACATACTTGCAAGTAAGGAGTCTCTATGGATACATCTCAAGAGATGAGGAGATGCCCATTTTCAGAAGCAAAGGACAACCTACAAGAGAGGAGCATGAAAGACTAAATTCATGGTGTGCCAAAGATGCATTAGCAAGGTCATAATTACTTAACTCTATCTCTGACTTTCTTCTTCCACACATTAGGAAGTGTAAGACATCCCGAGAGACTTGGGATACGTTGTCTTCATATTTTTCTTCCAACACAAGGGCTAGGAAGAACCAATTGTGGATTGATTTACCACTCAAATAAAGCAACCCAAGCAAAGCATCTTAGAGTATGTGACCAAAGTCAAGGATGTGGCTGACAAATTGGCAAGTATAGGAGAGGAGATTGAAGAGGAGCAAATTGTGAGACAAGTAATCAATGGTATTAAGGCAAATGACAAATGGGAAAGCTTCACAACTGCTATGGACTTGTACATGGACATGTAGATTCCAGATCTTACCACAGTCATGGGGCAACTCTTTACCCATGAAGCCAAGCTCAACAAAAATGGAGATTCATCAAGAGGTAATAGCTCGTCTACTCTATACACAGATAAATGCAAGACAAAAGAGAAAGGGAAAAGCAAAAAGATTGAGGATGAAGGTACTACTTCTCAAGTTAACTATGCAGCGAGAGGTAGAAACTCAAGAGGTAGAGGCAGAGGAGGTAAGCAAGGGAGGGGAGACCTTTCAACTCTTCCCCATGTAATATTTGTGGTTTATCAAAATCACACCATAGATGAGTGTTATAGGAACTTCAAGAATTAGAGAGGTAGAGGTTTCCAAAGAGGTGGCTACACACAATCAAGAGGAAGATTCAACCATCATCAAGGCTACGATAACAACTACAACAACAATTAGACTGTGATTGGAGGGGTGTTGATGATGCCTTACATGAAGTATGGACCTGTTCTGATACCAATTGTTGGAGTTTTCGGCCTACAAAACCATACAAACAACACAAGCATGAAGAAGAAGCTTGGGACACAACACAATATAGAATGTATTACCAAGTGAATGTACAAAGATAAGTAACCCATTTAGGGTTATAAGCATATGCACAAGTTGGGAAAAATTCTCCTAAGAGGGAAAAAGTGCCCTAACAGCGCTAAAATGTGTTCACACACATCACTACTGTAATAAATCAATAGTTGCAAGGAACCATGTGTTCCATGCTTGCACAAAGCATGTTGAGGTGCAATATCATTATGTTAGGGAGAGACTCTCTACTAGAGAGACCAATTTGGCTTATGTGCCTACACAGTTAATGTTGTAGACCTTTTCACCGAGGCTCTGCCTAGGGAAAAATTTGAAGCTTTTGCCAAAGCTTTGGGCTTACTTCCTTTTGTGGATGTATTTTTTTCACATAGCTTGACACTTCCTTATACACGAGTGCCAACTCGTTCTTCACTGCATCACTCCCAAGGGAGATTTGTTAATATATTTTGGTATTGATGTGTGTGGATGTTGTGTTGTTCTAGAAGCTTCTTCTTCTTCCTAATGTTGTTTGTGTGCTTTTGTAGACCTTGAACTTCAAGGTCAACTATATAGGATGGGACAAGATAATTTCCTTTGACTATGCATACGTGAAAAGGAATATCTCTCGATCCTAAAAATGGCACATTCAAGGATGAATAATGGTAATTTTTTAGTAGAGTAACTAGTAAACATGAATTTTTTTTTTTGCTTGATTATGGTGGCCTACCCTCCATATGGATGCAGTTACATATGTCAACATATGTCAAATGATGTGATGCATGCTAAAGAGCAAAGTACCTAGTGCAATGATACCAAATGCCCTTGTGAGCATGATATGAGGATAATCATTTGCAAAATGGGGCATTGATTTTACTGGACCAATAAGTCCACCCAAAAAAGCATCCCATGTTGAATACATTATAGTGGCTATTGATTATCTCACCAAATGAGTGGAAGCCAAAGCTATCACTAAATGTGGCACTCATATAACTAAAAAATTTCTATTTGAGAATTGAGCCACAAGTATTAGGAAAATCATAACTTGTAAATACTTTGAGTTCATGATCTTTGTAATAAAGAGAGAAGATAATTCTCTAAACTCAAAATGTGAAGTATGCTAGTTTTAGAATTAATCTCTAGCTTTATGATTTTAAAGTTAAATGTAGAAGGGAAGAATATAAAAGTCATTTTTTCCTTCATTTAGAGAAAATTATTTCAAATGTAAAGAGATCATTACTGTAAAATTTATAACTCTCCTTATGACATAGGATTTTGAGCGTCATGCATGTTCCCTATCTCTAAGTCCTTCTTTCTTAATTGTTTTTTGTGTAATTAATCTCTTAGTTCTTGTTTTCTACACATGGTGTCATGTATCCAATTGTTTAAGCATATTCAAGTAAAACGTAGTGATGAACTTGTAGATTTCTCCAAGGATCAATTACATAACTATTGAGAGCTTTGCCTTGTTTTGCAAACTATTGAGAGCTTTGCGTTGTTTGGTTAAGCACGTGCAAAGTTATGGTCGAACTATTGGCATCATTTTCTTAATGAGTATTGTTTTCTATCAGATTGTTTTAAGCCTGTTCAATCAAATCTTACTTCAAGTCTGATGATTTTTCATATTCTATTAATATTTTGTCAAGAGTTTTGCAACAATCCCAAGCGTGCCTTGTTTGGTTAAATAAGTACAAAGTTGGTTGTTTATTGTCATCAGGTAATGTTACCATTAGTGTCCATGTGAAAGGCCAAATGGCCACCGAACACTTCTTTGTATATGTCTTCTTTAATAAAACATATTGTGGCCTGGTCAGTCATAGATTGTAAGTTCGACCGCATTTGTAAGACCTAAGAAGTCTATCTTCGTACTCCTTGTGTACTATGTTTTTCTGCGTATTCTACAGCCTCTATGCAGAGTACTGTGTGTGGCCTTAGGAGCTTGGTTTTCTACTCCGAGGATATTATCATGGAGCTCTCGAGAAGGAGAGTGCACCGTGGTGCATCGTCATCGAATTACTTCACTGGTATCAGAGTAGTTTGATGCAAAAGCTTTGTTCCTTTTGTGCGAGCAAAGTGAGCATCCCCCCCCCTGCTTTCTCCAAGGCTCACGACTAAGGTGGTGACCGAGGCATAGACCTCGACATACCTTGTCATCTGAGTCATCGAAGTCACTATTGGCACCGTTGGTTGCATGCGAGGGAGGACCTCAACTATCAAGGAAGATAGAGGTTCCTAGTACTTCTCGGGAGGTCACCCATCCGAGTACCGTTCCCTCTAGAGCTCGCTTAACGGTGGCAATCTCTTACCACTAAGCTACACTCTTGTGGTGTCTGAAGAAGGGGAAAGACTAAGGTTAACATTAAATTGAATATGTTTTGGTCCCTCAAAGCTTCATTCTTTGCTTTCAAAACCTATTTTTGAAGCATTTTTGGGGTGTCTTTTGGAGCCATTAAATATCAAATCTTTGGGGCTGTGTTTTCATCCACACTCATAAAACTACAGGTTTCTCGAAAGGTTTTTCAGTTTTGGTGGGAGCAGCCACTGCAAATTTATGCAGGCTTTTAAGCCTAAAACATCAGAGTTGACAGACACTTGCAGGTGTTGTTGGCTAGTTTTTGGGTTGTGCATTCAACCTTTTAGTGTCATTTTACTGCATATATTGAGCACATACACACCATGTACACTTATGTGGATACAACTTATGTATGTCCATGTGGTCATTGATATAGCGGTTACGTTTTTTGCATAAAGCCTTTACATTTGATAAAGAGGGTCGTGGCGAGGTTTTATTAACTGGGAGACACCCAGATGTCAAGGTCTCTTCAGTGATGCAGGTGGAAGACTTAATCAGCCTCGCCATAGGAGATGTATGATAGTTGTTCATAGGTGCTTGATAAGCCTACCTGGCTTCTATTGGGTAACTGCTTATATGCAGTGGAGTCACTGATTCACTATGCAGGTAAACATGCCAATAGTTGCAATTTTATGATATTTTGACACTGGTCATATGCTCATTTTGCAGAGGATACTTTGGCAAATTTTTTCTAGATTTTTGGTTTAGTCAACTATACAGTGGTCGATTTACTCCTGGATATACTTATTCGTTGGTGTTTGGACTCTTCTAGCTCCATTATCATTCTATCCAGCTCTCTACCATCATGGCATCAGAGGTCTTAGGCACATCTGGTGGATCAGGGTCTAGTACCAGTGTTTCGAGCAAGAGCTATAACTTGCAGGGCAAAGACCATTGTGAGATCCAAAAATTTGATGGCACAAACTTTGATGTATGGAAGAATCAGATTAAAGATGTGCTTATTCAAAGGAGGCAATGGAAGCTAGTAAATGGGATTTCAAAGAAGCCTGCTGACATGGATGAAGATGATTAGGATGAGTTAGATGAAATGGTCAGGTCTATCATTCACTTTCACCTGGCAGATAATGTTTACTTTACAGTATTAGACTGTGAAAGTGCAGAGGAGCTTTGGAAGAAGTTATGCAATACATATGAAAAAGAGACGGCATCAAATAAAGTTTATCTGATGAGAAAATAATATGACCTTCGCATGAAGGACACAGATAGTGTTGCTGCTCATCTAAATGAGTTCGATGTTATATTCTCCCAATTACAAGCTCAAAAAATGGATATGGATAATGAAATGAAAGCAGTATTGCTTTTATGCACCCTGCCATCATCATGGGATACATTTTGCACAACTATTAGCAATAGAGAAATGAATGCTATTTCTAATGATGTTGATGTGTTGACACTTGATAGTACTGTGCCAACTGAGTCTCTTATGGCTGATTCCCTTTCCCGCACATGGCTTCTAGATTCTGGTGCTTCTTTCCATGTGACACCACATAGAGAATGGTTCTCTAATTATGCAACAAAGTCTCTTGGTACCGTGAGACTTGGTGACTCTTACCAATGTGACGTTGTGGGGATTGAATATGTGGTTGTGCAGTTCATTGATGGTTCAAAATTTACTATGCATAATGTACGCCATGTACCTCAGTTATCACGCAGTTTGCAGTTAGTTGGTCAAATTGATGGCCTTGGTTACAAGGTGGTCTTCTATGCTGAGTCCTTTCACCAAAGGGCAATATGGTTATTGCAAAAGGAAGCAAAGTTGGCTCACTTTATCCTTTATTTATATCACAAAAAGAGCATTTGTTAGCTATTACTGAACAACCTATGGCTTGTATTTGGCATGGTTGTTTGGGCCATATATCGCGTAGTGGAATGGAAAATCTTTCTTGTTCTGCCTACTTACTTGTGTTATCTTTCTCTGATTTTTCATTTTGTGAGCATTGTCAATATGGAAAGCAAACCAAAAATGTGCATAGAACGCACATTGACTCTTCAATTCAGCCTTTAGATCTCGTTCATACAGAAAATGGCTTGCTTTAGTTGAGATTGAAAAAGGAAGTATGCTTAAGGCTTTACGTTCATATAATGGGGGTGAGTATATCTCACATGAATTCAGCCTTTTCAATCAGTCTAGAGGGATTCGTAGAGAGTTTACAGCTCCTTATACCCCAATACAGAATGGTGTAGCTGAAAGGATGAATATAACTATTCAAGATAGAGTAGTTTCTATGTTGCATCATGCAAACCTCTCACAAGGCTTTTGGGCAGAAGCAGTATTGCCTGCAGTTCATGTGATTAACCTTTCACCTAGTACTGCTAAAGGTTTGAAAGTGGCACAAGAGTTATGGATAGGGAAGCCACCATATTATGATCATCTTCGAGTTTTTGGGTGTGAAGCATATGTTCATATACCCAAGAGTCTTGGATAAAAGTTGGACCATAAGTCAAAGAAATGCATTTTTCTTGGATATGGTCGAGAAGGACAATTTGGATATCGCTTATGGGATCCTGAAACACCGTCCGTGATCAAAAGTAGTGATGTCATTTTCAATGAGTCTAAGATGCATAAACAACCAATCCGGAGGTTGAAGTGAGAAAAGTGGTGTTTGAGGATACTAGTCCTCTAGTTAGCATGCATAAAAATGCTGCACATAGGGACGTTCAAGAGAATGTTCGATCAGATTAGTCTACACATGTTCTTGTTTAGCAACCATTGAGACTCTCTACACGTGTCTCACATCCACCTGATAGATATGTTCCAGGTTTAGATTTTGTTATGCTAACGGATGCTGGTGAGCCCTCTTTCTACAAAGAGGCTATGCAGACAGAGGACCATGTCAAGTGGGAGCGTGCCATGAAGAGCGAGTTGGATTCTATTCACAAGAATGGTACTTGGGATTTAGTACCTTTGCCAAATGGAAGGAAAGCTTTACCATGTAAATGGATATATAAGCTGAAATTCACATCAGATAGTGCTTCTCCAAAGTATAAAACACGACTTGTTGCAAAGGGTTTTAAGCAACAACATGGTGTTGATTTCTAGGAAATCTTCTCTCCAGTGGTCAAGATGACTACCGTCCACATGTTGCTTGGATTCATTGCAATGGAGGACTTAGAGCTAGTCCAAATGGATGTGAAAACTACTTTCTTGAATGGAGATCTTACATATGATATCTATATGGAACAACCAAAGGGTTATGTAGCTCCTGGCAAGGAAAGTCTAGTTTGTAAGCTCAAGAAGGGCTTGTATGGACTTAAACAATCCCCTAGACAATGGTACCAAAACTTTGATGCTTTATCAAGGCTCTTCTCGAAGCAATGAGGATCATTGTCTCTACACAAAGAGATGCTTAGATGGCAGCTTGATATGCTTGATACTTTATGTCGATGTATATGTTGATTGCTTGGAAGTCCTCTTATGACTTGTCAATTCTGAAAAAGAAGTTGAATGAGGCATTTGATTGAAGGATTTGGGGGATGCCAAACATATTCTTGGCATGTGCATTACTCGTGATAGGAGTAATGCACATACTTGTCTCAAAGTGAGTACATATCCAAAGTACTTCACAGGTTCAATATGCAGGGTGGAAAGGCATTGAGTACACCTTTACCCACATATGTGAAATTGAGCAAGGATGATTGCCCCAAATCAGATGAGGAAAAGGAATTCATGACCAAAATTCCCTATCAGTCCATTGGTAGTCTCATGTATGCTATGGTACCTACGAGACTAGACATTGCATTTGCAGTGGAAGTTGTGAGCAGATATATGTCTAATCCTAGCAAGAAACATTGGGAAGCGGTCAAGATGATTTTGAGATATCTGAGTGGCACTAAGGACAAGTGTCTATGCTTAGGTAGAGGGAAAGCATCCATTATTGGTTACACAGATTCTCACTATGCTTGTTGTGTAGACAATCATAAGTCTACATCACGGTACAATTTTCATTTTGCTAGAGGTGCTATCTCTTGGAGATCTCATCTTCAAGAATGTACAACTTTTTCCACCACAGAAGGAGAGTATGTTGCAGTAAGTGAGGCATGTAAGGAAGCATTGTGGCTTTCTCATCTTGCTTGTGATATGAGTTTACCTCAACATGTACCTCGTTTACTCAGTGACAGTCAGAGTGCCATTGCTTTGGCTTAGAATCCGGTCTATCATGCAAAGACCAAGCACATTGAGGTGAGATATCACTTCATTATAGATTGCTTAGCCACTGAGTGCATTATTCTTGAGAAGGTTCACACTCGAGATAATGCTGCAGATGCTTTGACTAAAGCTCTACCACATGATAGCTTTCGACACTGTTGTCACTTGATGGGGGTTAGTTGATTCATGATCTTACACAGTCACTTGTATACTGTGTAACATGCCCATCAGGTGGGAGGTATAGTTTGTATACTTACACTCAGGTATTCTTTATCATTCTTTAGTTTTTCTCCCTTAGTTACTTTGGCCATATTGGCCTTTAGTGGGAGATTGTTACCGTTAGTTTCCATGTGAAAGGCCAAATGGACACCGGACACTTCTTTGTATATGTTATTTAATAAAACATATAGTTGCCTAGTCAGTCATAGACTGTAAGTTCGATCGCATTTGTAAGACCTAAGAATTCTATCTTCGTGCTCCCTGTGTACTATGTTTTTTTGCATATTCTGTAGCCTCTGTGCAGAGCACTGTGTGCGGCCTTAAGAGCTCGGTTTTCTACTATGAGGATATTGTCGTGGAGCACTCGAGAAGGAGAGTGCACCGTGGTTCATCGTCATCGAATTACTTCAGGTAATCAGTGTGTTTGTTTTGGGGTTAATGTCTTCTTTGTTAGTCCTCTTGTTTCTTGTGCATTTTCGTCATACCTTCTATTTTTGTTTGACTACACACTTTGGATTCTTCAATTGTGTTGCATGCATGTAAGCTCCAAGAGGGGAGAGAGAGAGAGAGAGAGAGAGAGAGAGAGAGAGAGAGAGAGAGAGAGAGAGAGAGAGAGAGAGAGAGAGAGAGAGAGAGAGAGAGAGAGAGAGAGAGAGCTCAACTATTCCCGAATTTCCAAAGAAAATTCCAAACTTTTTCCAACTTCTCCTAAACATCACAACTTTCCCAAACTTCTTAAGACCCAAAGAGATATTCATGAACTTTTTTCCCACAAATTTGTGTGAGATAGGTGGGGTGTGGGCGAGAGTGCAAGAGAATTGGAGAGTACATATAGAGGTGAAGTGAGAGTGACAAAAGCTTTTTTTCAATGTTTTTCTTTTAGGTGGCCTAGATAGCTTTTTTTCAGTGTTTTTCTTTTAGTGCATGTGTGGCTGGATTCTATGTTTGCAATGATACCTATACCTTATGCAAAAACAATTTCATTAAACTTAAGAACTTTCACATTTATAGTGAACATACTACCCACTTTATTTCCTTGTCCAGAAAGTTTTCCACTTTCTTATATTCTTCCACATACGATCCATATCAGTTGAACTTGACTTGCAGTACTTGTTCAACCATTTATCCAACAAAAACTAGATTTTTTATTATGTTAGGGACATGCAAAACATCATCAAGATATATTACTTACCATCTTCCATGGATATATTACAAAACTAGTATATAATTTTTGTACATTTTAAAACCACTTTTTGTGAACCTTCATATGTTTTGAAGCACCAAAATCGATATACCATACATTTTTAGTTGACTTTCAATTATCAATAAACATCTTCTTTATCATATGATGCTCCCTCATAAGGAGTTTCTTTGGATCATTTGCACTTGTAGATGCATAACTGCTTTGGTGACTTCCATTATTCTAATTTTTCAATCTACATTCATGTTCAAGGTGACATATATCACCATATGTCAACTCCTCTATTATCCTTAGCAAAGTTATTAGTTTAATAACTTTTACAACCTCTTGGGTTCTCTTTTCTTTTTTTTTTTTTAAATAAAGGAAGTTCGGCCTTAGCCTAATCTTGGTTCTCTTTTCCTTTCGGATTATGGAGATTACTGAAGTTAGTCTTCATGAATGAGTATGATAACTGAAGTTATGAGCATGATGCGTTCGTATGATTACTGAAGTTAGTCTTTATGAATGAGTATGCATTGTGCAGTGCATCTCTGGTATTACTACCTTGCTATGGCTATTTGCGACGCCCTGTACTCTGTCAAAGATGGTGGATGGTCGTACTAGCAGGGGCTTGGAAGACTTATCTTTTATAACAGGTTTTGAGACGACAAAAGATTTCTTTTGAAATGTATGTGTGATCTATGTATCTGGTTTTTTTTTTTGGCTATCATAAGCAATAGGTCATATCTGCTCTTGTGCTAGGTTAGAACGCTCCTCATGGCTTCATGACCCTCCATATGCAGTGGAGGTGCACTGTTTGTGGCGAGAACAACCACAAAGGTACCTATTTTTCTTGTTCATTGCGCACATTAGCTCCTCTAAGTCGGCTTAAAGTTGAACGATTTAGCTTGGGACGACTCTGTACTGGATTACTGAAAAACGTGGGGCATTGAGCTTTGATATTTCATGTTACACAGATTCAACTAAATAAAAATTTTAGCATATGATGTTGCATTTTTCTGTACCTGATGTGTATGCATGCGGTTGTGTATGCATGCGGTTGTGTCTAAACAAAATTGGAATAGCACGATGCTATGGGTGTACGTTTCAATAGATGATCATTCTATGCTGTATGAGTACGGCTGCATCCAAACATAAATGGAATAGCACAATGCTTCTAGCATATATGTCAATAGATGTTATACATGGTTTTAGAGCGGTACATGCATTACATCTTAATAAAAAAAAGTTTCTTGACAGACTTTTGAAAGGGATTAGATGTAATCTGGATATAGTTGTGAAGTTTTTTGAAGTGTAGCACTTGAAGCATCAAAGGGGAATGTTTTTTGAAAGTCAACGTTTGTTAATAATACCTTGTGCTGTTTTTTGTCACCGCAAAAAAAGATATGATATTCGTTTAGAAAGTTTTGCATCTTATTCATATTGAGCCTCTTGTGTGTGAAGTTTAGTTTTATCCAAGATTAAGGACATCAAAAGGGGGTTCTTGGGTGATGACTCAACACGTAAAGGCTGTCCTTACCTTCATAATGGAAGTTCCAACTCCCTGCATTTAGGAGATGAAGGATTCAAGCTCATGGATATTTAGGAAGATTTTGCTTGTTGTGAAGTTTGCAACATCCATATTGCTAATATAAAGGATTTCAAGCACAGCCATATGTTGCAAGGGAGCTCATGTGTAGTTTCGCCTATTAATGTTTCTATCATCCCATATCTGAGCTCCTTCTCCTGTGATATTGACATGCGAGCAGTAAAAGATGGAGGCTAGTATAAGCTAAAGAGTGTACTAAAATAAATAAGTATAATTCTTTCTAATCATATTTGACATAGCATGTTGGAAACAAAACGAATGTCAATAGCAAAAAGTGCACCAACTGAACAGAAGGTGGAAAGGTTCTTTTGTCTGCTCATGGTGACTTTGAAAATTTTTGCAGATGGATGAATGATCGGAAAATGCTCAGAAAGAGTCAGAACAAGAGATGTAGCAGTAGTAGCACATTGTAAAGGAGTATGCTGTTGGTGAATATTAGTACCTGTTCAGTTGTAGGAGGAGCCACTAACCCAACATTACACATATAGACTTGGACTTCAAACGAAGGAGACTCACAGGATTAATGAAATGAAGGTGTCTGATTCAGACGATACAGTTGTCCGGCCTTTCTTGAGGAAGATCCGCACATATCCAGCTTGTGAGTTTTTTATTTTTATCCTTCTGCTTATTGTTTGTTTGTGTTTTTTTTGCCTAAAAACAAAAGAATGGAAAGTCGTCATGCATTGTTGATGCCCTTTTTGTGTTATCCTATGCATTGTGGAAAACTAACAATTCTGTAATAGAAGTACATTAAAGCTACATGACCACTAGTAATCCATCTCAGTTTTAAGGAATCAGCTCTTTTGACGGTGGAATTGTTGATTATCCAGCTTGATGTATAGTGGAGAATGTGACTACAAGTGGAGACCGCAATAGGGCATGATCAGAAATTTGATATGTTTTTGGTCAACAATGTACCAGATGCATGCAACATGCATTTCTAGTGTTTCTCCCTGTGGTCATTTAGGATACTTAGCGCATATACGATTGAGCTTTGTTCAATATTAGGCTGGACATGCCTTGCTTATGCCTGTGTATATGTCTTGGCCATTTTCTCACTTTACATCATTGTTGTGGTCTTCCGTGCAGCCAAGCTGCTTCTTATTTTAAAGCTCTCTCATAGATAAATCAGAAAGCATACCTTATGTTTTATTTGCCTTTACTGGATTGTTCAGCATCTGCCTCAAATTCTTTCATTTGGTCCATGAAGGCAATTTTGTGGCAAAAATGCTCCTCAGAGACAGCTATCTGATGTGCTTGATCTTTGGTTACTCAATCATGCGACTATGATGGACTTGGTATATTGATCTTATGACTCATATGCATGGTCAACAATGCATGCACATTGCTAAGTTCTCTCATCAGTCACATCCATGGACACTCATTATGCACACAGTATTGGAGAGGGTTGTACACTTCAAGGGGAGTTGGCATTTGGATCTATGGACAGGATTTTTCTTGCATGCACTGCTCAAACTCAGTGTATGCATTATAGCTTTTCTCGTTCATTCATGGAAGAGACTATTCTTATTCACTCATGGAAGAGACTACTACCACTCTTTTGGACATGATGTAATGGAGATGATGGTGAATCCTTGCCGTTAGAGTCACTTTTTTGGTCTATTTTGTGTTCTCCTTGTGCTGCGACCTCACTTGAATTAGGGGTTCGTGACTTCTATGGAAAAGGTGTGGTGAGCTTTCATCAATGTTTCGATGAACAAATGCAGTTGATATCTTTTTCGCAAACAAGGTGAAGATATCATATTTGTGCACAATCAAATCATTCGGGTTACTTCTATGTAGGTTTAATGAGGACATTCTCTTGCTAGCATCATCCTTTCACATGCATTGTCATGCTGATAGGAAGCTTGCAAGTGGTGAATAATGGTATGCAAGATACATTGCTTCTTATCGTAGTGCTTTTTTGCCACCTTGAATTTGGGGCATTTCTATAATCCTAGGTGGAATTGTCTAGATCTTTTGATTGGTGGTTGCAATGCAGAGATGTATGGAAGAAGTGCCTTTCTCCACGTTGTTGAGTTTTTCTATGGAGATGGTTGTTTTTGGAGTGAGGCTTGGGGAATTCATGATTTTCCATTCCAATATTCACTTTTCGTGTTCCTAGTGTGGTGAAGGAAGGAAAACTATGCAACATGTTATTATGGGCCTTGGGGTTATCGCTATATCAAAACGATATTAGATCCTTTTGTCCCCTTGCATGGCTTTCTCGAATCGACATTTGGGTTCTATACTTCTATAGATTCATTTGCCATATGGGTCTTTGATCATCTTATGTTTTGGATCCTAGGATAAATATAAAAATCCAAGATCGCACTTATTTTAAAGCATCGGCAAATGTTCACACAAGTTATTCTAGCATTTTTTGCATGGAACCATCTCCTTATAAGAGCTTCCATTTTGCCAGAAGAACGACGTTGCACTTTTGAACCCCTTATTCACACCATTTTTTAGGTTGTATTATAACACTTTGTAATTTCCTGTTTTGGGGTATGTGTCTTTGTACATGCTCATCTTAAAAAGATCATGTTTCTCTCCATCCCCAGAGGCACCAAAAGAAAAGAAAGAATATGTATGACAAGATAATTTTGCATGATTTATATTATGAAAATGAAAAGTATATAATAGGCACTATGCTTGCTCGCTTGAGTTATGTGAGAGGGAGATTAGATAGGTCTCATATAGAAAGTGGTTCATTGGGATGTAGGGTAGAGAAAGTGGTCTACATAGGTGGAAAAGTGGTCTATTGAGAAAAAAAAGTTGAGATGCAATGTTTTGGGTTTCTATATAGGCGCTTCTCAAGAGGTAGGGCCTCATTGACCAAAGTCTTGGGCTGCATGGCCCCATGGTATACCATCTTTCAAACTTTGTATGGTTCTGACTCCGTCCTGCTTTAGGGTGGGATTTGCCCCTTGCCTCCAAGTGCTTCATGGGTTGATAGAGTAGTACCAAGGTGCCTTCTTTGATTTTGTTCTTCGAAATAAATTGGTCATGCCTTCTCTTCCTCTTCTTCAGTAGAACATCCAAAATCTCATATGCATCAAGCTGTTTCCCTTCACGATGCTCCAAGTTTGCTACTCTTGCCTCCCTCATAACTTGCCTTTCTTCGCTGTTCGAGTCTCCTACTCAATTGGATCCCTTAACTTGAATTGGGCTCTAGGTTGTTCCATACGTCAACTTAAAGGGGATATGGTGAGTGGTGGCATGGAAAGCCTTCTAATAGGCCCAATGTGTCTCTTTATAAGCATGCCCCCAAGAACTAGATCTTGACATATTTTTTCTTTAAGAGGGAGACAAGAGTCTTATTGGTATTCTATGTCTTCCCATTGGCCCTTGGGTAGTAAGCACATGGTTGTGAGAAACTCCTTGAATCCGCGTGAGAAACGACATATCATTAACCTCCCAATCTTCTTGTTATATATACCTTTTATGGATTGGAGTGACCATTGACTTCTAATATTAACCAATCTTTTCCAAACCTCTTTTTACACCTTCGACTCACATCATTCTTTAGGTAATGAATCCTTACCGTGCTTTATCCATGAAAGTGGTTCTTAAGGAGTGGTTCTAATGGATTGGAAGCTTCTAGACAATTTTAGAATTCTTGGGCAAAACTCTCTCCCTCGTGCACTCACGGGTATTGAACCCGATACATCCTCAATTCTATTCTCAAGACTTAACCACTAGGCTAAGTCTATTCCTTGGTTACTCTAGAGAATTAAATGCTATCTTGATTTCAACTTTTCCAAGTAACTTTATAACATCCCCTTCCCCCTTTTCTTTTTGAAGAACATTTTCGTCCTCGAAAATATGCTTCAATTCACAAGCCATATAACAAAGATTCCCTCGAGCCCATGGTCTAACCTAGGAGCATGGTTGTCATTTCCCTTTGAAATCAACCTCATTAAATTTGAAAAGAGGGAAATTTCTTCTTTAAGGGGCTAACACGTCCCCATGTGGCACTTTTCTCTGCTCCATCTTTTCATTTAACTAGGCACTCTTGATACTAGTATCTTGATACAACTTGTGTCTAGTACATTTATCTCGAGTGCATAACACCTTCTCAAATTCATGAGGAGGAGAGTTAGATTTGAAAGAGATCAGACAATTGTATCATATGAAACGAAATTTTCAAAGTCAGCTGGTTTTTTCTTAAGTCGACTTGCATGAAAACTTGGACAAATCCAGCAGTCTGTTGGAAGTTTAACTTCATAAACCATTGAAGTGACTTTTATAATTATCTTGGAAGGGCCACAAAATCCGAGAGATAGCTTAAGACAAGGACCATTTTTCAAGGTCTCCAACTTTTTCGGGATTTCTAAATACACTTGTTCCCCAACTTGAAAATAAACTTCCTGAAGCTTAGGATTGGCATACACTCGTTCTCGATCATGGGCTTTCTTTAAGTTGTTCCATATAAATTTTAACTTGAAGTTCATATCTTCTAAAAGGTCATTAGCTGGGTGAACTTGTTCATGTTGAAGACCAACTCCATAAGGGGTTTTAGGCTGAAACATCAACATAAAGGACTATATGATAATGCAAGATTGATTTCTTCTAATTACAAATGTCTTGGAATACTCAATAATATGTTATAGCTAGGACTCTAATTAGCCTCAATTACACCAAGATTTTGAAGACCAATAGATGGACTCACACATGACTAGGCAATAACAACAATGAAATGCTTCGATCATCAATAAAATGCTTCACTCGACGATAAAATTCTCCACTGTAGCCTATCCCCAATAGTCCATTTAATGTAGCTCCTACCTTGACTCACTACCTTTGGACTCATCCACTTGTAGGCATAGTGTGACCGAGAGATCTCAATTGTGAGATTCAAATCGAGATTTAATAGTTCAAGTCCTTTAAATCGTTGAGACCCAAATTAAAAATTGAGGGTTTTATCCACTCAGATATTTTTATTTTTTTCACATTTATACCAATAGCTACTTGTTAATTGGAAATGCAAAAGAATTAAAAGATCACATATTGATGGCCATATGTTCAAGCTGGCATTGTATGGGAAGATGATTGGGTATTTAATATCCTCATAGATAGAGGGACAATAGCGAAGATTATTCAGCTTCCCATTATCAATTACTTGAAGGTCATGAAGAGTCAATAAAGGTTTTTATCACAGGCATGCGAGGAGCACAAACTACATATGTCAGAAAAATGTAAATACATATGAAAACAGGCAATGCCAATATCTTAATCACCTTCCTAGTATGCAATGACCAAGATATTATTGAGGGGATAAAAATTGGATAAATGACGAGACAAAATGAAACCAATTTGGATAACAACTGTTTTTGTTCAACTAGAAGATGTTAAATCAAAGGTCTAGTACCAATCTCCAAAGCATAAGCCAAGTTGTTCTAATACTAAGATATTTTACTCTCCAAAGAAAAATGTGAGTGAAACACTACTTCAATGTCAAAGGGGGGAAAAAAAAATCCTTCATGAGGTGATAAATAACTAGAAAGGGTCTCGTACTACGAGATTACAACAGGACAAGAAAGGATGTCCACGATACAAGACTAGAGGAGGAGGCAAGACTAAAACTTGAACTAAAACTTGAAAGTACTTGGTGATCACGACCCCTTGAGCTCCCAAGACTGTCATTGGCAAGACTGAGAATGAATGTGGTCAACCCCTCCTTATATAGGTTTTCCAAGGGCGGTTCAAAGGCGGTTACGAGTTGATGTCATCGATGATGTCATCAACTAGAAACAAGACCTCCGGGTATGAGAATTCTGCAAATAGACAACCGATCATGGGGTTTTGACACATTCCGGACGCAATGGAGGATTAGTTTCTCCAAATTCTGAATGAATCATGAGATATAGAAAGTGACATGGAATCTAAGGTTCATGATGGTTTCCTTTGTGTCCGTGACATCACCTCCCCCTCAAATGATGAGTTCCACGAGGAGCAGCCATGTTATCTAGCTTGGGTTTCATTGGATTCTTCCAATGGAATTCATGAACTTTGATTTTTGCTCTCTGAAGATTTTCTGTAAGTTTCGAAGTACGATCATTGACATCATGCCATTTCCAATGAATAAGATATTCCAATCTTCCTCGGTAGATTCTTGAATCTAAGACATGCTAAACCTCGAATTCTTCATGATCATCAATCTTGATAGGTGGTGAAGGAGTGGGCCTCTCTTGAGCTTCCTTGGATTCTTCATGGGATAGACTCTTTGAGCCTCTAGTGGTACGTTGTGGTGTTTCCAAGATCTTTGATGGAGAGCCTTGAGTAAGCTCTCCTCCTTGATTGAACATGAACTCCTCCTTGTCCTTTACCTTCTTGTTACCTTCATAATGTGTATACTCCATATCATTTGTAATGACTTCTTCGGCTTCAAAGATTCTTGATTCGGATTCTTGAGGAATAATGTCTTGATTATTCAACACTTCTAGCACTTGGACTTGGCTTTCTTTGAACAATTGATCCTCACACCAAATTGCTTGACTGATAGTCTCATCTAAAGTATTTACTTGAGATGTATAGAGAAAATGATCCTTTATTTCATCTTTGAGACCACTTTGAAATCGATTAACTAGATAGTCATCTTGATACGTGGATCCTTGAAATACATTTCTAAAGTCTGATACAAATTCTGCAACTGAGCAATCACCTTGTTGTAACCTCCCTTCAAGATCTTCGAGTTTTTGATATATATCATTCAAAGTAAACTCAATACTTTTGAGTATGGATATGGAGTCCATCATTCTTGACAAGGACGATGTGGATAGTCTTGCCAAAATGTCAGGGGAGCACTAGATTGTGCTCTCTGACTACAGTAGACAAGATTTCAGAAATATACTTTTGATTACAAGAACACCCACGTAGGGAAAATAATACAAGGATATGTAATTGATACAAGATGTCCCACAATTCGGGACTGATAGGTATGGATAACTGGACTAAAGATGATACCGGAGATCCCACAACCCGAGACTGTAGGTAAGGAACAAGATATCTCGATTACAAGAATTCCCTTCAGGGATATGAAGTAGATACAAGAAATAACTAGAAAGGATCTCGTACTACGAGATTACAACAAGACAAGAAAGGATGTCCACGATACAAAACTAGACAAGATTAGAGCAAGAGACAATACTAAAACTTGAACTGGAACTTGAAAGTACTTACTTGGTGATCACAACCCCTTGAGCTCCCAAGACTGGCATTGGCAAAACTGAGAATGAATGTGGCCAACCCCTCCTTATATAGGTTTTCCAAGGGCGGTTCAAGGGTGGTTACGAGTTGATGATGTCATCGATGATGTCATCAACTAGAAACAAGACCTCTGGGTGTCAGAATTCTGCAAATAGACAACCGATCTTGGGGTTTTGACACATTCTGGATGCAATGGAGGGATTACTTTCTCCAAATTCTGAATCAATCATGAGATATAGAAAGTGACATGGAATCAAAGGTGCATGATGGCTTCCTTTGTGTGCGTGACAAGTTGCCCAAACACACTCAATCAAGAGGGTTGGTCCCCCAAAGAGAACCCACCCCAAGGAGTGGTTGTCCAAGGACAACCTATCCCCAAAGGGGTGGTTGCCCAAGGACAACCTACCCCCGAAGGGGTGGTTGCCCAAGGGCACTCACCAAAGGGTGGTTGCCCCAAGGCAATCCACTCCAAAGGGGTGTTGCCTAAGGGTATCCCACCCAAGGGGTCCATGTGCGTCAACCCACTGAAAGGGGGTGGTCATGGGCAACCCACCCCAAGGCTAGCCCACTCCAAGGAGGCTAATCCCCCAAGGGCACCCCATTCAAGGGGTTGCTCGCCCAAGGGCACCATCAAGGTGGTGGGGAGAATAAAATCTTGAAAATGAACTCTTGACTAAGGCTTAAATCATGAAATGCTTGAATCTCCAAAGCAAGGGGTAGAATGATTGAGGATGAGTATAACCTTGCCTAATGCTTATTCTGAAGGAAATGCAGGTGCAAACATGTCTATTGCAGATAAATGGTATATAGTCTCCAACCTGGAGTCTTTGCACCATCCTCATGCCTAGAACTTACAGACGGAGGAGTTGTAATGGAGCGGGTCAATTTATACAAAATTCAAGTAGGGGTAAGACCTCATAAAAAGTAGCTCATTATTATTTGTTTGGGTAGAGACTCTAATCTGCTACGGCTGTTTGGGATCTGTTTGGCATAGAGGGGGGCTTGTCTGTTGATAGTCCTCTTCATTTATATTTATTTTATTTGTCTCGACTCTCTGCTATATATGCTGTTTGTCTACAATCAACAACAGATGCATGGGCGATTCACTCTCAGAGGTTAGCTCTCCAGACAGAGTTCAGATTCAGAGTTCTCCGATAGAATGGAAGGGCTTTTTCTCAGCATTTGGGGCATAATCTCATACCGTACAAGGTACGTTCTTGAGGGCACTTTCTGCTTGAGTTACCAGCTGCTATCTTCACTTACCCTGACAAGTTGCTTAGGAATGGTTCAATGGTACACAGTTGCAGCGGTTCATGAACCGGGCGCTTTTTTCCAATCGGTTCATAAGGTACCATTTGATACTTAAGGTTCTTTCCGGTTCATTGCAGCCCATTAAATATGCAATTAGGTATTTCGAAGTCTCTTCCGTTTCTTCTGTTCATGACTGGTTCTTCTTGTGAGCTTTCCCGAGCACATCTGACTGCTGTTCCCAAGCTTACCATTGTGGAATCTTGCCCTATTGAGAGCATCTTGCAGCCTTGCCCTTGTTGCAAGCCCCCCTCCTTGCTACCCTTGAGTTTGAGAGCTTCCATTGGAGCGTTGAGCTCGAGTATTGTGAGCATCCCAACATTGTGACTCTTGAAAGTTAAGGGCGGAGTCTATTAACTCGCAACTTGCTAGAAATTGAAGTTCTTAATTGAATCTTCAGTGATCAACTTCATAGCCTTTGAAGTTTATTGAGCAGCCTTGATCAACTTCATAGCCGTAAGCCTTTGAAGTTTATCCATATCCACAATTTCCATTTATTGAGTACACTTTGGCTTCAATTATCCATATCCATAATCATGATAACCATTATCCATATCCATAATGTTTACATGTACATAAAAACCCTAGTGTACCTTAAGAACCTTACCTCGAAGGTAAGATTTGGTTCATGTACCTTACCCGTACCAAACCTGACAAACCTTATGAACCAAACCACCTTGGAATGGTATTTTACAAGAAGTACAGCCCCCTACAACTCATTATCTTGGCAAGGTCAGGTGCAAAAATTGTAAATAGCATATGGTGGATTTTAATTATGTAATCAACAAGGGTATTGCAAAGTGAGCCCTGTAATGATATGCTTAACAAGAAAACAATCCACTTGTGTCATTTTCATGCAGTAGTGATATCATCAGAAATAAAATGAGTATAAGAGTGTATACTTTCTTAGAAAGGTGATACATGATAGTTATTGTATATCTGCAGCCATGCGCGCCGCAAGAGATTTCCATATGCATGTATCTGGATTTGTCATCACAGCCAACTTGGGAAAAAGGTACGAAGAAGATCCATTTGTATTCAATATCTAAATGGTCATTTTATCCTTCTGAAATAAAAGCATTTTACTATGTATGTATATGATACTAATGATAATATTATTGTGGCCAGCCATGCGGATGGTTGCAACACAGGATGTTAAAAGGCTATGCAACGCTGGACAACTCATCTATGCAGTTCAGAGTGCAAATTCCTTAACTGATCAAGGAATCATTATTTCTAGCAATATATTTTTATGTCTTTTGCAACTATGCATACAACAGAAGGATCTGGCAGCAGGGAGACAGGTATACTCACTTATAATAAGGAATGGACTCGAGAAGGATACATTTTTAGGTTGTCATTTGATACGGATGTTTTCATCATGTGGAAGTCTGATGGATGCAGAGCAAACCTTTTTGAAACTGCCTGTGGAAGATTCATGTACGTGGAGTGCCATCATTTTAGCTCATATCAAGTTTGCATATGCTGAATTGGCACTTAATTTGTATAGTAGAATGTGTGGAATGAAAGTGGAGCCCTGTGATTACACATATAATGCTGCACTTCAAGCATGCTCTATGGTAGCTGCAATTAGTCAGGGAAATGTTATATATTCTAATATCATAGAGCATGGATTGGAATCCGACATCCCTCTTAGCACCACACTGATAAATATGTATGCAAAGTGTGCATGTTTGGAAGATGCTAAGTGTGTGTTTGACTTCATACCGAAACCAGGTATTGTGGCTTGGTGCTCAATCATATCAGCTCATGCTGATTGGGGCGAGGGCCATAAAGCTCTTCAGCTATTCGCTATGTTGCATGAGACTTACATTCAACCCAATCTTGTAATGTACATAAGCATCTTGAAAGCTTGCTCCAGTATAGCTCATTTGAAGGCTGGCAAATTGGTTCATGCCCTAATTGCTGAAAGCAACTGTCCATTGAATTTGAAAGCTGCCAATATTTTGATTGATATGTATGGAAAAAGTGGGAGTATAGAGGATGCAAAATTCATCTTTGATCAACTATTTGAAAGGACTGTGGTGACTTGGAGCATAATGTTTTTGATGAATGCTGATCATGGACTTGGCCAGGTTACTCTACAACTTTTCTGGCAGATGCAACATGAAGGGGTGGAATATGATTGTGCATCATTTGCTGGTATCCTGAAGGCATGCAGTCATATACGTGTTGGTAAGTTTATGCACGTTCTCTTACTCGAAAAGGGCTCCAACCTTGATGACCTAACTGGAAGTATTCTAATTGAAATGTACTTCAGATTGCACTGCCCGTCAGGTGCTCATAAGGTTTTTGGAGTGTTGCCAAAACAGCATGTTCAGCCCTGGAATGCAATGATAGCAGGTTCCTTTCAACGGGGATGTTTCAAGAAAGCTATGTTCTATTTTGAAGCAATGCAAGCACAGAAGGTGCTCCCGGATAACACTACATATGCTAATGTTATTACAGCTTGTTCTGCTACTGATCAGGTAGCTGAAGGGAAGCTATTATTTGCTTTTATTATAGAGGAATGCCACAATTTAAGTGATATAGTTGGAAATGCTTTAATTTCTATGTATGCTAAATGTGGAAATCTTATTGATGCATGTAGGTTATTTGATAGACTATTGAACCATGATGCAGTGGCTTGGACTGCATTAATCGCAGGGTGTGTATTGCACAGCCATGGATATGAAGCTTTAAGAATCTTTTGTCGTATGCAGTTTGATAATAAGGCATCTGACAATGTCACATTCAGCTCTGTTGTGAAAGCATGCACATTGATTTCAGCAATAGATCAGGGTATGATTATACATGCAATGATTACAGACAGTGAATGGGAATTGAATGTTCAAGTTGGAAATAGCCTAATAGACATGTACAGTAAATGTGGGAGCTTCCATGATGCTTTGAGTATATTCAAGAAGCTTCCAGAGAAGAATGCAATCACATGGAATGCATTGATTACTGGACTGGTATATAATAATAGATACCCCTTGGCCTTCGAGCTCTTCAAAGTCATGCAACATGAAGGGCCACAGCCAAATGATGCTACTTTTTCTAGCCTTTTGTCAGCTTGCGATCGATTTGGCTTAGTTCATGATGGCTGTCTTCTGTTCAAGTCTTTGATTAATAATCTTGGGCCTAAAGTAGATCACTATGCTAGCTTGACAGAGCTGTTGAGTCATGCAGGGCTCCTGATTAATGCACATGATTTGGTTTCACTGTCACCTTTTAGACCAGGTATCATTACATGGACCAGCTTGCTGAACAACTCTAAAGTATATGGTGATGTGGATATAGGGAAGCAATCTTTCAGGTCACTGATTACAATTAGAGATATGCATGTGTCAGAATAATGCAATTTTTTTCTACCTTATTGGCTGGTCCTGGTCTCTGGAATGATCCAGTTAACAATACTGAGGTGATATGGATTTTATGTACACAATTAAATGAAGCATAATGGAAATTTTAGCAGGAAGCTGTCAACAACATATTTGTAAATCGCACAGCAGATAGTGCTTGCACCCAATTTCTCTTTCACATCTGTTCTAGGCCAAAATAGATTTGTATATATCTACATAATGTAATCATATTCCTGGTTCATTGAGATGCCACTAGGAAGGAAATTTGTTTCAGTGAGCAAGAGCGAATACAGGAGCTGCAGATATGGTAGGTCCTTTCTTCTATAAGGATTTTTTGGTCATAATTGGTAAAACTTTGGTTAAAAGTGTTCCGCAAGTCGTTGAGATATTTGTATGCAATCATGTGTCTAAAGCAAAGTATGTATGGAGTGTTGATGCCCAGTAATCTGTGAGGATTTAATGCTCATAGCTGTTGAAGCTATGGTTAAGCACTCGTCCTAATGAATACATCTAGTAATCTTCAATCTGATGAAATATTTGTATGCAATCACATTGTTGGGGATGTAAGGGTCATGCAACCTCATCCCTATGTTCGTATACATAAATCATTTATAGAGCATTGCCTCAAGAAAATCATTATGTGGGTTTCGAGGTTCCCACATGTGTGCAGTTTTTTTATTGGTTATTGTAGTTAATCTACGTATCTTCTTGAAGTGAAAAAATTGAGTGCGAAAGGATGGCTTTATCATGATATTATGTTGTTGCAAAGACTAAACTGATTGTGAATTGATGAGTGCAACTGATGATTATTATGACCTACAAGAAGAAAAAGATGAATCAAAATCATTAAGTTGTATATATGTATGATGCTTGGATGATTCTGATTAAGTGAATCATAAGAACTTCCAATTGTATATAAGTTTCAACTCATGTATGAGTAGCAGAAGACCCTAGTTGCATTTAAATCCTAGTATCTGTAACCTTAAATGTATAAATATCCTAATTAGTTTCTAATAAACCCTTCAAACCGTATGTTCATTAACCCTTCAAAACCTATCCTAATTAGTTTCTAATAAGCCCTTCAAACCGTATTTTCATTAACCCTTCAAAACCTATGTCCAAAAACCCTTTGATTCCTAATAGAAAACCCTAAGTGTATATCTAGAAACCCCTAAATCCCATGTGTATGTATACCCTAATTGGAAACCTTAAAAAACCTTTTGTTTAAACCCTAAAACCATAGTGTGTGATTGTACAAACCTTGACTGAACCCTTTGAATGTGTATATGTATCCATATGAAACCCTAGGTATACATGTGTAAAAATCTTAAGTAGTCTAAATGACCCTATAACCCTAATTGGCCTAAAACCCTTATGGCCATTAACGTTTAGTACCCTAACTATATTGTAAACCTTAGCTTCCTTAAACCCCATGTGTGCAAACCTTGTGTGTGTATGTGTGTGTGTGTGTGTGTGTGTGTGTATATATATATATATATATATATATATATATATATATATATATATATATATATATATATATATATATATATATATATATATATATGTATATGTATATATCCTATGTATATGTGTTTGGTGACCTCAAATATGAAAAGCCCTAAGAGTTCATATTAAAATCCTATGATTGGAAACCTCAAAACCCATTCACATATCTTAAATAATCCTAAAACCCTTGCATGAAACGGGTGAGTGTATGTAAACCCCTTGTATATGCATGTATATGTAAATTAATCTTTTTAGTTATATGTGTTACTCTAAAGAAAAAGGAAAAAGAAAATGAAAAATAATAATTAAAAAAAAAGATAAATGAAAAAGTAAAAAATAAAAAGATAAATAAATAATTTATTCAATCTAGGATAGAAGAAGAGATGGTTTGTACATGTAGATTTGGAAGGCTACAAAAAAATATGTTAGAATAAGGTCCTTGAAGAAAAATCTAAAGGTCTACAAAAATAACATAGAGGTCACGATCTTTTTCTAAATTATCTTGCAAGTATGACTTCTTAGTTGTGTGCACACACACACACACAGAGAGAGAGAGAGAGAGAGAGAGAGAGAGAGAGAGAGAGAGAGAGAGAGAGAGAGAGAGAGAGAGAGAGAGAGAGAGATAGAGATTTATTTTTTTAATTCTTCACTCATTTTGTTCTTATTATTTTTGTTATTTTATTTTATTGTTTTAGTTTTGTTTAATTTATTTTGATGATTTATTAATCGATTCACTACTTAATAAAAAAAAAGAAAAAAGATCAAAATTTACATAATTAAATACATAGTAAAAAAATAAAAATAAATCTTAGTAATTAATTAATATATAAATAAATTAGTAACTATATAGATTTAAATTAAAATAAAAATATAATTAAAAAGGAAATAATATAGGTGTAAATAAAATATTAGGAATTATTAAGAAAAAAGAATTATATGAAGAATAAGTAAATAAGAATATAATAAAATAAAGTAATTAAATTAAATTAAAAAGAAAATTAAAAAGAAATTGTGTAAATGAAAGGAACTAATAAAGAGAATTTAAAAGAAAACATAAAAATGGAAAGAAAATTAAAGAGTATATGTAAATAATAAAAAGAAATGAAATGAAAAATTATAAAAAGGATAAATAAAATGTAAAGAAAAAAGAAATAGAAAGAAAAGAAAATGATCAAATTAAAGCATAGATCCTTTTTTCCCATGAGTGTTTCTTACTATTTCTAAATGCACATAATGGGGATTGCTTTTCTAATTTGTCTTGTAGACATTGAAAAGAAGTGAAATAATGCAATCCTATGTGTAGTAGCACTCGTGAAGCTAGACCATCGAAGATCCGACCTACCTATAACAAGCGGTTAAGCAAACTTGGGGTGAAGGGAACTTGCAGTTCATCTCATGTTGGGATCCATACCCATCAAGGAGTCCCTGTATCTACTTAGATAGTTGACATCATTGTATTAGCATCATTTTTTACCTCGGGTTTTTACCCATACCATTGTACACTTCACAAAATTACACCCATGGATAGTGATTATGTACTTTCCTCCAAAAAAAAGGATCAAATTAAAGTACAGATTCTTTTTTCCTATGAGTATTTTGTAGTATTTCTAAATGCACTAGTAGGGACAATTTTTTTCTAAATTATCTTGCAGTCATGTCGAAAGAAGTAAAGCAAAGTGGTTTTCACCCATACAATGTACATTTCTTAAACTTACGCTTATGGATAGTTATTCTGTACTTTCCTCCAAAAAAAAAATATTAAAGCATAGATTCTTTTTTCCCATGAGTGTTTCTTAGTATTCATAAATGCACTAATGGAGTTTTTTTTTCTGAATTGGCTTGTAGTCATATTGAAAAGAAATGAAGTAAAGCAATCCTTCCTACAACAACATGTGAAGGTGGAGCATCAAAAGATTGGACTTTCTTGCAGCAAGCGACAAAATGAACTTGGCATGAAGAGAACCTATAGTTCATCTCATGTTGGGATCAAGACCCATCTAGGAGTCCTTGTATCTACTTAGATCGTTGATATCATTGTATTAGCATCATTTTTTACTATGGATTTTCACCCATACCATTCACAAAGTTATGGCCAGCACGGATAGTGATTATGTACTTTTCTTTATGGATTCTGTTATGTGAGATGTTTTTTTCTCTACCTTTCGCATCACCTCATGTAGCTAGCACCGAATTAAATATATCTTTTATATGTGAGTTTCTCTTACCTCAACCACACAACTCTCTGTACATGAATATATGAATTTATCCTACCACAAGTGTGTAGCTGTGTGGTCCCTCTAAATTTCATCTTTTATGCATGAATTTCTCCTACCACAAGTGCACACCTCTATGCTCCCTCTAAAGCACAAGAGAGGCAGTCCCGAATATCCCTAAAAGGCACCCAACATGCATCACCATGCAAAAGGGACTAACGGAAGGTTTGATCCATATGGCCATCACATCCTAGACCTCGTTCTTTCCCACAACATCTTAACTGCCTTAACACTCAAGTTAGACCCTCCCCTCTTACCTTTGAAGAGTTTTGTGGAAGAAGAAATGCATTTGAAGAATAGGCAAGGTTCAAATGATGCAATGTTTCAACAAATGCAAAAGGTAGAGTCTCTTGTGATAGCTCAAAGAAGAAGGAAAAGAAGACGAAGTTCATCAAAAGCTATTTTTATTGTGAAAAGAAGGGTCATGCGATCAAGGATTGTAGGAAGAAGCAAGCTCAGGAGATAAAAGGTACTCTCAAATCCACATGGAATAATAGGGAATCAGAGAATAGCATAGAACTTGAACTATGGGTTTCCATAAAGTAGGTATTGTTAACCGTGAAACAATGTTTCACCGTAAAATGTGTTAAACTTTAAGTATCATTACTCACTGGCCGAAAGACGTTACCAGACTAACGTGGGTTCTTGGGAGTGGTAGGGGTTTGTTAGACAGAGGCCCTGTACTTATTTCCCAAATCTTCGTTACAACATCAAAAGCATGAATACTCGTCTTAGCTCCGTTACTAGCATTAACTGGACAATACTTGATTTCTATATTCCTGGGTACCGAACTTCTCCAGACTAATCTGCTATTGAAACAGAGCAGTAGTCCATTCTACAGACTCACTAATATGTAATAAATCAACCAGAGCGAATATTATGGCTGACAGATTTACTCGTCACAACACTTTACAGCGATCTTCAGATACAGGTTCACGTTTACCGAAGATACTATTTCGTACTCATATTCGGGGTCAACAGATAATACACCGAATGCAATGAATCCGGTAAAACAAACAGAACATACTCCAACAAGGCAAGAGGTACCTATTCAATTCACACAGTAATATCACTACTCAGACTGACTCAGAGTACTTAAATAACTGAAGAAACACATAACGCAACACGACCATAGCAATCTGACACACAATCCGTTACTCAAACAATCGTTACGGTGAACTACAGTATGAGCAGACGATGCAGAACATACTCAACACTAACAGTACTCAAGACTTCACAACAGTGTAAACAATACTCTCACACATATTCAGGCGAACAATCTGGCAATTCCAGAAAAAACGTCTCTCTCGACCATTCTCTTTACATTGCTTTATATAGATTTTACAGGATGCGCGTACCAGCTTTTCGCGCGTATTTCAAAAAACTCCGTTACATCTGGCATTCGTTACATCTGTCCTACTCCGGCGGCCGACTAACAGTATGTACATCTTCCCAAACTTGTGTGGATGAACCTTGATATTAGATAGTGGCACATCTTGCCACATGAACAACAAGAAAGATTGGTATAGTTCCTTAATGCCTCTAGAAGAACCCATCAACATTGTGGTTAGAAATGACTCCAAATGCCCAACTGAAGGAACAAGAGCCATCTCTTTTGTTATTGCCACTAGTGTTGAAAGAAATCTCTCTGATGTTTTGTATGTTCATGCACTAAAAATAAATTTATCAACGTCATAACATATCATGGACTTGAAGTACATTGCAAAAAGGATGGTGCATAAATCTTAGATGGAATAGGTAATTATTGTAGGAAAAGGAGTGGGAAGAGATAGCATGTATGAGTTGAGCACCCTCACTGCTATAGAAGACAAACACACAAGTAGAATTTGGCATCAACATTTTGACCATCTTGGATTTGCCATTCTCAAAGAGATGCAAAGAAAAGGGATGAGAGAACATTTACCTGCATTGTTAGATTTGCAAGAACCATGTGAAGATTGCTTGATTGGAAAGCAACGAAGGAAGGCATTTCCATTAGAGAGGAACAATCGAGCTCAAGCTCCTCTAGAGTTGATACATGCTCTAGAGTTGATACATGCTCTAGAGTTGATACATGCTGATCTCTATGGTAAAATTTATACTCTTGCTTCGGGAAGATCTCTCTACTTTTTGTTGATTGTCGACTATTATAAAGAAATATGTGGGTGTATTTTATTCAAGAGAAGGCTGATGCATTTGACAAATTTGAAATATGGCACAAGATTATTGAAAATGAAACAAGTAAAAAATTGAAGACGTTCCATACTAATCGAGGTGGAGAATTCTTACTGAAAGAATTCAACAACTACTGCAATGCTCATGGAATCAAGAGCCAACTTACCACAATGCACACACCTCAACAAAATGGTGTTGTTGAAAGACAAAATAGGAAAATAGTTGAAATGGACCGCTACATGCTAAAAGCTCAAGATATGCCTGATTCATTCTGGGCAGATGCAGTTATTATCTCTGTGTACATTTTGAATAGATGCTACACAATGGCACTACATGGTATTGCTTTTAGTCAGATATGATTGAATCAACAAGAACAAAGTTAGGATAAAAAAGAAAAAATGTGTCTTCCTCAGATAGAGTGAAGAGTACTAAGCATATAGACTTTGGGATCTAGAGGCAAAGAATATCATTTTCAATCATGATGTGGTATTTGATGAGCAACCACACCTAGTGGATAGCAAAGGCAAACCCACTATCTCATCAACTGAAGAAATAACTGTTGGAAATTTAGTAGGCCCATTACTAATACCACAGGTCCAAGGTTCCATATGTCCAGGATCTACAACACAGATTCTAGCAATCTTCCAATATTGACAAAACATTTAATCATACAAATGATGAGACAAAGATAGAGAGAGATTAGACAACATGTGTAAAATGTTACGTAAGCCACTGCTTACTCACACTATCATATATACAAATGTCAAATTACAATGTGGGAGCAAAACTCTCAACCACTCTATGTGAACTGTAATAGATGGATGAGTGAATGTACAAATGTAATAAAACATACTCAAATGTATGGATAGAAATCTGAATATACATGAGATGTGTAACCTGATGGGTTGTAGAAGAGTGAATATGAGTGACAGAAAGAGGAAGGATCAGTCTAAAACTGATAATCAACAAACCCTCATCTAACCTTAGGCTATGGAAGACCCTAAGTCAGACACGTATGTGAAAGATCACATACTTACATAAGTAGCAAAGAATGCTAACAAGTTTGCTGTCAGAAATCCTCAAACTCATATGAACATACCTTCTCGAACACCTCATCCAAATATGCATAAAGCATACACGTACTGATTCTCTTGTACCTATGCGGAATAGGACTCCTCTTGATATGGATGCCACTGCCTCCACAAGCTTGAGGGACTAAGCTTCCAAAGCTTGTGTTGAAAATAGGTGTTGGATGAATTAACAATGAGCAAATGGCTTCTCATATAGGATTGATTACACCTTGAAAAGCTTCTCCAAAAGCAACTTTGCAATAGTGTTTTGATTTTCCCGATTGGATGCCTTATGCGAAAAACTATGTGAAGTTGTCCGTTCGCTTTTTTTAAAAAAGCTTTTCGAAAAACTTTCACGCTGCGCTGTTGCCCATGGGTATTGAACCCTCGTCGCTGGTTTGAGAGGTATATACTTTATCCAAGGCACCCACAATGTTGTGTTGTACAAACTACTAAAGTAGTAGCTACATATGCTATAGTTAGCTACATATGCTATAGTTACTGAGCAAGATGGACCAATGGGACATTGTTTTCAACAATCCCCCCTGCAATGTCACAATGGTACAAACTGGATTGGATCTACAAACTTCATAAGCTTCAACCTTGTACTCCTGAACTAAAAACCTTTTCTTCAAAAGTCATATTCAAAACTGAATTTGACTTTCTTTCAAACTTCAAACACCTGAACTTTCTGAATATGAACCACAATACTTGAGAAAATATGCAAACTAGATATCCAATAGTATATACATCAAGAAATCATTGCTTGACAACAAATGTAGCATGTAACGACTTTGAACCTGCTATCTCCTGTCTTCTCAAATTTGAAAACATACACTAGGATCCACATATTTGCATTTACCTTACAAAAGTTTTCTCAACGTACTTCTGCTGTGTCATGTAAATACACTAAACAAAATCAAGAACTGAATCCTGGAACCTGTGATTGACAACTCACAACTTAGTGTTGATATATTTAGGTAGTGATGTGTGTGAACACTCTAGGACCGCCGGGGCACTTTTTTCCCTCTTTAGGAGGTTTTTTTCCCCCGGCTTGTATATACGCCTATTACCCTAATGGGCTACTTATCTTTGTACATTCTCTAGTAATACATTCAGTATTGTGTGTTTGTGCTCCAAGCTTCTTCTTCTTCCGTGTGCTATTCGCGTGCTTCCGCAGACATCTATCTCCAACAATTGGTATCAGAGCAAGTCGTCGCTTCTTCTAGGGTGCCATCGACACTCCTTCGTTTGCAGTCTCAGATTCGCACAAAATTTGGTGAGCATACTCAGGGTGTTTTCGAGATCAAAACAGCTTCGCCTTGTGGTGCCGAAATCACGATCTGAGCTCGTTTCGGCCTTCAAACGCACTTTCACAGCGCTTGTGTAGGCTATTTCGTCCTTTTGTGCCAAAGGTATATACTAGTTTCTGTTCGCCAGTTTAAGCGTCTTGAAGTCTGCTACAGGTCTAGCAGAACTCGTCTGGGCAGTTCCGTTCAGCTTTTTGAGATACAGTCAATTTTCTGCATCAAGGTATTTTAGTCACCGGCCATGGCTGAAAGCAGTGATGTATTCCGTATGTTGGCTGTTGAGGATAAGTTGGATGGTACCAACTACCCATTATGGGCTTATATGATGCGACGTGTACTGGTTGCAAAAGGACTGTGGAACATTGTGTAGGGTGTTGAAAGACGTCCTGTTACACCTGCGACTACAGGTACTACAAATACAGGTGCTGGAGGTGCTGGAGCTGATGAAGATGGTGTCGAAGATGATAGTCCACAGATTCCTGTTCGTGCTGCTATTTCTGTTGCACCTACTGCAGAGCAGATTCGTTGGGATGGCAGAGATGCCCAGGCACATGCATTGATAGCTTTGTCTGTTAAACGTGCCATTATTCCTCACATTCGCTCTTGCAGAACAGCAAAGGATGCTTGGGATACACTTACCACTTTGTACTAGGCTAGGAATGAGGCTCGTGTTGCTTACCTCCGAAAATAGTTGGAGAGTGAGCACATGAATGAAGGTGATTCTATGGACAGTTTTCTTACAAAGATCAAAGACCTGAATGAACAATTGATTTTTGCTGATGAGGTTATACCAGATAGCTCACTTGTGCAGACCGTTCTGAATGGTCTTCCTGATTCATATCAGAGTTTTGCCTCTACTCTTCGGTTGATGATGAAAGGCAATCCGAATGCCTTGTCATTTGAGGAATTAGTCTCTGTTCTGTTGCAGGAAGATCAGTCCAGGCAGAACAGGTCCATTATGCGTGTTGCAGATCAAGCTTTCCTGGCTAGTCAGAAGGGCAAAGGAAAATGGAGCTCTTCTACTAGTAAGCAGAAATCTGCAAATGCTGCACAATCGAAGAACCAGGATAAAGATGAGAAGAAATCAGAAAAGCAGAAATTGTTCTGCAAGTACTGTAAAGGAAATGATCATATTATAAAGAACTGTCCAAAACTCGCTGCTAAAGAGGCAAAGAAGAAAGAGGCTGGAATGGTTGTTGTAGAGGCCTCTACACCAAAAACAGAGTTTGCAAATCTTGTGCAGGAAGAAGAATGGGCGTTTACTACTGTCTGCAGTTTTGACCCATCTTCTCATGATCAGTGCATGTCTGCAGTAGACTCAGATGTTTGGTACTTTGACAGTGGGGCGACCAAACATATTACCTCGCAGCGCAGTTTCTTCTCTTCACTCGAGCCTGCCCCTACAGGGAATACTGTCACATGCGCCAATAACTCCTCTTATCCTGTTATGGGAGTTGGTAAGATCATTCTGACTACTGCTGATGGTAGTTCTTTCACTTTGTCAGATGCTTTATTTGTGCCAGGGATCAAAAAGAACCTGTTATCAGTTTCTGCATTAGCCAAGATTGGCTTGGTTGTGAAATTCGTGTACAGTCCATGATCTCTCAAATGGTGATGTGATTATTGCTTCTGGCATCTTATGTCGTGGGCTGTATAAGCTCATAGACTATGAAAGATCTGTGAATGATTCGGCATGTGCAGTTCATGATTCTCAGGCTATGTCAGATGCAAAGCTTTGGCATGCACGCTTTGGTCATCTGAATTTTGCTAGTTTGCTATGCCTGCAGAAATCTGAAATGGTGTCCTCTTTGCCCAAACTTGAGGCTCTTGGAAAACATGTTTGTGAAGGCTGTATTTTGGGCAAAATGCAGCGTTCTTCCTTTCCAAAAGATGGTTCAGTTCGGGCTATGCAGAAATTGCAGCTTGTACATAGTGATGTCTGTGGTCCTATGCAGACACCCTCTTTTGGAAATTACCTTTACTTCGTGACTTTCATTGATGATTTTTCCAACCATGCATGGGTATATCCACTCAAAGCAAAGTCCGAAGTGTTCATGTGCTTCAAATAGTTTTTGGTTTTGGCTGAAAATCTGTCAGCATGTAAAATGGGCACCCTCCGTTCTGATCGAGGGGGGGAATATATGTCTTCAGATTTTAATGCATTTATGGCTGTATGTGGGATAAAACACCAATGTACAGTGCCGTATACACCTCAACAGAATGGAGTTGAACAGGTCACTCATGGAAATGGCGAGGTGCATGGTCAAAAGTCAGCCTTTACCACATAGTTTCTCGCTTGAGGCTGTCATGTGTGCAGCATATGTACTGAACAGGTGTCCCACTAAAGCGTTGCAGTCTATCACTCCATATGAGGCTTGGCATGACCGCAAGCCATCTGTTGCTCATCTATGTGTTTTTGGTTGTTTGGCATATGCATTAGTGCCTGAACAACATCGCAAAAAATTGGATGATAAAGCAGTAAAATGTATTTTTGTTGGGTACAGTTCTGAAAGTAAAGGCTATCGTCTGTATCATCCACAGACTAAACGCATTCTGGTTAGCCGTGATGTTGTCTTTGTGGAAGATGCTATTCAGCCATTGCTTTCATGTACTAAGGAGACATCTGTTAGCTCCAAAGACATGTATGATACTTTGATGCCTCTTTTTACAGGTGGACAGGCTAGTGCTGGTCCTAATGAGGCAACTTCTCAGCCTTTGCAGGTTTCATATGATGATGCAGATCATTGCATTTCTGATGCAGATTTACATGATGCACTTGTTGATGAGAGAGCTGATATTGAGCAGGCAAAAACTATGCCAAAATGGCTGGTGCAGACTTTGCGTGACAGCAAATTAGATGCACCTTTGTCATATCGTACTCGTTTAGGCTCTCATAGTGCCTCCTTTGCATCAGATTGCTATGCTATGGCTGCATCTAGTCTCTGTGATGAGAATGAGCCTGTTTCTTTTGATGAAGCACAAAATTCAGAAAATTGGATGGCTGCTATGCAATCTGAATATGATGCTATAATGAAGAATGGTACATGGTCTTTATGTGACTTGCCTCCTGGCAAGAAGGCCATTGGCACTAAGTGGGTATACAAGCTGAAGCGTAAACCTGATGGTACAGTTGACAGGTATAAAGCTAGGCTTGTTGCAAAGGGTTATGCACAGGAAAGAGGCATTGATTTTGATGAGACCTTTGCACCTACATGCCGTATGACTACTGTTCGGAGCATTTGTGCACTTGCAGCCCATCATGGTTGGAATGTACATCAGTTGGACATTAAAACAACATTTCTGAATGGTGACTTGCATGAAGAAGTGTATGTTTTTCAGCCCCATGGCTTTGTGCAGAAAGGGCATGAAAACCAGGTTTGCAGGTTAAAGAAGGCATTATATGGTTTAAAGCAAGCACCACGTGCTTGGTATGAGAAGATACATGCCTATCTGATTGCACATGGTTTTGAGAACAGTCCAACTGAGAGCACCTTATATGTTAAACGTGCTAATGATGTGCTTCTGATCATTGTTGTCTATGTTGATGACATGCTGCTCACTGGTCCTATTGAGACACATATTGCTGATTTTAAGGCTGATTTGCATGCCTCATTTGAGATGTCTGATTTGGGGCATTTGCATCACTATTTGGGCATTCAGTTTATGCACATTGATGGTGGAATGGCTTTGTGTCAAACGAAATATATTGACACATTATTGCAGCGTTTTGGCCTTGAAGACTGTAAGACTATTGCCACTCCTATGGAGACAAGTTTACGATTGAGTCTTCATGATGCTGGAGATGCATTTGATGCTGTTCTTTATCAGCAGGCTGTTGGATGCTTGATTTACTTATGCATTACTCGGCCAGATATTCAGTTTGCTGTCTCAGAGATGAGCCGGTTTATGCATTGCCTAGGAGTCACGCATTGGAAAGAGATTAAGCGCATCTTTCGCTACTTGAGTGGTACTAGGCTACTTGGGTTGTTTTATCCCAAGGGGGGATCACTACCGCCAGATTTGCATGCTTTTTCTGACTCAGATTGGGCTGGTTGCTATGACACTCATGTGTCCACCAGTGGTTTTTGCTTCATGCTTGGTACCTCATGTATATCTTGGTTGAGCAAGAAGCAGCCTACTGTGGCCACTTCCAGTTGTGAGGCTGAGTATAGGGCAGCTTTCACAACGACTATTGAGTGTGTGTGGCTCAGACGCCTTATGGCTGATTTGGGTGTTGGCCAGTCTTCTGCCACCACCATCTTCACTGACAGTCAGAGCGCATTGGCAGTTGCGAGGAACCCTGTGTTCCATGCTCGCACTAAGCACATTGAGGTGCATTATCACTATGTCAGGGAGAGGTTCTCTGCTGGGGAGATCAGCTTGGCATATGTGCCCACGCAGGAGAACATTGCAGACCTTTTCACAAAGGCTCTGCCTAGGGAGAAGTTTGAAGCTTTCCGCAAAGCTTTGGGCTTACTTCCTTTTGTGGAGTGATTTCCACATAGCTTGGCACTTCCTTATACATGAGTGCCAACTCCTTGTTCACCGCATCACTCCCAGGGGGGATTTGTTGATATATTTAGGTAGTGATGTGTGTGAACACTCTAGGACCGTCGGAGCACTTTTTTCCCTCTTTAGGAGGTTTTTTTCCCCCGGCTTGTATATACGCCTATTGCCCTAATGGGCTACTTATCTTTGTACATTCTCTAGTAATACATTTAGTATTGTGTGTTTGTGCTCCAAGCTTCTTCTTCTTCCGTGTGCTGTTCGCGTGCTTCCGCAGACGTCTATCTCCAACACTTAGTGTATTATGAACACTGCTGGTTCATCTCTGACTATACTTCAACTCAAGTCAACTCAACTCATCAAAAAATCTATGATGTCATCATGTCATCATCCTTGTTCTATCTAAAAGTCTTTCATACCTCTTTCCTTTAGAACCTGGTATAAACATAATTGTGTGCACTTCTGAAAACATACCTCTTTGAAATATCAAGCTTCTCTTTAATAGAACTCTGGAACCTTCTCCTAAACAGGAACACCTAATAGGAACTTTCTCCAGACTTCTTCTTCTTTCTTTTTCTTTCAAAGCTGGAACATAAAGAGAAACTAACAAAGGAAATATAGGAATACCTGATATACGAATACCTAGAATTCTTATAGGTATGACTCTGTATTCGTTCATATATGGCTGAAAATAAATCTTCATGTTTCATCACCCCCCTGGATGATTTAACACTAGTATCCAGAATTCTTCAAATATATCAAACTTTATGAAATTTGGAATGTCTTCCTTCTTTCAACAAGATTGGCTGAAAAAAAACTGATGCTCTCCACATTTTTCTTCTTAGATGAACTTTCTTGCCATGAAAGAGATCTCTCAAAACTCACTAAAAAAACCTCTAGACACGTGTTTTGATGTAGCTAATGCTTTAACTTTCAAAAAATCAAAGTGTATAAAAGCATTCCTTGAATCCTTCAAATATCTTCATAACTGCTCTTCTAAGACATGACCTGCAAATGATAATCTGATAGTAGAAACTGATACCTGTGCTTTGATGTTGATCTAATTCCTTCATCTTCTCCAAACCATTGTTCTTCCTTGAATTTGAAGTAACCTTCTCTTCACCAAGTCTTGGTCTTCAAACCATACTTTTGTACATACTTTACAGAAGTATTCGGCTGCTAACAGATCATCAACTTCATACTCCACACTGATGACTAAACATGTGACTGAATTGTCTAATTCTCAAATCTTTACTCATCTAGATTAAGTGTGTATGTCAAATGTCAAATGTTAGAAGATGCTCTTAAATCATATGTTGTAAACCTTGAAGTCTGGGAACCTAGGAGTCTGAGAGCCTGAATGAACTCTGATATCAAAACCCTAAAGTTCTGATACAAAATGTTGGAAATTTAGTAGGCCCATTACTAATACCACATGTCCAAGGTTCCATATGTCTAGGATCTACAACACAGATTCGAGCAATCTTCCAATATTGACAAAAACATGCATACCACATTTAATCATACAAATGATGAGAGAAAGATAGAGAGAGATTAGACAACATGTGTAAAGTGTTACGTAAGCCACTGCTTACTCGCACTATCATATATAAAAATGTTAAATTACAATGGGAGCAACACTCTCAACCACTCTATGTGAACAGTAATAGATGGATGAGTGAATGTACAAATGTGACAGAAAGAGGAAGGATCAGTCTAAAACTGATAATAAACAAACCCTCATCTAACCTTAGGCTATGGAAGACCGTAAGTCAGACACGTGTGTGAAAGATCACATACTTACAAAAGTAGCAAAGAATGCTAACAAGTTTGCTGTCAGAAATCCTCAAACTCATATGAACATACCTTCTCGAACACCTCATCCAAATATGCATAAAGCATACACGTACTGATTCTCTTGTACCTATGCCGAATAGGACTCCTCTTGATATGGATGCCACTGCCTACATAAGCTTCAAGTAGTACCTGTGTGCATAAAGAGAATATGTACCTGAATTCTTAACATAAGACGCAAATCTTATGTTAACCACCATCCAATGTCTTTGAAGTACACTGAAATCTTCATGTAGAAGACAATCTTCAAATACATCATGTGAATGGCCGATCCACACCACCAAGTTGCTATGGGGTAAATCCTCTTCATAAGCAAGAGTGTGAGCACACTCTTCTTGTCCAAGAAGGAATCCATAGCCGCTCCTCAACATGCTCCAAGATAGCAACATGGCTGATCCATGTGCTAGAAGCACCAGCTCTATCGAGGGACCAAGCTTCCAAAGCTTGTGTTGAAAAAAGGTGCTGGATGAATTAACAATGAGCCGATGGCTTCTTATATAGGATTGATTACACCTTGAAAAGCTTCTCCAAAAGCAACTTTGCAATAGTTTTTTGGTTTTCCCAATTGGATGCCTTATGCGAAAAACTATGTGAAGTTGTCCTTTCGCTTTTTTTTTAAAAAGCTTTTCAAAAAACTTTCACGCGATCGGCCCTGCTACCCGTGGGTATTGAACCCTCGTCGCTAGTTTGCTATTTTTGTATGGTCATTCCCAATGAGGGAGCAATTTGCATCACAATTGTGTCTATAATAATGGTCTATGTAAGAGAACTAGTCTCTAATTTGTTTATAAACAAATTTCTATTATGAGCTTCCTTCCCTTTTTTTTTTGTGTCTCCTCCAAGTGCTTCACTGCATCTAGGCAAATTTCCTCTGACTTGTTGAGTGCTAATAGTCTAGCAGAGACCCCAAGCTCCTTTCTTATATGCACATACTCTGTCCTAGGCGAGCCATGTAAAAAATCAAACGGCTTGATGGGAATGTGGCTTCTTTGCATGCCAACCTGTAGGCCCATGGTGTGCCTAGATAAACAATGCCCCGATAATGTTGATATATTTAGGTAGTGATGTGTGTGAACACACTAGGATCATCAGGGCACCTTTTTCCCTCTTTAGGCCCTCGGGCTTGTATATATGCCTACTCCCTTAATGGGTTACTTATCTTTGTACATTCTTGTTGGATGTGATGGCTGGGTACAATCAGAAGATCAAGTTGGTGCTGCTAGACCTGCTTCACACCTGCCCTCTTTTCTTTTCAGATATGGTTAGGAGACTCCTTGAGCTTCCAAATGACACCAAGAAACTATATATGTGCTTTACAAAATGATTGAGTAATGACCAAATCAAAACAGATGATTTTGAACCTTCACAACTCCAAAAACTTTCTATTCCTGTATTGATACCTGCTCAGTCCTAAGCTCAGTGTGACCAGCACACTTGCAATTGGTTTAATTCCTTCTGGGAGTATTAAATTAACTTAACAAGCTACCATTAGCAAGTTAAATCACTCCAAATAACAAACTATACACTGAGCATGATCTTTAGCAAAATCAGAGACACTCCCGACTTTTTAGGAGCTACTCAGAAAAATACCAGTGTCTGTCTCGACTGAGATTTCTCCCAATTGGCTGAATAGAATGACTTGAAATTTTGTAGTGTTGTAGAATGCTGTGAGCTGGTTACAATGAGCCCTGGATCATCCAATTTGGTTCAGTAGATCTTGAGATATGCCCTGTTGAAGTTGACAGACTTGGAGGTAGTCACTCAGAGAAAAACACAGAGATAATGACTATGAGTATATGTATTGAATCTATCAAATGTACATTCCCATTGGCATGTATAATGATGCCCAATGGTACTCAGAGGTGTAGGCTCAATAGTAGCTCTCACACACTCAATGTATTGCTTGGAATTTCCTCGGAAAGTGAGCCACATGCCCGCGACTTTTTCATTGGTTTTTATAAGAGTTTGAAGAGAGTTTGAATTTCAAATTCAAAAAATAGGCTCCCTCAAATCTCTCAACTAATCACATGGAGATATTCTCTCCATTCATAACTTCTAATTTCCACGACTTTTGAATGTAGGTGTGATTACAAGAAATGAGTTGAGTCATTTTGACTTTTACATAAAGTAAGAAGTAACTAAGCATAGGCATGTGTTCCTATGCTCTTCCTTGAAATGAAGTAATCCAAACTCTAGCAATAAACTTCAATGTTGATATCCAATGCTAAGTGATCTTTGTGCAATCTTCATGTTGAGTCTTCAAGGCACAAATCAAAGCCAAGTGTTAAGGCTTGTTTTTGCACCAACAGCTCCCCCTCAAGCCAAACACTTGCTTGAGTCTTCATCTTTAGTCTTCAATGATATCCTGCAATCCTATCATGGATTTAAACCTGCATAGCTTGCTCCCATCCAAAGCTTTTGTAAGCAAATCTGCACATTGAATATTAGTGGACACATATGATAATTGGATTTCCTTGCTAAGTAATTTCTCCCTCACATAGTGGTAATGAACCTCTATGTGTTTTGTCCTAGCATGATAAACAGGGTTAGCAGCTAGGTGAAGTGAACTTGTGTTATCACCAAATATGATTGGTGGCCTTGTGTATAGGCCCAATTCTGAATAGAGTAACTTCAACCATATTGCTTCTTGAGTAGCATTGGCTAGCCCTCTGTACTCTGCCTCAGTAGATGATAGGGCTACTGTGGGTTGTTTCTTGGATGACCAAGAAATTGGTTTATCACCTGCAAAGCATATGTAACCAGATGTACTCCTCCTGTCATCCTTGCAACCTGCCCAATCTGCATCTGAGTATACCTTGATGTCAATGTCTGATGAATATGGATAATACAAACCATGATTTTGTGTTCCCTTTAGGTACTTTACTATCTTCTTGGCTGCCTCCAAATGTGGTACTCTTGGCTTATGCATAAATTGGCTAAGTACACTAACACCATATGAGATATCAATCCTAGTTAAGGTAGCATAATTAAGACTACCTACCAAACTTTGGTAACCTGTAATATCCTTGAGTTCTTCTCCTTCATGTGCACTGAGTTTGTGGTTGACCTCCATAGGAATGTTTGAGACTTTAGCTTCCTGCAAATTAAACTTCTTGACCATGTCCTGAATGTACTTCTTCTGAGTAATGAATATACCTGAATTTGTGTAGACCAATTCAAGCCCTAGGAAGTACTTCAATAATCCAAGATCATTGATCTTGAATTCCTTCATCATTTGACCTTTGATGTGTCTAATTCCTTGAACATCATTTCCTGTAATAATGATGTCATCAACATAGACACACAAGTATATTACCTCTGAATTGTTCTTCTTTATAAACAATGAAGTATCTGCTTTACTCATCACAAATCCTTGATCCAAGAGATAGGTTGTCAGCCTGTAATTCCATGCTCTAGGTGCCTGCTTCAATCCATACAGAGCCTTCTTCAATTTGCAAACATGATTTACCTTATTGGGATCCTCATAGCCAGGTGGTTGTGACATGTAGACCTCTTCAGATATCCATCCATTCAAGAATGCATTCTTTACATCCAATTGGTACATGTTCCAATTCTTGGATGCAGCTACACTCACCATAATTCTGATAGTTGGCATCTTTGCCACAGGAGAAAAAGTCTCCTCATAATCAATGCCTTGGGTTTGTGCAAAACCCTTGGCTACCAACCTAGCTTTGTACCTGCTTATTGTACCATCTGAGTTCCTTTTGAGTTTGTAGATCCATCTGGATCCTATCACCTTCATGGAGTCCTTCTTGGGTACCAAGTCCCAAGTATCACTCTCCTTGAGAGCCTCCATTTCTTCATCCATTGCTTCCTTCCATTCTGGTTTAGTAATAGCTTCCTCAAATGTACCTGGTTCTTCACTTAAGATATCCTTTGCAAGATATACAGAGTGCTTGGTTACAAGTGAAGTATCATACCCATACCTAATAGGTTTCTTCTTTTCCCTTGAAGATCTCCTCATAGCTTGAGTTGAGGATTCTGGATTGTCTTCAAGTTGCTTCATCTTCATCTTCCCTTTGGATTTCCAAGCTTTGAATTCTTCAATGTTGATGGTGTCTTCATCATCTGAGCTTGTGTCCTCATTCTGAGTTGGTTCTTGCCTGACAAGCTTTGGAAAGTCTTCTTCCATATCATAAGGTAGGCTAACTTTCCTGCACTCATTATCATACCATGAATCATTTTCATCAAAGATTACATCTCTGCTTACCTTGAAGCCTTTGTTTGAGGGGTTATAGAACCTGTATCCTTTCTGATTCAAATCATAACCAATAAAGATACACTTTTCAGCCTTAGGGTCTAGCTTTCCCCTTACCTGTGAGGGAATATGCACATATGCAACACACCCAAAGATCTTGCAATGATCCAGAGATGGTCTCTTACCATGCCAAGCCTCATAGGGTGTCATTCCATCAAGTGTCTTTGATGGCAACCTGTTGATTAAGTATGTGGTAGTAGATACACTCTCTGCCCAAAGATAATTTGGTAATTTTTTCTCATTAAGCATAGACCTAGCTGTCTCCACAATGAGTCTATTCCTTCTTTCAGCTACCCCATTTTGTTCAGGTGAGTACCTTGTGGTAATCTCCCTCTTGATGCCTCTTTCCTGCAAGAAGTCTTCAAAGTCATTGGAGAAGTATTCTCCACCACCATCAGACCTTAACCTCTTCAAATGTCTACCTGTTTGATTCTCTACTAATGCAAGATACCTTTTGAAACAATTAAATACTTCATCTTTATGTTTCATGAAGTACAAAACAGTCCATCTGCTATAGTCATCAATAAAAGATACATAGTACCTTGATCCAGATATGGATGGCTCCTTGCTTGGTCCCCAAACATCTGTATGCACCAATTCTAAGTAGTCTTCATGCATAAAACCCTTTTTTGTATATGGCAATCTGTGTGACTTACCAAACTGACAAGCCCCACACTTGTATATCATGTGTTGCTTGGATACATTAGGTATCCCAAGCACACATTGATCCCTACTCATTTGCTTTATGGTCCTCTCTCCAATGTGACCCAATCTCTTGTGCCACATCTCTAATTCTGATAGGGTTTGATCCTTATAGTTGTACAAGGCAATATTCTTAGTATCTTCAAGTTCAAAGGTAAATAGTCTACCTGATTTCTCTCCCTTGGCTATCCTTCTGAATCCATGTCTTGGATCCTCCACATATGCACCATGTTGAGTGAACCTGACCTGTAGACCTTTTTCAACAATCTGACCTACACTCATCAGATTCTTGGTGATTGTTGGAACATACAATACTCTGCTTAGCAAATTCTGATTACCATCACTTGTTTTGACATTACCTACTTTAACCACTGAATGTTTAGTGTCATCACCTGTCTGCACTTGGTGCTTGCCTTTAGGTTCTTCCAAATCAGAGAGTAAGGCAACATTCCCAGCTACATGATTAGAACAACCTGAGTCAATATAGAACAAATGATCATCATTGATACCTGATTTAGATGTCATGTTCATAATCAACAAGGAATCATCTTGATCCTCTGCATAATTGTTGTAATCCTTTCTGTTCCTGTATCCTCCTTGATAATTGCCATTGTGATTGTAGCTATTGTTGTAGTTATTGTTGTAATTATTGTTGTAGCCATGGTAGCCTTGAGATTGATTGAATCTGCCTCTGCCTTGGGAGTATCCTCCTCTTTGGTGACCTCTTCCTCTTTGGTTCTTGTAGTTTTTGTAGCATTCATCTGTAGTATGATTAGACAAGCCACAAATATTGCATGGAGATTGATTATAGGGTCTCCCCCTACCTGACTTACCTCCTCTGCCCCTACCTCTAGATGATCTACCTCTCCCTGCATAGTTTGCTTGGGAGGTAGAGCCTTCTTCATCAACCTTCTTACTTTTACCCTTATCTTTAGACTTCTTATCTGTATATAGGGCAGAGGGATTGTTACCTTTTGATTGCTCTCCATTCTTTGTGATCTTTGCTTCATGTGTAAAGAGTTGTCCAATCAGAGTTGTTAGATCAGGTGCTTGGATGTCCATGTACAAGTCCATTGCAGTGGTAAAGCTCTCCCACTTGTCATCTTCTTTGAGTCCATTGATCACTTGTCTGACTATTTGCTCTTCTTCAATTTCTTCTCCAACACTTGCAAGTTGATCTGCAATGTCTTTGACTTTGGTGACAAAATCTGAAACACATTGTTTTGATTGCTTCCTGAGAGTTGTAAACTCAATCCATAGCTGATTCTTTTTGGCCCTTGTGCTTGATGAGAAGTATGTTGACAAGGTCTCCCAAGTCTCTTGGGAAGTCTTACAGTTCCTAACATGAGGTAGAAGGAAATCAGAGATAGAGTTTAGAAGATATGACCTTGCCAAAGCATCTTTAGCACACCATTGATTAAGTCTCTCATGCTCATCCTTTGTAGGTAGGCCTCTGGTTTTGAATGAGGGCAACTCCTCATCTCCTGATATGTATCCATACAAGCTTCTCCCTTGTAGATAGGTCTTCATTCTTAATGACCATGCCTGGTAGTTATTTCTATCCAATTTGTCAATGAAAGAAGGGAAACCATCACCCATGATTACCTTGTTTTGCTCTGATACCACTGTTGGATGTGATGGCTGGGTACAATCAGAAGATCAAGTTGGTGCTGCTAGACCTGCTTCACACCTGCCCTCTTTTCTTTTCAGATATGGTTAGGAGACTCCTTGAGCTTCCAAATGACACCAAGAAACTATATATGTGCTTTACAAAATGATTGAGTAATGACCAAATCAAAACAGATGATTTTGAACCTTCACAACTCCAAAAACTTTCTATTCCTGTATTGATACCTGCTCAGTCCTAAGCTCAGTGTGACCAGCACACTTGCAATTGGTTTAATTCCTTCTGGGAGTATTAAATTAACTTAACAAGCTACCATTAGCAAGTTAAATCACTCCAAATAACAAACTATACACTGAGCATGATCTTTAGCAAAATCAGAGACACTCCCGACTTTTTAGGAGCTACTCAGAAAAATACCAGTGTCTGTCTCGACTGAGATTTCTCCCAATTGGCTGAATAGAATGACTTGAAATTTTGTAGTGTTGTAGAATGCTGTGAGCTGGTTACAATGAGCCCTGGATCATCCAATTTGGTTCAGTAGATCTTGAGATATGCCCTGTTGAAGTTGACAGACTTGGAGGTAGTCACTCAGAGAAAAACACAGAGATAATGACTATGAGTATATGTATTGAATCTATCAAATGTACATTCCCATTGGCATGTATAATGATGCCCAATGGTACTCAGAGGTGTAGGCTCAATAGTAGCTCTCACACACTCAATGTATTGCTTGGAATTTCCTCGGAAAGTGAGCCACATGCCCGCGACTTTTTCATTGGTTTTTATAAGAGTTTGAAGAGAGTTTGAATTTCAAATTCAAAAAATAGGCTCCCTCAAATCTCTCAACTAATCACATGGAGATATTCTCTCCATTCATAACTTCTAATTTCCACGACTTTTGAATGTAGGTGTGATTACAAGAAATGAGTTGAGTCATTTTGACTTTTACATAAAGTAAGAAGTAACTAAGCATAGGCATGTGTTCCTATGCTCTTCCTTGAAATGAAGTAATCCAAACTCTAGCAATAAACTTCAATGTTGATATCCAATGCTAAGTGATCTTTGTGCAATCTTCATGTTGAGTCTTCAAGGCACAAATCAAAGCCAAGTGTTAAGGCTTGTTTTTGCACCAACAATTCTAGTGGTAATACATTCAGTTTCCAAGCTTCTTCTTCTTCCTTGTGCTGTTCGCATGCTTCCAAAGATTTTTAACAACAACAATTTGTACCAGAGCAGATCGCCACTTCGTCTAGGGCATCATCAACACTCCTCCGATTGCACTCTTAGAAGGACCAAGGAACTACCTCCCAAAATCCTCAAGGAACATATTGAACTTATGCTCATCAGAACTCGAACCAATGTTCAGTTTCCCACACTAGGCGCAAACCCTAATTATCAACCCCCAACCAATGGAGAGCCTAGGAATAGAAATCCAATGCCTGAAAGACCACCCTTAGGTAGGGGAGTTGGAGTTCAAGTAAGACATCCAGCAGTTCCTGTTATGCCCAGACCACCAGAACCAGGAAGAAGATTACTATCGATTCAAGTGGCCGAGTGTATGAGAAGCCCCTATGATGGGTATGGCAAACCTTATAATCACATAACTGAATTCAAGCAAGTGATTCATGCCGAAAAAGTGGAAGATTTTATGATCCAATATGAGTCATTTGGATTGACCCTTACGGACACTGCTTTGTCCTGGTTCCAACCTCTTGAACCCAATCAATTCCTAAATATGGAACAAGTATTTGAGGAAATGATTGAAGAATTCACTAAGAAGGGCATTAAGAATAACTCTTCATCATTGATCCATAGTTTGAAATAGTCCCCTATGGAGTCAGTACGATTGGCGGCTCGAAGATTTAAGCAATATGTAGATCGATGCCCCACAGAAGAGAGGCCCACCCAACAAAAAATGATTTCATTATTCTTAGAAGGTCTAGTCAATGGATCCCTAAGAGCATTGGTCTATGTAAAGAGATTCCAAACCTTGAGTGAATGCTTAAAGGAATGCATCGATATGGAAGATAACTTATCTGAAGACTTGAAGATTCCCCAAACCAAGAGTAAGAGCAAGGATAATTCTAGCAACATCACTAGTACTAGCAATAATGTAGAAGAAATTGCTCACTTAGTGGCCAAGAAGTTAGGCGTGCATGGACAAAAGAACTACCCCAACCCCCCTCTACAAATGCCCATGCTAAGGAGATGTGTACATTGTGGAGGGGATCATCCCTCTCATGTATGCAATAGGGGAATTGTTCCATCGAATCCCTACATATATAATCGTCCTCTAGTAAAGAATCAAGCCCAATACTACAATATTGGACAGATATACCAACCACAATGCTGATAACTATCCTTACAATTGACAACGTAGACCAGTCCAACCACCACAATTCAGGCCATATGGATATCCAATGAGAGACCCAGGCAGGGAGTTTCCTAGGCACCCTCAGTACCAGAATACATCTCTGAATCAATGTCCTTATGAATACCCTAGATACAACCCACCACAGCCGGTCCTGGGACAACAACCACCCCATCCTCAGAATGTAGTCCCGATGAAATTGGCACAAGCTGAAGAAAACACAGAGAGAGCCCTAGTACCAACTACTTCTTTCACTGGGACGGACAACTATAATCAATCCTATGACCAGTCCTAGGGAGATTACTATGCATACAAAACAGACCATATGAATTACGAACAGGCCTATGAGCCATACTCATATGGGCAAAATAACTATGATCAATCATACGGATATGGAAATGAATATGTGACTCTAATGTACACCAACCCTAGAGCCGGTCACCTTCTAGACCCGTGATTAGACCCCCAATCCCTCGAGGACCGTGCTACCAATGTGGAGGAGACCATTTCATTAGGGAATGCACTTTGCCCTATCAAACACCTCACAAGGTTTGGGAAGGATATTGTAGCGATTGTGGAAAAGAACATTTGTTTAGGGACGAAAAACCCTAACAAGATGAACCACACCACCCAAGTGAACGTAGTAGAGGTAGTAGAGCCTTCACGAAGTGACAAAGAATATGCAGTGCCCTTGAAGGCAATTACAAGAGCAAGAGCCAAAGAAGGACTGGAAGACTTAGATGCTACTAGACATGAAACCACAAACCAGAGACTCTAGTACCTCAAGTAATGCCAGATTCAGAAGAATCTTAAGAAAATTCAAAGGAAAAATAGTCTCAAAGATGGAAAGCTCGATGAGAGAAGCTAAGAAACAAGCGGACTCAACAAAGAGAGGAAAAGAAGAGGAAAGAGGATTCAAATCACATTGCAACTCCCACACCTAGAAAGGATCTTAGTACTGGGGAGAAGGAGCAATGTAAACAACAAGGAGGCTCAATGCTAGCTGATCCCATGCCTGAAGACCTAGCCATGTGGATAAACGCTTATCAATCTAGGATCAAAGCAGGACCAAGTGTGGAACAACATGAAGTGAGTTACCCGAGAGGGGATTTAGAAAGAGAAAGGCTAGCAATATGTAAGAAATTGATAGAATTAGCTCAAAACACCCTGGAAAAACCCATACAAGACCTTCCAAAAACGAGGATACTTGATAGATAAATTTCAAGAAGGATTAAGAGCTCATGACCCTCCAAAAGGAAGAAGGACTATGGAGAAAGCCGAAAGCATAGCCACTGAAAATCATCAAAGAAGTTTGATAATTCTCAAAGTAGAAGCTAATTGGCCGGAGGATTTATGGGCTAAAGTCCAAGAAGAGAGATGGAGAAAAACCGAGGACATTAACCCACCCTTCGAAGAGTTGGATGTTGACGAGAACTCAGGATTGATAAATCACGAAATGAATTATGAGGAAAGTGTGGAGGAAATGGAAAGCATGGACACACCACCAAACTACATGGGAGAATATGAACGGAATTTTGAACTTTATCATGCTTTATCATGCCCCAACAGTAAGAACAAAAGGGAAAGGAATTTCTAGAAAGACATCAGACATAGCATGAAAGTTAAAGGAGACTAATGTGCAATGTTCGATAACCTTAGAGGAATTACTAAAAATCAAATAGTATGGGGCAGATTAGCTAAGCAACTCATGCAAAGAGAAGTAAAAGCAGTTAATAAGGATGCTAATGAAGATATGCATACAATTCAAATTCCTATAGATAAAGTGGGAGACTTCAGTGAAGGTGATGAAGGTAATACATGTCTACCCATCACTTTTTGAGGTTACACCACAAAGGCAATCCTAGACATGGGAGCAGGAGTAGGAATAGCTATGAAGGAAATATGGGAGAAGTGGGGAAGACCAGCGTTACAACCCACAATAATGAAATTAAAATTGGCTCATGGTCACACTGGAAAACCCTTGGGATTGCTAGAGAATGTAGTGCTTACGACATGTGGAGTAGATTTTGAACACACATTAGCCATCTATCAATTTGAGAGGGCTAGTAATTATGATATGATCTTGGGAAGACCCTTTATGAGACAACTAAGGGTAGTGCAAGACTAGGGTAGAGATGCTGTATATCTGCAACATAGGGGCACAACTACAAGAATAAACCTCCATACATATGCGTATCAAGATGTCCGCCTTTACAATGGAACTCAATACATAGGAAAGAGGATGACATATCAGTCCATAGTGTGGGATCGGAAGACCAATCCTGGATGCATGAGGATACCCAACTATGGATGTGTAAGACAGCTAAGAGGGAGGACAAGAGAAGACTAGCATGGCAACAAGGCTGTGGAGTCTCTAGGCCTATAGAAGATCTAGCGTATATGCCACAAGTATTCCCGGATGAAGAGTTCGAACCCCACGGATGGATGGAAATATTGGCCATGTTAGATGTGTGTGTCAATGCAGAAGTTCTGACTCTAAACGAGTGCATAAATAAGGAGGGATACAACATAAGTCTATACATGGTTGTGCTACAAGAGACAAAGGATGGAGAGTGGATAGAAAAGGATTGGACAGAAGATTATGAAAACATAGAAAAGGAACCTGAAACTCGAGAAGAAGGACTTCAGTAAGAAAAAGAACACAAAGAAATGGAGATGGGAAACAACTCTTTCCAAGAACAAAAAGAGAGTCCGGAAGCTATCCATTTAGAAGGAATCAACAGAGAAGAGAATACACCACGGGAGTAGTTCGAAGTCCTTGAACATTTTAAAAAGTACGAGGTGGAGGAAAGGAAGATTGCTATCCAAATGCCTAAACGACAAGCACAAGAAGGAATAGCATATGATAATAAAGAACATACTAAAAAAATTATGGTAACCATAGAAGGAGAAGAGGAAAGATGTACATACATAGGGAAAGATGTGTCAGAAAGCGAAGAACGAGATCTTATAGAGTTGATTCCAGACTATAGGGATGTATTTGCTTGGACATACAAGGAATTAAAAGGAGTGGATCCCTCTATTTGTTCCCATCATATTCCCATGACTCTTGACGCTAAACCGTCCAAACAATGACCATATACATACGGTGATGTGTACTCAACCCAAATTAAGGAAGAAATAGACAAATTATTGGTAGTGGGATTCATTTATGAAATTGAACACACCAAATGGGTATCACCTTTGGTAGTAGTGCCAAAGAAAAATGGGAAACTTAGGGTGTGCATGAACCTCAAAAAAGTTAATGCACCCACCATTCGAGATAGTTACCCCTTACCCATTATAGATCACCTCTTGGAGAGGGTGGAAGACAAGGAAGTTTATAGCTTCCTTGATGGATTCTCTGGCTACAATCAAGTTGCAATTGCCTCAGAGGATCAACACAAAACGGCATTTGCCATAGAATGGGGAGTGTATGCATTTAGGCTTATGCCATTTGGATTAACCAATGCACCAGCTACCTTATAGAGATTCATGTGTCATGTATTTAAGGAATTTCTGAGGAAGAGTATGGAAGTGTACGTGGACGATTTGTGCACATATTCCAAACAGTGAGCAGACCACATACCCGAGTTGAGGAGGATTTTTGAGAAGTGTAGACAATATAGAGTCTGTTTAAATCCAGAAAAATGCATCTTCATGGTAAGACAAGGAAAAATTTTGGGTCATATAGTGTCTAAGGATGGAATATCCACCGATGAGGACAAGATCAAAGTTATTCTAGAATTACCCTGACCAAAAAATGCAAAGGAAGTACAAGCATTTATGGGATACTTTGGATACTATTGAGGATTTATCCACATGTACGCCATAATTGCCAGACCTCTAGATGGCTTGCTAACTCAGTTCAATTGGAAAGAAGATTGTGAGAAAGCCTTCAATGAGTTGAAGAGTAGGCTGAGTTCAACGCCTATTCTAAAGGTATCAAATTGGAAGAAACCATTTCATATCCATGTGGATGCTTCCAAATTTTGCCATAGGATGCATCTTAGCACAACCGATAGATGAAGGAAAACTTGATCACCTTATAGCTTACACTAGGAGGCAACTCAATCAAGCTGAACATAATTACACTACCACTGAACGAGAAGGGTTAGGAATGGTATATGTGGTAAAGAAATTTTGGCATTACTTGTTAGCGAACAAATTCAAATTCTTTATTGATCATCAAGCCCTACTATACCTATTCAATAAACCCTCTAACATGGGAAGGCTAGTGAGTTGGTTCCTTTTATTAATGGAATTTTATTTTGAAGTTGTTGGTCAAGAAATGTTGGGAAAGATGGATGGACACTCCAAGAAATGAGTTGGTACTACTAATCCCTGCTCTGTACCAGCCCTCTTTCACTTCAGAGTTGAGTTGTAGGCCCTTTTAGCTTTCCAATGACACTAAATAAGTGCCTATATACTTTGGACATGATCCATGTAATGATTGATCCAAAACAGATAACTCCACAATTCACAAATCATCAAAAACCTTCTATTTTGGTTCACACACCTGTTGCTTGTTAAGCTTAGTGCTCCCATCACAATAAGAATTAGAAAAATTCCTTTTGGATATATCTGACTAGCTTAAAGAGCTAATGCTTCCAAGTGAAATCACTTAAAATGATTGACTATACACAGAGAAATCAATTTAGCAAGTGAAGCATTACCCCCGATTTTTTAGGACCTCTCCAGAGAATGATTAGTGACCACTTGGACCCGCTTTTCTCCTAATCCCCCAAATGGAATGTCATCAAAATTCTTCAGCATGTAGTAGACTTAGAGCTAATTCCAACAAGCCATAGAACATTGAAAATGGTGGAGTACTGACTGAGATATGAGCAAGATAAGAACACTGTTCTAAATGACTATGATAGAGAGATCAAGAGATATAAGCAATGATCTATTGTATTATATGACAATGTTGTACATGATCATTGGCATGATAATCAATGCCCAATGATAGTGAGAAGTGTAGGCTATGAGCTGAGCCACACACTCTCTATGATGTGATCAACTAAGGCACAAGAATGGCTATCTTATTCCGCGAGTTTTTTACAATCATTTTATAGATGCTTTGATCAAATTTGAATTTGAATTCAAATTTGGCTCTCACTAAAAAGTGATCCTATAATCTAGGAGATATTCTCTCTTAATGAAAGTCGTAGCTTTTTATTCTATCTAACTCCTTAAGTTTAGTGGATTTACAAGATTCTTCAAAGTCAATTGACTTTTACAAAGGGTTGATTATAAAAATCCATAAGCAATGGCTCTCATGGGTCTTGAATCATTTGCACATAAAGACTCCTCATGCCTAGCCAAGTGCATAGGCTTGGCACTTGCAGCAATAGCTCCCCCTCAAGCCAAACACCTTGGCTTGGTCTTCTTCATCAATCCTCTTGAATGTCCTACAATCCAATCATAGCTTTAAACCTGCAAAGTTTAGTACCATCAAGTGCTTTGGTCAATTAGTCTGCACATTGCATATTAGTTGATACATATGCCAATTGAATTTCGTTGCTCACTAGCTTCTCTCTCACATAATGATAGTGGACCTCTATATGATTGGTCCTAGCATGATAGATAGGATTTGCTGCAAGATGTAAAGAACTTGTATTGTCTTCAAAAATCATTCGAGACTTAGCCTGCAATCCCAAGTCTACATATAGCAATCTAATCCATATGGCTTCTTGAATAGCATTGGCTAGTCCTCTATATTCAACCTCTATTGAAGATAAAGCAACAATGGGTTGCTTCGTGGAAGACCATGAAATAGGCTTGTTACCTGCAAAAGAGAGATAACCTGAGGTACTCCTCCTATCATCCTTGCAACCTGCCCAATGTGCATCTGAGTATATCTTGATGTCCAAGTCTGAAGTATAAGGAAAGTATAAACCTTGATTTTGATTGCCCTTAAGGTACTTCAAAATTCTCTTGGCAACTTCCAAGTGAGGTGCCCTAGGTTTCTGCATAAATTGACTTAAGACACTTACTCCATAAGCAATATCAATCCTTGTCAATGTAGCATAGTTTAGGCTTCCCACTATGCTTTGGTATCTTGCAATATTTTCAAGCACATCACCTTCATGAGCACTTAATTTTTGGTTTACATCCATAGGAGTGCTTGCTATCTTGGCATCCTTCAAGTAAAATTTCTTCAACATATCATGCACATACTTTCTTTGAGTGATATAAATTCCAGAATTTGTATAGACTGACTCAAGTCCAAGAAAATACTTTGGTGACCCTAGATCACTTATTTTGAACTCCTTCATCATTTGATTCTTGATCTGCTTGATGCCATTACCATCATTACTGTATTATATCATCAACATACACACATAGGTATATCACCTCTGAATCTTAACAAACAGAGAAGTATCTGCTTTACTCATGATGAATCCTTGATCTTGAATGTATGTAGTCAACCTATGGTTCCATGCCCTAGGTGCCTGCTTCAATCCATAAAGAGCTTTGTTCAGTTTACACACATGATCTACCTTGTTTGGGTCCTCATAGCCAGGAGGTTGAGCCATGTAAACCTCCTCTGAAATCTAGCCATTAAGAAATGCTTTTTTTACATCCAATCGGTACATGTTCCAATTCTTTGATGCAGCCACACTTACCAATACCCTGATGGTTGGCATTTTGGTCACAAGCGAGAAGGTTTCTTCATAGTCAACTCCTTGGGTTTGTGCAAAACCCTTAGCCACAAGTCTAGCTTTGTACCTGCTTATTGATCCATCTAAATTTCTCTTGATCTTGTAGATCCATATAGAACGAATTATCTTCATAGACTCCTTCTTTGGCACTAGCTCCCAAGTACCATTCTCCTTGAGTGCTTCAATTTCTTCATCCATAGCTTCCTTCCATTCTGCCTTGGTCTTTGCCTCTTCATATGATGATGGCTCTTCAAGTGATAAGTCTTTGGCAAGATAAATAGAATGCTTAGTAACTAAAGAAGTGTCATACCCATATCTAATTGGCATCTTGCTCTCCATTTGTGATCTTCTGATTGCTTTGTTGGATGATTCAGGTATGTCATCCAACTTCTTCATCTTGGCTTTGCCCTTTGATTTCCATGCCGCCTTGAATTATTCTAGGTTGATGATGTCCTCATCATCTGATTTGATGTCTTCAATTTGGTTTGGCTCCTCCTTGGTGAGGCTTGGAAACTCCTCTTCCAAATCATATGGCAACTTAATTTTCCTGCATTCACTTTCAAAACAAGAATCATTCTCATCAAACACAACATCTCTACTGACCATAAATCCTTTGTTGGATGGATTATAAAACCTGTATCCTTTCTCATTCAAGTCATACAGTATGAAGATGCACTTCTCTGCCTTAGGGTCTAGCTTACCTCTCATTTGAGATGGGATATGCACATAAGCAACACATCCAAAGATCTTGCAATGATCAAGTGAAGGTCTTCTATCATGCCATGCTTTATATGGGGTCATCCCATCAAGAGATTTTGATGGCAACCTGTTAACAAGATAATTGGCAGTAGATACACTCTCTGCCCACAAAAAAATTAGGTAATGTTTTCTCATTTAGCATTGACCTAGGTGTTTCCAAAATTAATCTATTTCTCCTCTCTACCACCCCATTTTGCTAAGGAGTATACCTTATTGTGATTTCCCTTTTGATTCCTCTATCCTGCAAGAATGCATCAAACTGATTTGAGAAGTACTCACCTCGTCCATCTAACCTTAGTCTCTTTAGGCTTCCTCCTATTTGGTTTTCCACAAGTGCAAGATACTTCTTAAAGCAACTGAATACTTCATCTTTGTGCTTCATAAAATATAAGATAGTCCATCTACTGAAATCATCAATGAGAGATACATAATACCTTGATCCAAAAATTGAGGGATCCTTACTTTGTCCCCATACATCTGTATGGACAAGCTCCAAGTAGTCCTCATGCATGTAGCCTTTCTTTGAGAAGGATAACCTGTGAGATTTCCCAAACTGACAAGCACTACTGTTGCAGAGCTAAAGAGAGTACAGGGATGAGAAAAAGACGGACCCCAAAATTTTTCCGATTTGGACACCCAATTTTTGTATTATAACCATTCTTGTAATATATTTTCCGATGTAAATGCACCAGAGGAGTCCTCTAGATGCATCCCCATAGAAGATTAGAAGCTTACCCATGTAAATTAGTAGGAAATTAATCTTTAGTTAATAAAGTGTCGGTCTCTTGTGTGAAAGGACCATTTTTATGGCACAAGTATATAAGTCAATTTGTGACTCTTTGTAAAGACTTTTTGCCATTGTGAGAATCAAGAGCACAGAAATTCGAATTTGTGTATTCTTCTCTCTGTATCTTCTTCTTTGTGAGCCTGTGTGCATGTGTATTGCTTGGAAAGAGTGTTAGGAAGTGTTGTCTATCCATGAAAGTGTTTGTTTGCTGTTGTTAAGGTGTGTGCGAAGTGTAGGAAGTGCTGAAGTGTAGAAAGTTTTTCCCGCGACTCAGTATTTTGCTCATAACTTGAAGTAGGAGTGTCAAAATTGAGTGAAACCATAGCCATTGGATGCGTCTTCTTGAGAGCTTCGAAACGCATATGCTATTTGCTATATTTGGAGTTCAGAGCTGAGAGAAAAGCTCAATTTACTGTTGGCTTCTGTTCCAAGTATCGTGACACCATAACTGACAGTTGAAGCTTGTTTGGATTAGTCTTTACCTTGTTTGCACTCTTTGAGTAGTTCATTTGCATTGATCATCATTTGAATGCATGTCCTCATACACTCGGTTAGGTTTGTATACTCATCGGATTGATAATTAAAGCGTGAATCCCCACTATATGCACTTGAGGGGGATTGAGGTATAGTCTCTTTCGCCACAAGTCCCTAAGTTGGTGCTTAGGTCAACACGTTTTTTGGCACTGTTGCCGGGGAGTGTCGAATCAAACCGAGCCATTCGTGTGATGGTAAGTAGCTTTTTGCATTGAAGCGAGAGGAGGAGTGGTGATTTTCTCTTCTTTGCTAAGTCATTTTTAGCCGCACTTACTACTTCTCATTCTTGGAGTGTGTGTAGTGAGTTATTAGTCTAGGAAGTGAGTGGAGTGAGTAAGAGTAGGAGGAGTAAGGGAGTAGGTTGAGTAAGTAGAGTAGCTTTTCAATCTTTGTTCCTTTGATTTTTTAGTGAGTAGGAAAGTTCTAAAGTATAAAAGCCAAAAATCGAGTTGTCCAAGTCATTTGTTTTTGAGCAAGTATTGTGAGCAGATTTCAACGAGTATCGTTTTCAGTGAGAGAGGAGTTTGGGAGCTGCGCAGAGCAAGGGGGAGTGATAAAAGAGTTGGAAAAGTTTCCAAGGTGAGCACATTACTGTTTTGTTGTGATTACTTACCTGTAAATCAAGTTTCCAGAGAAAAACGATCTACGTTAGGTATCGTGGAGGATTTACAAGGGGTAGAAAGTGTGTTTTGGGTGATACAGAGGGTGAGGAGAGGGTAGAAAAACCAAGAAAACCATTGTCTTGAATCAAAAGCAAAAAATCTAGCAAAAAATTTGAAAAAGGGTCAAGTATCGTGTTCTCCCGCGGTCGAGTATCGCGATACCTGACAAGTATCGTGATCTCCTGTGGTTGAGTATCGCGATATTTCCCAAATATCGTGTATCGAGTATCATGTCTCTCCGAGTATCGTGTATCGTGTTCTATCGATCGTGATATTTGCCAGAGATCGTATATCGTGTATCGTGTTCTATCAATCGTGATATTTGCCAGAGATCGTATATCGTGTATCGTGTTCTTCGATCACGATACTTCACCAAGTATCGTGTATCGAGTATCATCTTTGGAAGTATCGAGTATCGTGCCCTCGTGTATCGTGCATTCACCGATCGCGATACTTGTCACAGATCGTGTATCGTGGTTGACCAAGTATCGTGTTTAGCCAAGTATCGTGTATCGTGTCTCTCCGAGTATCGTGTATCGTTTTTCATTGATCGCGATACTCACCAGAGATCGTGTATCGTGTATATTCTCACCAGAGATCGTGTATCGTGTATCGTTTGTGTCCAGATATCGAGTATCGCATACTCAGATATCGTGTATCATGATTGCTGAGGTATCGAGTATCGTTTGGTGCCGATCACGATACTTATTAAGTGTCGTGTATCAAGTATCGTTTCCACACTGGTATCGAGTATCGTGAGAGTTAGATATCATGTATCATTTTCTTGAAGTATCGTGTATCGTTTTTGGCCAAAGGTCGTGTATCGTGAAATTTTGGAGTCAAGTATCATGACCTGAAAGTTTCTTTTTCAGTCATTTTTCCAGCCAAATTCCTCTAGAATTCTGACCCATAGTAAAGATATCTAGAAGATAGAGGTTAGCAAGGGCTGATCAGAGCTATTAAGTGGATGAACTTGAGATCTGTAAGAACCCTAGGAAGCCGAAGAAGTGTAATCTCTTCTGTAGGTAGTGTAGCCGAGCCAAGTAGCCGTTCACATTACTCGGAGACCTCCAGTGAGTCAGAGGAAGAAATTCCCATGGCTTCAGAGGATATGCAGAACACTGTACCAATGATTGGCATGATGTCAATTATTGAGGGGGAGTACCAGACCTCTTTAGAATATGTGACCACCAACCAACATGAGATACCCATATACTTGGATGGTCTGAACAGATCAGTGGCCAGACTAAAGAAGGCTTCAGAGGCTTACATAGTGCCTAGGCCAGCAGTCAAGTATGCAGGAGGATTTTACATGGACAAAAGAGATATCCAGTATGTTGTCACGGAACACCCTGAAAACATTAATGAACTTGGGGAAGAAAACAATGCTTCAAACCTAAATGGAGAAGGGAATGAAGAGCAAGTAACTACTCCTAGAGGGAGATCTACGGTTGTTAGGGTTTGGATAGGAGACCTGATTCCCCAAGATGACTCCATAATGGATGTATACTTGATCAATGGAATGGACCCTCTTCTTAGAGCACATTCTTCAATATGGGAAGCTGCCCCTAATCCTGTCACCATCTATGAGTTACAAGATCCTGATTTCCCCACCATCATCACATATTTGGATAAGAATCAGAGAAGATATTGGCCCTTAACGGAATTAGAAAGAGCCGAGTTGAAATATCAGAATATTCTAGTGTTTCCCCCTAGGGACCAAGCCACTACTTCACGAAACCCACTTGGAACATCTCAGAATGATTCATATCAACAGTCGGGGCAAACACAACAAACATAAATCTCCGTCAGACCACATGTGCAGTTTGCAATGCCTGCAAATAACCCTAATTACCGACCTCAACCACCTGTTGACCCAAGACATGGAATTCCTGCCCCAGTCAGACCACCTGTAACAAGAGGACCAGGCATACCCATAGGAAGACCAATTTTCCCCGTGATGCCTAGACCGCCTGAAGCAGGAAGAAGATTAAGGCCAATTCAAATGGCCAAATGCATGAGAAACCACTATGATGGCTCTAGTGAATCTTACAATCACATAGCTGAATTTAAGCAAGTAATCAGAGCCGAACAAGTGGAAGAGTTTTTGATCCAATATGAATCTTTTGGTCTAACTTTGACAGACACAGCGTTAGCATGGTTCCAACCATTAGATCCTAATAATTTTCAAAACATGGAACAAGTCTATCAAGAAATGATTGAGGAATTCACTAAGTCTGGAATTAAAAACAACTCGTCATCATTGATCCATAGCTTTAAGCAAGCCCCTACAGAATCAATGAGATTGGCAGCAAGAAGATTCAAGCAGTATGTGGACAGATGCCCCGTGGAAGAGAGACCTACCCAAAATAAAATGGTGTCATTATTTTTGGAAGGATTATTGAACGGATCATTAAGATCTCTGGTGTATGTAAAGAGAGTTCAAACTTTGCAAGCATGCATGAAGGAATGTATTGATTTAGAAGACAATCTTGCGGAGGATTTGAAAATACCTCAAGGTAGCTTGAAAAGTGAAGATTCGGCCAACAACACATCAAACCCTAAAAACAATGTAGAGGAAATAGCCGACTTAGTAGCAAAGAAATTGAACGTTCAAGGACAGAGGAACTACCCCAATAACCCTATAAGAGTGCCCATGCTTAGAAGATGTATGCAGTGCGGAGGTGATCATCCCTCTCACTTGTGCACTAGGGGAGTAGTCCCACCACCTGCTTATGCTTATAATAGACCCACCGTCCCAGGACCTCTACAATATTGCAGTGTAGAACAAAAATATACAAATCACAGTACATAAAATTGCCCTTACAATAGGCAATCGAGAGCAGCACAGCCATATATGAGACCTTATGGATACCCTCAGAGAGAGCAAGGAGGTGAAGCATTGAGGTACCCCACTTATCAACAGCAGGCACCAGTGCCACGACCATATGCTTATCAAGGATACACCCAACCACAACGAGTACTAGGACAACAACCGCCCCATCCTCAGAATGTTGTCTCAGTGAAAGTGGCTCGTCCTGAAGAAAACCTAGAGAGAGCAATAGTACCAGCTACACCTTTGATTGGTAATGAATCATATGACTCACCTTATGACTCTAGTCAAGGAGGCTATCCCTCTTATGAAAGCTCCATGATAGAGTATGGACAAGCGTATGATCCATATGTTTATGACTTGGAACCACAAGATAACTCTTATGGATATGAGCAGGATTATGTGCCAATGATGTACACAGCTCCGAGAGCAACCATACCAGCCCGACCCATGAACAGACCGCCTGTGCCCAGAGAACCATGCTACAAATGTGGAGGTGATCACTATATCAGAGAATGTACATTGCCAAACCCACCACCACCACCACAACGAGTGTGGGAAGGCTACTGTAGTGACTGTGGTAAGGAACATCTTTTCAGAGATTGCTCCAAGAATCCCAACAAGGTTACCTCCAATGTGCAAATCAATGTGATAGAAGTAATAGAATCATCAGGGAATGATAAGGAATACATTGTGCCATTGAAGGGGATAACAAGAGCAAAAGCTAGAGAGACCCCAGAAAAACCTGAAAAACACAATCAAAGTGACCTAGAGATGAATACCCCTGCACCTCAAATAGTTGAAGATTCGGAAGAGCCTGAGAAAAGTGTTGTAAGCAAATGAACACAAAGATGGAAGATCCGAAGAGATAGAATAAAGGAAAGGAAACTACAACAAAAGAAGGAAAATGAAAAGAATGAACAAACTCAAAAAGAAAAAATGAACCTGGAAGAAGGAAATAAGAATGAAAGGCATAAAAAGGATGAGATAGGATCGGTTTTAACAGATCCCATGCCTGAAGAATTAGCCATGTGGATTCAGGCATACAAGGCACGAATAAGAGCAGGACCTACCATAGAACAACATGAAAGAGAATATCCTAGAGGTGACCTAGAGAAAGAGAGGTTGGAGATCTGCAAAAAATTAATAGAAGTTGCTCAACAGACCTTAGAAAAACCTGCGTTGCCATTACCCAATACTCGAATTTCCGAAAGAAAATTCCAAGAGTGCGTCATCACTAATGATCACAAAAAACCCGAAGCAAGTAAGACACAGAATGGCAATTATTGTGAGGATAAAAGGGAAGGATCCATTGTTCCCAAAGTAGAAGGGGAATGGCCTAAAGACTTGTGGGCAAGAGTCCAAGAAGACAGGTGGAAGAAAGTGGAAGGAATTGAACCGCCCTTTGAAGAGCTAGAAGCAGAAGATGGAACAGAGGATTCAATACCTGAGTTGACTTCAAATGAAATATTACCAATTGATCTGAGTAATGAAGAAAATGATAGTGTAAAGGTTTTGCCAAATTACACAGGAGAGTACGAACATAATTCAGAATTGTATTGCATTCCCTCAATAAGGAAAAAAGAACCGAACCCATCTGTCCAAACATTGGATATCATACAACACCTTAGAAAGGTAAAAATCCCTTGTACCCTAACATTAGAAGAACTGTTGAAGGTTAAACCACATTTGAAGGAGAAATTGACCAGTCAATTGGAGATCAAGACGGAAGAAAAAGAGATATCTGATGAAGTAAACACAGTAAAGATCCCAGTGGATAAGGTAGGAGATTTTAGTGAGGGAGATGAAGGAGACACTTGCCTTCCAATTACTTATAGGGGTTATACCACCAAAGCCATCTTAGATTCCGGAGCTGGTGTAGGCATTGCTACTAGAGAAATCTGGGAGAAATGGGGAAAACCAGCTTTAAGACCAACACGCATGAAGATACAAATGGTAGACGAACACACAGAAAGACCCTTGGGATTATTGGAACGAGTAGTTTTTACCACATGCGGAGTTGAATTTGAACACACCTTAGCAATATGTCAATTTGAAAGGGCGAGCAATTATGAAATGATACTTGGGAGACCTTTCATGACACAGCTAAAGGTTGTGCAAGATTGGGGAAAAGATGCTGTATACCTACAACATGAAGGAACCACCACGAGAATAAATCTCCACACATATACATATCAAGATGTTCCCCCCTTACAATGGAATCAAATTCATAAGGAGGAAGACGATCAGTCAATTCACAGCATAGGTTCTAGTGACCAATCTTGGATGAACGAGGACACTCATCTATGGATATGCCAAACTGCAAAAAAGGAAGAGGATAGGAGAAAGGGATGGCAGCAAAGGCAAGGAGTAGCTAGGTTTGTACAAGATCCAACTTACATGCCTCAAGTCTTTTTGGATGAAGAGTTTGAACCTCATGGTTGGATGGAGATTTTAGCGACCCTCGATGTATGTGTGAACGAAGAAGTAATAACTATGAATGAATGTATTGATGAGGAAGGATATGACGTTAGTCTATATGTGGTAGTCCTTCAGGAGGCTGAAGAAGGAGAAGTGATAGAGAAAGAATGGAAGGAGGACTATGAGAGTATTAAGATGGAGAAAGAACCAATGGAACCAGAGGATGAAAATCAAAAAATAGGTGTCACAGCTAACGAAAACAACCAGGAACCTACACAGGAAGAAGAGCTGGAGTTAGAAGTACAAGCATTTATGGGACACTGTGGATACTACCGAAGATTTATACATATGTATGCCATAATTGCTAGACCTCTCTATGCACTCTTGTCTCAATTTAATTGGACCGAAGAATGTGAGAAAGCCTTTAATGAGTTAAAGAATCGATTGAGTTCAGCACCAATCCTTTGAGTACCTAACTGGAATAAGTCATTTCACATTCATGTGGATGCTTCCAAGTTTGCCATTGGTTGCATCTTAGCTCAACCTGCAGATACAGGAAAGCTAGACCACCCTATAGCCTATGCCAGTAGACAATTAAATCAAGCAGAGCGCAATTATACCACAACTGAGAGAGAAGGCCTAGGGATGGTGTACGCAGTGAAAAATTTCAGACATCACCTGTTGGCAAACAAATTCAAATTCTTCATTGATCATCAAGCTCTACTATACTTAGTCAATAAACCTTGCAATACAGGAAGACTAGTACGATGGTTTTTATTGCTAATGGAATTTGATTTTGAGGTAGTAGTCAAGAAAGGAAATACCCACATAAGAGCAGATCACTTATCAAGAATGACCCATGGAGAACCACCCATAGGAGTACCAGATGATCTGCCAGATACGTACCTTTTTAACCTGGAAGTATGTCCCCAATGGGTAGAAAAGTTGATCCCTATACTCACGCATGGACCTAAAGATGGGATCACACCAAACCGAACCCAAGACCTTTAGAAGACTAAAAACCTTCATATCATTGCAAGAAGTTTGTATCACCAAGATTCAAGTGGATTACTAATGAGATGCGTTGAAGAGGAGGAACAGGAAATGTGGCTTCAGAAAGCACATGTAAATCAATGGAAAACTCATTTGAATGCAAATGGAACATGGAAAACCCTGAGGAGATTAGGCATATATTGGCCAACCATGCAGAGGGATGCGCGTAACTGTGTATCAGCCTGCCAAACCTGTCAAGAACAAAATCCAGAAGAGAACTCCACTCTATGCTACTCCACAGTAGCACCGAGATGGAGCATGCCTCTGGTAAAATTCTTAAAGACCCAAGAATACCCAGAAGGAGCCACTTCAGAAAGGAAACGTGCACTTGTAGAACAGAGAAAGGATTATGCCATTATAGGAAAACAACTTTTCAAGCGAGGGAGAGATAATCAATTACGATTGTGCATTCATGAAGACGAATATCTTGCTGTTTTAGAGATGGCACATACAGGAGCTGCAGGAGGACATTTCTCTGTAGATAAAACAACAAAAATGATCCTCTTTGCTGGAATGTGGTGGCCAACTCTACATCAAGATGCCGTAACATATGTGCAAGGATGTGATACTTGTCAACAAACAAAATATCCAATTAGAAGAGATGAGATGCCACTGAGACCCATGATGAGTGCCAGAGCTTTCACTAAATGGGGAATAGACTTCATAGGACCTATTAGCCCACCAGCGAAAGGATCCCATGCCAAATATATAATTGTAGCCACAGACTATCTGACCTAATGGGTTGAAGCCAAAGCAACCAAGAAAAATGACGCAAGAACTACGGCCAAGTTTCTCTTTGAGAACGTTTTCACTAGATTTGGACTACCGATAGAAATTGTGAGTGATAGAGGTACGCACTTTGTGAATGAAGTTATAGAAGCCTTACTAAATGAATTCTTGGTAATTCATAAGAAATCAGCTCGTTATCACCCACAAGCCAATGGACAAGCCGAAAGTTCGAATAAAATCTTGTGTAGAATTCTCACAAAAATTGTTAACAATGGTAGATCTGATTGGGATAAGCAATTACATCATGCTTTATGGGCATTTCGAGTAGCCTACAAAACCGCCATAGGCACTACTCCTTTTAACTTAGTGTATGGACAAAATGCTATTTTGCCAATTGATTTCTTAATTCCCACTCTCATAGTAGCAACCACTTACGAGTGGATGGGACATGAACTATCAGCTCAATTGGATCAAATAGAAAAGCTTCACGAAACTAGGTTACAAGCAGTAGCAGGCATTTATGCTGCTAAACGGCGACAGAAAGCCTACTTTGATGCTCACATTAAAGACAAAAATTTGAAGGAAGGAGATTTAGTTTTGGTATATACCTTGAAACAACATGCTAAGAAGTTGCAGAAGAGAGGATATGGCCCATTAATCATCAATCGTATATCGACAAGTGGAGCCATCAGCTTAGCAACCCTAGATGGGGAAGTATTACCAAACTATATCAGTGGATGTCGAGTGGAAAAATATCTAGAACCGTTGACTGAAGAAACAATGTCATGATTAATCAAGGGCAAGAATAGACGCATGGAGGAGGAAAGGATACGGGAAGAAGCGAGACAGGAAGCACTAGAACAAATTAAGAAATGGAAAGAGTGGATGAGAGAGAGAGATGAGAGATATCGACTAAGAGAAGAACTCATCCCAATGGCTAATTTTAGAGCCACTAAAAACCTAGGTCCACAGAGAACACAACCATATTTGAATTTGGGAGCGGGTAAAATGGAGTACCACTTAGTGGATGCTCTCATTGACACAGGAGCTGCCATAAGTTGTATCAAACTTTCTTTGACTCAGAAACTCAAGGAGGAATTACGTCCATCGATGGCACAATTGATAGGAATAGGAGGAACAATTACTCAATGTATAGGTGAAATCACCTTACCTCTGCATCTTGGCAACAACACTATGGAACAGAAGCTATTAGTGTGTCATGATCAGGATTTACTCGAAGATGTAGTGTTAGGTCAAGACTGGATATACAAATATGAGGTGACCATTCAATTGGCTTTAGGATACATCTCAGCCAAGATAGGACATCATGAAGTATTCAGTTTGCTAGACGAACGACCAATCAAAGCCGCAAGCATAGAGCCAAAAATTCACTCTAATGAACACAGTCATGAATGTATGTTCACTAGCACTATAGAAACCCCTTCATCAAGTACTTCATGTGAGGACACACTGAATCCTGCTTGCATACCATCTTCTAATCTAGCAAGTCACAAGAGAGTCATTCTATCTGAAAACAGCCGTAGTGAAGAACCATGCACAAGAGACACTAGTCCTCTGAGTAATCCAAAGTCTATACCTATTAGAATATACCCTATTCCGTACACTAAACAAGCTTGGATAAGAAAGGATCAAAGGGATGCATATCTTCAACGACAGATGTTGGAGTTAGATGTCTGCAGAAGCACGCGAACAGCACAAGGAAGAAGAAGAAGCTTGGAGCACAACACACAAGACTGAATGTATTACTAGAGAATGTACAAAGATAAGTAGCCCATTAGGGCAATAGGCGTATATACAAGCCGGGGGAAAAAGACCTCCTAAAGAGGGAAAAAAGTGCCCCGACGGTCCTAGAGTGTTCACACACATCACTACCTAAATATATCAACAAATCCCCCTTGGGAGTGATGCGGTGAACAAGGAGCTGGCACTCGTGTATAAGGAAGTGCCAAGCTATGTGGAAATCACTCCACAAAAGGAAGTAAGCCCAAAGCTTTGCGGAAAGCTTCAAACTTCTCCCTAGGCAGAGCCTTCGTGAAAAGGTCTGCAATGTTCTCCTGCGTGGGCACATATGCCAAGCTGATCTCCCTAGCAGAGAACCTCTCCCTAACATAGTGATAATGCACCTCAATGTGCTTAGTGCGAGCATGGAACACAGGGTTCCTCGCAACTGCCAATGCGCTCTGACTGTCAGTGAAGATGGTGGTGGCAGAAGACTGGCCAACACCCAAATCAGCCATAAGGCTTCTGAGCCACACGCACTCAACAGTCGCTATGAAAGCTGCCCTATACTCAGCCTCACAACTGGAAGTGGCCACAGTAGGCTGCTTCTTGCTCAACCAAGATATACATGAGCTACCAAGCGTGAAGCAAAAGCCACTGGTGGACACACGAGTGTCATAGCAACCAGCCCAATCTGAGTCAAAAAAAGCATGCAAATCTGGCGGTAGTGATCCCCCCTTGGGATAAAACAACCCAAGTAGCCGAGTACCACTCAAGTAGCGAAAGATACGCTTAACCGCCTTCCAATGTGTGACTCCTGGGCAATGCATAAACCTGTTCATCTGTGAGACAGCAAACTGAATATCTGGCCGAGTAATGCATAAGTAAATCAAGCATCCAACAGCCTGCTGATAGAGAACATCATCAAATGCATCTCTAGCATCAAGAAGACTCAATCGTAAACCTATCTCCATAGGAGTGGCAATAGGCTTACAGTCTTCAAGGCCAAAAAGCTGCAATAATGTGTCAATATATTTCGTTTGACACAAAGCCATTCCACCATCAACTTGCATAAACGGAATGCCCAAATAGTGATGCAAATGCCCCAAATCAGACATCTCAAATGAGGCATGCAAATCAGCCTTGAAATCAGCAATATGCTTCTCAATAGGACCAGTGAGCAGCATGTCGTCTACATAGACAACAATGATCAGAAGCACATCATGAGCACGCTTAACATATAAGGTGCTTTCAGTTGGACTGTTCTCAAAACCATGTGCAATCAGATAGGCATGTATCTTCTCATACCAAGCACATGGTGCTTGCTTTAAACCATATAACACCTTCTTTAACCTGCAAACCTGGTTTTCATGCCCTTTCTGCACAAAGCCACGGGGCTGAAAAACATACACTTCTTCATGCAAGTCACCATTCAGAAATGTTGTTTTAATGTCCAACTGATGTACATTCCAACCATGATGGGCTGCAAGTGCACAAATGCTCCGAACAGTAGTCATACGGCATGTAGGTGCAAAGGTCTCATCAAAATCAATGCCTCTTTCCCGTGCATAACCCTTTGCAACAAGCCTAGCCTTAAACCTGTCAACTGTACCATCAGGTTTACGCTTCAGCTTGTATACCCACTTAGTGCCAATGGCCTTCTTGCCAGGAGGCAAGTCACATAAAGACCATGTACCATTCTTCATTATAGCATCATATTCAGATTGCATAGCAGCCATCCAAGTTTCTGAGTTTTGTGCTTCATCAAAAGAAACAGGCTCATTCTCATCACAGAGACTAGATGCAGCCATAGCATAGCAATCTGATGCAAAGGAGGCACTATGAGAGCCTAAACGAGTACGATATGACAAAGGTGCATCTAATTTGCTGTCACGCAAAGTCTGCACCAGCCATTTTGGCATAGTTTTTGCCTGCTCAATATCAGCTCTCTCATCAACAAGTGCATCATGTAAATCTGCATCAGAAATGGAATGATCTGCATCATCATATGAAACCTGCAAAGGCTGAGAAGTTGCCTCATTAGGACCAGCACTAGCCTGTCCACCTGTAAAAAGAGGCATCAAAGTATCGTACATGTCTTTGGAGCTAACATATGTCTCCTTAGTACATGAAAGCAATGGCTGAATAGCATCTTCCACAAAGACAACATCACGGCTAACCAGAATGCGTTTAGTCTGTGGATGATACAGACGATAGCCTTTACTTTCAGAACTGTACCCAACAAAAATACATTTTACTGCCTTATCATGCAATTTTCTGCGATGTTGTTCAGGCACTAATGCATATGCCAAACAACCAAAAACACGCAGATGAGCAACAGATGGCTTTCGGTCATGCCAAGCCTCATATGGAGTGATAGACTGCAACGCTTTAGTGGGACACCTGTTCAGTACATATGCTGCACACATGACAGCCTCAAGCCAGAAACTATGAGGTAAAGCCTGACTCTTGACCATACACCTCGCCATCTCCATGAGAGACCTGTTCTTCCGTTCAGCAACTCCATTCTGTTGAGGTGTATACGGCACTGTACACTTATGTTTTATCCCACGTTCATCCAGAAATGCATTAAAATCTAAAGACATATATTCCCCCCCTCGATCAGAACGGAGGGTGCCCATTTTACATGCTGACAGATTTTCAGCCAAAACCAAAAACTGTTTGAAGCACATGAACACTTCGGACTTTGCTTTGAGTGGATATGCCCATGCATGCCTGGAAAAATCATCAATGAAAGTCACGAAGTAAAGGTAATTTCCAAAGGAGGGTGTCTGCATAGGACCACAGACATCACTATGTACAAGCTGCAATTTCTGCGTAGCCCGAACTGAACCATCTTTTGGAAAGGAAGAACGCTGCATTTTGCCCAAAATACAGCCTTCACAAACATGTTTTCCAGGTGCCTCAAGTTTGGGCAAAGAGGACACCATTTCAGATTTCTGCAGGCGTAACAAACTAGCAAAATTCAGATGACCAAAGCGTGCATGCCAAAGCTTTGCATCTGACATAGCCTGAGAATCATGAACTGCACATGCCGAATCATTCATAGATCTTTCATAGTCTATGAGCTTATACAATCCACGACATAAAATGCCAGAAGCAATAATCACATCGCCATTTGAGAGATCATGGATTGTACACCTGTCATCAACGAATTTCACAACCAAGCCAATTTTGGCTAATGCAGAAACTGATAACATTTTCTTTTTGATCCCTGGCACAAATAAAGCATCTGACAAAGTGAAAGAACTACCATCAGCAGTAGTCAAAATGATCTTACCAACTCCCATAACAGGATAAGAGGAGTTATTGGTGCATGTGACAGTATTCCCTGTAGGGGCAGGCTTAAGTGAAGAGAAGAAACTGCGCTGCGAGGTAATATGTTTGGTCGCCCCACTGTCAAAGTACCAAACATCTGAGTCTACTGCAGACATGCACTGATCATGAGAAGATGGGTCAAAACTGCAGACAGTAGTAAACGCCCATTCTTCTTCCTGCACAAGATTTGCAGACTCTGTTTTTGATGTAGAGGCCTCTGCAACAACCATTCCAGCCTCTTTCTTCTTTGCCTCTTTAGCAGCTAGTTTTGGACAGTTCTTTATGATATGATCATTGCCTGTACAGTACTTACAAAACAATTTCTGCTTTTCTGATTTTTTCTCATCTTTGTCTTGGTTCTTTGAATGTGCAGCATTTGCAGATTTCTGCTTACTAGTAGAAGAGCTCCATTTTCCTTTGCCCTTCTGACTAGCCAGGAAAGTTTGATCTGCAACTCGCATAATGGACCTGTTCTGCCTGGACTGATCTTCCTGCAATAGAACAATGACTAACTCCTCAAATGATAAGGCATTCGGATTGCCTTTCATCATCAATCGAAGAGTAGAAGCAAAACTCTGATATGAGTCAGGAAGACCATTCAAAACGATCTACACAAGTGAGCTATCTGGTATAACCTCATCAACAGAAATCAATTGTTCCTTCAAATCTTTTATCTTCGTTAGGAAACTGTCCATAGAATCACCTTCATTCATGTGCTCACTCTCCAACTGTTTTCGGAGATAAGCAACACGAGCCTCATTCCTAGCTTGGTACAATGTGGTAAGTGTATCCCAAGCATGCCTAGCTGTTCTGCAAGAGCGTATGTGAGGAATAATGGCATGTTTGACAAACAAAGCTATCAATGCATGTGCCTGGGCATCTCTGCCATCCCAACGGATCTGCTCTGTAGTAGGTGCAACAAAAACAACAGCACGAATAGGAATCTGCACAATATCATCTTCGACACCATCTTCATCAGCTCCAGCACCTCCAGCACCTGTATTTGTAGTACCTGTAGTCGCAGGTGTAACAGGACGTCTTTCAACACCCTGCACAATGTTCCACAGTCCTTTTGAAACCAATACATGTCGCATCATATAAGCCCATAATGGGTAGTTGGTACCATCCAACTTATCCTCAACAGCCAACATACGAAATACATCACTACTTTCAGCCATGGCCGGTGACTAAAATACCTTGATGCAGAAAATTGACTGTATCTCAAAAAATTGAACAGAACTGCCCAGACGAGTTCTGCTAGACCTATAGCAGACTTTGAGACGCTTAAACTGGCGAACAGAAATTGGTATATACCTTTGGCACAAAAGGACGAAATAGCCTGCACAAGCGCTGCGATAGTGCGTTCGAAGGCCGAAACGAGCCCTGCGTATGCTCACCAAATTTCATGCGAATCTGAGACTGCAAACGGAGGAGTGTCGACGGCGCCCTAGAAGAAGCGACAACCTGCTCTGATACCAATTGTTGGAGTTAGACGTCTGCGGAAGCACGCAAACAGCACAAGGAAGAAGAAGAAGCTTGGAGCACAACACATAAGACTGAATGTATTACTAGAAAATGTACAAAGATAAGTAGTCCATTAGGGCAATAGGCGTATATACAAGCCGGGGGAAAAAACCTCCTAAAGAGGGAAAAAAGTGCCCCGGCGGTTCTAGAGTGTTCACACACATCACTACCTAAATATATCAACAACAGAAACATCTTTGACATCAGAACAACCAATCAAACAAGAAGGCAAATCATTTTGAACACCAAAGTCAACGACGAATTGCTAGGATATGGATTCCAAAGAAAGTAGTAGCCGCCCAACCGGATCGAGTGCAAATATGGATTCCAAAATCATGTGCTCCAAAGACGGTAAACCGAAACGATGAACCACTGCACAAGGAGAACCAATATGGTCTAAGGGCAAAATAGCCAAAGAAGAATAGCTACAGGAAAGAGAAGGAGTTTGTAGTTGCAACACAAGCCAATCCGAGATTCAAAAAGCAGATAGAGCAGACGTACAACATGAGAAGAACCACATTCATCAGGAATGTTCGGGATACAATACGTCCCAATAGAGTAAAGCAGATTTGGTTGCCGAAAGACAAGACAAACTGCATGCATCATCCAACTACTTCAAGTCGCACACATTTGGAGTTATCAGGACCCAAAGTATGCATGGTAGGGCCACATTACAAGGCCAAGCATTCGACACAGCTTTCTTCTATTTCGGGATAGTCGAGCACATTTTCCTCTTGGGAAATAGGAGAGCACTTGTACATACATTAAGAAAATCACTCAAAAAATAATAACCGCTTCGGCTATGACCTAACTTTTCTGTTTTTTCTTTTTAGATGAAAATATAAAAATATCTAAAATATGGAAAAATCTAGGTATTACCTTTCTCACACCCACGGGAAAGGGACGACACCATTCACGCGGAGAATTGCCAATCTAATAAAGGATAAATGAAGGATGATTCTAAATATTATTCGGTGACTAATTACTACCATCAATTGAGTGCAGATGGCATCTCCCAATTCTGAAGCTACGCAAGAGGAAGAGGTGCAACTTCTTCCACTAGAATCCATAACAAAAGCAAGAGGCCATTGGTTTCTGGATGACCAACCGGTGTTGGACCTCATTTTCATGGCCACCATCAAGATTATGGATAGGGATCACTACTTCCCTATTATGTCGCAAGACTTCAAGACTATAATACAAGGATTACCGCATATAGAGGATGTATGGACACAAGCAGGAATAGATGCATTTCTGAGGATACCTATCTATCTGCCAGATTTCCAAAGGTGCACACAAGTGATGAACACACTACAGCCTGCATCAAATAAGGCATCAGTTCCTGAAGCACGAGTATTGGACAAAGTAGGTACTTGGAAAACCATTCAATTCACACATGAGATAATCAACAAAGCCTTCTGATGGAATCAAGAAGGGATCACTAATGTCAAAGAGGAATGTCATGATCCTAAAAAGAGGTCCTTTTTGGATATCAATAGGACTGATATTGAAGATGCTGTCCGCTTGGTGCATCAACACTTTTGTTTTCCTAGTATGCATAGATACACAACACCTCAAAAGATTGTCGTACAACTGCTTTCACATGCTATGAGGCAAGTCGGTAATAAAGTAAATATGACTCCATATGTTCAAGAACGTCTATTTGAAGCCAAGAAGAAGTGGGGTCAGAAAAAGTTTCTGAATGGCAGTTCAGCTTTGACCTTACTTATCTATGAGGCACTCGAAATGAAAAACTGCTTGCGTGAGATGCCAATCTCAGAAGGGCTAGCCAAATATGCAAAGTCAGCTACAGTCCCAAAGAAAAAGAAAACAGTCATTGCTGTTGAAGAAGTAGGAACGAGTTCAAGGACACCTATGAAAGGAACTAAATGCTTAAGAGAGGAAGAAGCTCAGGAGACATCCACTTTGAAGAGGACACACATCTTACCAAAGATTCCTGGAAATCAACAACCAATTACGAAAAGAGACCTCTCTGCTGCCTTAGAAGAAACACATAAGTATATACGGGGGCAGATAAATTTGAATATTCAAGGTCACCATTACAGACAAGCGAGCCAGGAAAAGAAACAGAAGAATAAAGCAACTCGTCAAGTACCTTCTAGATACAAAGAAATAGGATTGGAGGAATCAAGCTCTAATGAAGAATCCAGCTGTGAGAAGGACACCCTGGATACAGATATGCAAAAAGAAACACACAATGAAGATTGGACAGAGATCAATCAAGTTGAAGTCACGCTAGATAATGAACAAAAACAAGCAAAGAACATAGAAGAACCAAAGGAACCAGAGCACGTCATTCAATTGAATGATACAACAAAGATTAGTATCAAAGAAGCTAGCATATCGAATAAAGAAGTAATGCAACCTATTAAGGAAGAAATGCAAACTCCAGTAAACACAGAGTCAGACCTACACAAAAACAAAGAGCCAATTGTATTCGAGGTGCCAGATGACACACCTCAAGGCAAAATCAATCACATGGAGGCTGAGCCCAACATACAACTCCACATTAGGCAGCCCCATGACACTACATTACACATAGCACAAGGAAAAGATGTGACAACAGGAGCAGAACCAAATATTCCTAAGACTTGGTTAAATGTGGATGTTACTCAGTTAAAGCCGGTTGTAAAACAAATGATCCAAACGGCCATGGACACACAACAATAGATGATGGATATAGATGCAGATTATGATAAGGCCATGAGGGAAAAGAGTCAATTCCAAATCATGAATGAACAATTGTCATCACAACTCATCCAAGCCCAGAAAGAAACGACAACTAAGGAAACGGAGTTACTCAATGTAAAAACACAATGTGATACATTGATGAACCAACATCACCAACTCCAAGCACAATTAATAGATCTACAAAGATTACATGAAGCCAGTGAAGCAGACAAGGAGAGAATAAAAGCTAGAAGCAATCTGCTTCAAACACAACTAAAAGTGTACATGGAGGAGAATGATACTTTACGAAACAGAAATAAAGAACTGATGAAATCATTACTTTATGATCAGCCCATTGAAAAGCAGTAGACATCAGAAACCGCACAGCAAGAATTAAGAGATCAGGTTGCAAAATATGCAGATTTGCTAAAGCAAGAGCAAGCCCGAGCAGAAGAGTGGGAAAGAAAGTACACCAATGAAACAAATGAACTGAAAATGCAATTACAAAATGTGAACGCCAAACTGGTACGAAGTTACAACGAAAACATGGACAATATAGTAGAAATTGGCAATGAATTGCTTGCCGCAAAGGAATCACTCAGAGCAGCAATGCAGGAAAGTAAAGAGAAAATTGAACGTATAGCGCAATTAGAAATCCAAGTCAAACAAAGTGCAATGATCGGGACACCAGTAGAGCCAACAAAAGAAAATCCTACTGATGAGGTAGAGGTACGTCCTCTATCTCCCCCGATTTGTAATTCTCCAATACATGAGCAGATGGCGGATATACATGATGATCATCCAATGCCATACACTGCAGAAATAAGTCAGAAGGAGCGGGCACTAGTGGTGTCCTGGTTGACAGAAAGTTTTGAAAATGAAGTAATCAAAGTAATGTAAGAAGCAAAGATCAAGGGTAAAGACTTGGAACAAATCATAAAACCTTTCAACATTCCGTACGGATTATTGAAAGAGAAAACAAGACAATATATAAAGAAGATTACAAAGAAAAGTCCAGATGAGCAGCTAAACTTCAAACATCACGTGTTCAATTACACTCAGGAAGAGTTCGATGCTGCACAACCGGTTTGGAGAAGGAAGTTTTTGGAGAAACATCCTACACTACGGGTGCATTGGCAAGCAGCGCCGTATTTCCTACAGGTAAACCCTTCATTTTGTCCTATACCACGCCGAAGAGAAACCAGGGAATTTTTGGAAATGCAAAAGAACGGTGCTATAAATAAATAGTGGCTAAATTACCCACTGCTTCCAAGTCCGCCACATAATTATCTACCTACAGAAGAGTATATGGTCAAGACCATCAAATTTTGGCTGCAGAATTATGCGACAATACCCGACTTAACTGTCAAAATGACAAATAAAATACTCAGTATGATACTTATAGTATTGAAGGTCTTCAAGCATGCGGCCTACACATTTTTGAATTTCATTGGTATTAATCAGGGCACAGAGATCCTCATTTTTGATTTGTCTGTTATGCCTATCAGACCAACCATAATGGCCTATTATTCCAGGTTGATGTTCTTGCCCAGTACATATATGCAAACATTTGAAGAAGCATTCTTTACAGGATTCTTTGAAATTGATTCAGAAGTCTTTTTAAAGATGTCCTCCAACCTGAATGCCAGATTAGTGGCATACGAACCGAGCTTCTTCACGGACCATAGACAACCACCCCATGACGGTGTAAAGGAAGAATAGTGGAAACAGCTAATGATACATGAAGCCAATCTGCTTAATGACACAGAGCAAAAAGTATATAGAACATATACCTGTCGCTTATCAAAGCCTGTGGAGGACGACGGAGTCCAGGAGGGGGGCAGTGTTGAGGGAGAATCAAGCAAAAAGAAGAAAAGAAGAAGACAACGAAAGAAGCTTCACTAAAAAGGTAATATCTGAAGACATATCTCTGCAAGAAGCCCCGTAGGGGCGCAACACCCATCTCTGCACAGAGCCCCGCAGGGGCACATATCAAGGAAAAAGCACGTAGGTGGAAGGAGGAACCAGGGCCAACAAGTATCCATGAAGAAGTGCAAGAAGATATCCAGCGGTTCCGAAACCACAAGAGGGTGCTTCAACCTCTTGATCTTTGGAAGGTCCAGATGGAAGACTGAAGCATCACATCCTCATACCTTCCACTGGTGGCGTGCATAGCAACCCGACTGTTAAGGCAAGACAAATACATCAGGCCCAGAGGATGTCAAACAAGAATCAAGAAGAGGCCATCAAAACTAAACACCTGTTTAACAAACATGCAGAACTGACCAAGGGTTGCGAGCGATGAAAAGAAAAGAACAGGCAACACAAATGCATCAGGCCGAGAGGATGTAAAAGACAAAATCAAGATCAGGGCCATTAAAACATAATGCCAGTCTAACGAGTAGGCAGAACTGACCAAAAGATGCATGCGGACAACAAACTGAAGACAAGAAGTAAAGCCTGTCAAGGGACGATAGAGACGAAGAGGGGGAGAGTATTGCAGAGCTAAAGAGAGTACAAGGCAAAGAAAAAGACGGGCCCCAAAAATTTTCCGATTTGGACACCCAATTTTTGTATTATAACCATTCTTGTAATATATTTTCCAATGTAAATGCACCAGAGGAGTCCTCTAGATGCATCCCCACAGAAGATTAAAAGTTTACCCATGTAAATTAGTAGGAAATTAGTCTTTAGTTAATAAAGTGCCAGTCTCTTGTGTGAAAGGACCATTTTTATGGCACAAGTATATAAGTCAATTTGTGACTCTTTGTAAAGACTTTTTGCCATTGTGAGAATCAAGAGCACATAAATTCGAATTTGTGTCTTCTACTCTCTGTATTTTCTTCTTTGTGATCCTGTGTGCATGTGTATTGCTTGGAAAGAGTGTTAGGAAGTGTTGTCTATCCACGAAAGTGTTTATTTTCTGTTGTTAAGGTGTGTGCGAAGTATAGGAAGTGTTGAAGTGTAGGAAGTTTTTCCCGCGACTCAGTATTTTGCTCATAACTTGAAGTAGGAGTGTCAGAATTGAGTGCAACTACCGCCATTGGATGCGTCTTCTCGAGAGCTTTGAAATGCATATGCTATTTTCTATATTTAGGGTTCGGAGCTGAGAGAAAAACTCAATTTACTGTTGGCTGCTGTTCCAAGTATCGTGACACCATAACTGACAATTGAAGCTTGTTTGGATCAGTCTTTACCTTGTTTGCACTCTTTGAGTGGTTCATTTGCATTGATCATCATTTGAATGCATGTCCTCATACACTCGGTTAGGTTTGTATCCTCATCGGATTGGTAATTAAAGCGTGAATCCCCACTATATGCACTTGAGGGCGATTGAGGTATAGTCTCTTTCTCCACAAGTCCCTAAGTTGGTGCTTAGGTCAACAACTACATTTATAGATCATGTGTTGTTTGGATACATTAGGTATCCCAAGCACACATTGATATCTACATATTTGCTTTAAGGTTCTTTGACCAATATGCCCTAATCTCTTATGCCAAATTTCGAGCTCTAACAATGTTTGATCTTTGTAGCTATAAAGTGCAATATTCTTTGTATCTTCAAGTTCAAATGTAAATAACCTACCTGTCTTTTCTCCCTTGGCTATTCTCTTGAATCCATGTTGGGGATCCTCCACAAAAGCTCCATATTTGTTGAACCTAACATGCAAACCCTTTTCCACAATCTGCCCAACATTCATCAAATTCTTGGTGATTGTAGGTACATATAAAACCCTGCTCAATAGATTTCTATTTCCATCAGAGGTTTTAACATTTCCTACCTTGACCATTGAATGCTTGGTGTCATCACCTATTTGTACTTGGTGCTTTCCCTTAGGTTCCTCAAGGTCAGAGAGAAGAGCTTGATTTCCTGCCACATGGTTTGAACATCTTGAGTCGATGTAGAAGAGATGGCCATCATTCACACCTTGCTTTGAAGTCATATTCATAATCAAAAGGTAATCCTCTTGTTCCTGTGTATAATTATTGTTTTCTTTCCTTGATTTATAGCCTCCTTGGTAGTTGTTATTGTAATTGTTGTTGTAGTTGTTATTTTAGCCTTGATGATGGTTGAATCTTCCTCTTGATTGTGTGTAGCCACCTCTTTGGAAACCTCTACCTCTCTGATTCTTGAAGTTCCTGTAACACTCATATGTAGTGTGATTTGATTTGATAAACCACAAATATTACATGGGGAATATTTGAAAGGTCTCCCCCTACCTTGCTTACCTCCTCTGCCCCTACCAGTTGAGTTTCTACCTCTCCCTGCATAGTTACTTTGAGAGGTTGTACCTTCATCCTCAAACTTTTTGCTTTTCCCTTTCTCTTTAGACTTGCCTTTATCTGTGTATAGAGTAGAAGAATTATTACCTCTTGATGAATCTCCATTTTTGTTGAGCTTGGCTTCATGGGTGAAGAGTAGTCCCATGAGTGTGGTAAGATCTGGAATCTGCATGTCCATGTACAGGTCCATGGCAGTTGTGAAGTTCTCCCATTTGTCATCTGCCTTAATACCATTGATTACTTGTCTCACAATCTGTTCCTCTTCAATCTCCTCTCCTATGCTTGCTAATTGGTCAGCCACATCCTTGACTTTGGTCACATACTCTGAGATTTCTTGCTTGGGTTGCTTTCTTTGAGTGGTAAACTCAATCCACAATTGGTTCTTCCTAGCCCTTGTGTCTTTCACTTCAGAGTTGAATTATAGGCCCGTTTAGCTTTCCAATGACACTAAATAAGTGCCTATGTACTTTGGAGATGATCCATGTAATGATTGGTCCAAAACAGATAACTCCACAATTCACAAATCATCAAAAACCTTCTATTTTGGTTCACATACCTATTGCTTGAAGCTCAATGCTCCGAGCACAATAGGAATTAGAAAATGTCCTTCTGGATATGTCTAGTTAGCTTAAAGAGCTAATTATTCCAAGTGGAATCACTTAAAATGATTGAATATACATAGAGCAATCAATTTAGCCAGTGAAGCATTACCCCCGATTTTTTAGGACCTCTTTAGAGAATGACTAGTGACCACTTTGACCTGTGTTCTCCCAATCCACTAAATGGAATGTCATCAAAATTTTTCAGCATGTAGTAGACTTAGAGATGATTCAAAAAAGCCATAGAAACATTGAAAATGGTGGAGTAATGACTGAGATATGAGAAAGATAAGAACACTACTTTAAATGACTATGACAGAGAGATCAACATATATAAGCAATGATCTATTGTATTATATGACAATGCTGTACATGATCATTGACATGATAATCAAGGCCCAATGATAGTGAGAAGTGTAGGCTATGAGGTGAGACACACACTCTCTACAATGTGATCAACTAAGGCACAAGAATGGTTAGCTTATCCCACGAGTTTTGTACAATCATTTTATAGATGCTTTGATCAAATTTGAATTTGAATTCAAATTTGGCTCTCACTAAAAAGTGATCGCTTAATCTAGGAGATATTCGCTCTAAATGAAAGTTGTAGCTTTTCATTCTATCTAACTCCACGAGTTTAGTGGATTTACAAGATTCTTCAAAGTAAATTGACTTTTACAAAGGGTTAAATATAAAAATCCATAAGCAATGGTTCTCATGGGTCTTCAATCATTTGCACATAAAGACTCCTCATGCCTAGCCAAGTGTGTATGCTTGGCACTTGCACCAACAAGGAAGGAAACATGCATGTCAGAGCTGATCATCTCTCTTGAATGACACACGGAGAACCCCCGATTGGAGTGGCAAATAACTTGCTTGACACTTATCTTTTCAACTTAGAAATTTGTCCACAATGGGCTGAAAAATTGATACCTATACTCCCCCATGGACCTAGTCATCAGATTAATTCAGGTAAAGCCCAGGAATTATGGAAGACACAAAATCTTCACATTGTAACAGGAAGCCTATACCACCAAGATTCTAACGGACTTCTCCAGAGGTGTGTAGATGAGGAAGAACAAGAAAATTGGTTGAAACACGCACACATAAACCCATTGAAGAAGCATAGAAGTAGCAGTGGTACAATACAAGAATTAAACAGAGCAGGAGTGTATTGGCCAGGGATGACAAAGGATGTTCACAGGCATGTAACGAGTTGTCTCAAGTGTCAAAAGAAAGAGTGGAGGAGAACTCGACACTATGCTATTCCACAATAGCACCTAGACGGAGTTTTCCTTTAGTGAAATTCTTGAAGACACGCGAATACCCGGAATGAGCAAGCCTCACAAGAAAACGAGCTCTCGAGGAGCAGAGTAAAGATTATACTCTCTTAGGGAAACAACTATTTAGATGCAGTCAAGATAACCAATTACGACTGTGTATACATGAAGATGAGTATATCCATGTATTGGAGATGGCCCATACTGGGGCAACAGGAGGTCATTTTTTGGCTGATAAAACTACAAGAATGATTCTCTTTGCTGGATTATGGTGGCCAACTTTATACCAGGATGCTACGATTTATGTTCAAAGATGCAATGTATGTCAAAGAAAAAAATCTCCGATACGAAGAGATGAGATGCCATTACACTATGATCAGTGCTAGAGCTTTCACTAAATGGGGTATAGATTTCATTGGACCAATTAGCCTCCCAGCTAAAGGTTCTCATGTTGAGTAATAATCATAGCCACGAATTATTTAACCAAATGGGTAGAAGCAAAAACAACTAGGAAGAATGATGCAAGAACCATAGTCAAGTTCCTCTTTGAGAATATATTCACAAGGTTTGGGCTACCCATTGAAATTGTGAGTGATCGGGGCACACACTTCATTAACGACATGATAGAGACTTTGATGAATGAATTCCTAGTATTTCATAAGAAATCAGCCCCTTATCATCCGCAAGCTAATGGACAAGCTGAAAGTTCCAATAAAGTGTCATGTACCATTTTAACCAAGATAGGAAATAATAAACGTTGAGATTGGGATAAGCAATTACATCATGCCATTTGGGCCTTTCGAGTTGCATATAAGACTATTATAGGCACAATACCTTTCAATCTTGTGTACGGACAAAATGCAGTCTTACCAATTGATTTCTTTATTCCTACTCTTCAAGTAGCTGAAAGATATGAGTGGACTAGACATGAGTTGTCCCAATAATTGGATCAGATTGAAAGATTGCATGAAACTAGACTACAAGCAATAGCAGGTATTTATGCAACCAAGAGGCGACAAAAGGACTACTATGATGCCCATATCAAAGATAAGGGACTCAAAGAGGGTGACTTAGTCCTGGTGTACACCTTGAAACAACACACTAAGAAATTGCAAACTACATAAGTGGTTGTCATGTGAAGAAATACTCAGAAGCCTTAACGGACAAGACGATGAGTAGATTACTTAAGGCAAGACATTGGAAGGAAGAAGAGGAGAGAATAAGAGAAGAAACAAGGCTCAAAGCGTTGGAATGCATAAGAAAGCAAAAACAATGGATGAGAGAAAGGGATGAGAGATATCGCCAAGGAGAGGAGCAGATTCCCATGGCAAACTATAGGAAAACAGAACATACAACCATAAGACGACAAGCCAGAAAACCCTACCTTAATTTGGGAATAGGAACGGAGGAAAACCACTTGGTAGATGCATTGATTGATACTGGCACATCATTAAGTTGCATACGCTTATCTTTAGCCTAACAATTAAGTGTGTCACTTAATCCGACTAAGGCCTATATGTTGGGCATAGGAGGAAACACCATTGAATATGTAGGGGAGGTAAGCCTATCTCTACACTTGGGTAACAACTCAATGCCTCAAAAGTTTTTAGTTTGCCAAGATGAGGACCTAGTGGAAGAACTAGTGTTAGGTCAAGACTGGATATACGAATTCAAAGTAACAATCTAGTTAGCCCTAGGTTACATATATACGAAGATTGGACACAGAGACTCTTTAGTCTATTAGATGAAAAGCCTCTAAAGATGATTGGAGTGAAACATAACAGTGTTGGATGTGTGTCTACATGTGATCCTCCACCAGCCTTGAACCTTGATATCCCCGTGTCCACATCTATCTCAAGTCATGAAACCCCTTCTATTCTTACTCGTGACACCTGACTCAACCCTTCATCTTTACTCAACCAACCGAAGAGAAAAAGTGAGGATATTACTACAAATAAGCTACAAGGAACCATACAACCAGGCACAAAGTTAACACCAATACAGACAACTATGAGGAGAAGGATGCGACAAATATGGGTCCGTAAAGATCAGTTAGACATCTATCAGTCTCAAGAAAAGGAGAATAAAAATGAATCCACTCGAAGGAGGCACCAACTTGAATTTTGAATCATAGATAGGTCCACAACAATAGTGCAAATCTAGATACCAAAAGTATTCAAGACAGCCCAACCATCAAGGAATCAAATATGGATACCCAAAACAACTATCAAGCTTACCAGGGAGCATCCAACCAAAGTACAATGGGATCAATGGCGACATAGATGACTCTTCAAAAGACACAAAACTCCCATGAAATAGATGCCACGAAAGAAACAAGAAAGAGCTTCGACTGCAAATCGATATGAATGGTGAGCGAAAGTACCGAAAAACCAAATGTCTTCACCAAACATCAAAAATCTCCAAAAGGGACTTCAAAGCCCCAAAGTTAGAAACATGTGGATTCCCAAGTCCGACATGCCATCACCATTGATCCAAGGAGGACATTCTGCTTGCACTCATAACGAGTTCTATGCACCTCAAGTAAGCATACTAGGGACACATTACAAGGCCATGCATGAGGCACCACAGTATCATTGTTCTACTAAGTGAGCACATTTCCATCATGGTAATAGGAGACACCATGTACCATACATAATAAACACAAATTGCTTCGGCGATATCCTTAATGTTTCATCAACCATGAACTTAGATATTCCAAGTTAACCAAATGATGATGGAAAATGGGAAGAACTAAATCAGGTGAAAGATTCACATGAAGTGGAAAGCCAAAGGCAAAATCAAGCATAGGATACTACTGTTGAAATGGTGTGCGCAACAATGACGGGATGAACTGAGACTCTTTCACTCATAGAGAGGCGGAGAGGGAGTACAGAGAAAACTCTCGTACGCACATAGAGAGGATGACGATGAACTATGCACATAGAGAGGATGACGATGAACTAGATAAGGTCTCTCTCTCTCAAAACACGTATGCACATATATGACCATAAAGGTGTGCCTTGCTTTTCCATTAGAAGACATACTTACTTATACATGTGGAGGAGGGCTTTTGTCCAATAGAAATGAAGGAGAGGGATAAGATATGATCTCCCTCTTTGCTAGAGAGTGTTCACATGAGATGATCAAGGCTCATAGCCAACAATCCCCCCCTTGAGCTTGATCATACAAATAGCTCTTTGGGAACTATCCTTTCCTCACAACTAGACTAGGGTGGTACAAAAATATGATTCCTTCCCATGTACAAAGAAGGTGGTACAATGTTTATATCCTTCCTTCAACATTGTTTGAAGTTGTACTTATCATTGTAGCTGTCATTGATATATATAGGAACTTCTTGTAGATTAGAAAAGAACACTTTGGGAAAGGTCCTTCCCTTTAAGAAAGGGGGTGTCTAATTCCCATACGTTGAAAGAAAAATAGAAAATTACATGCTTAGAACTACACTTAAAAGAGTTCGTTGTTTGATAAAGATTGGCAATGGATTTCCAAGTATTTTCACGTGGACCGTAAATCTTTGCCTTTTCTTGCTACTCCTCGTAAGCAAATTTTGATACCGTGTTCAAGTGATCAGACATGTAGATATGCCTTCCTACGTATGGGCAGCATGTCGTTGCACCTAACCTTTAATCATGCACATAATTTTGAAGCTTCTGAAATTACAAAGTTTTCGAGTTGCACAGTAGAAACAAGGAATACGTCCTTGTGAAAGGATGAGAGAGCCAATCCCTTCTCTTATCTGCACATTGCTCTATGCACAGCTAGTACCTTAGAACAGTATAAATAACAACGTCCTTGGCGGTGATCTCTTTTATAGTAGCTTCACAATCTAAATCTATGGAACCAAGACCAAAGACCCCCAGTGCCGTTATGCACAAGAAACCTTGACGCTGTAGAGAGCGATTCATGAAAGTACAAAAGACATTTCGGTAGACTAAGAGAGTCGGCATAGAGAACGATCACGTGAAGAACTCAACATAGTATCAATATGCAAGGTCTCATTCCAAGAGGAGACCAATGAACGGTCATTAGAGTGATGCAGAAACTGGCTGATGACATGACGTTCTGCCTCTCCTTGCTCAAATTTGGAACTGTGTTGGAGGACAACGTACAGGCAGGTTCAAGACTCCAATTTATTCATGGCGGTGCCCATCCCTCCATGCTCAATTCATAGAGAATGAGAGTATTCCCGTTCACTTTCAGTATCAATGAGACCAATGGATCTATTCAGCCTCTAGCATCAACGACAGCAACAAAAGTATTTCGTCCTCTTGATGTACACCACTGCTGTAACTCAATCTCTGTATTGGAGAACAACGCGCATTCTCTATATCCGGATGCAGGCCTTCATATCTTTCCTTATCGCTTTTTTGCATCTATCGAAGAGCAGAGTACTTCTTGCTTCAGCGCCATGGCCATCTCTATCTCTGTCTATGGCAGATCTTCATCTTCACTTGCTGACAGTACATCCGAGATTGCTATTAGCAACGTTGTCACCTAGACCAGGCCATAACTTCTGTGCTTTATCCCTCCAAGCTCTGATACCACGTGTAGCATCTCATGACAGCAACGAGCACAGAGAGCCATGGCGAAAATGTAAGAACTTAAGATCTACAGTGAGTAGAGATGGAGAGAGAAAGAAAGTCTCACTTAGATAAGGTAGAGAGAGATGGAAAGTTGTATGCGCAAACTCACGTAGCTCTCTCTCTATACTCGTACGTGCACAGATATGACAATGAATTAGTGCCTTAGATTGAGTGATCAAAAGTCACTTTCTTATACAAAAGTACGAGCCTCTTTTGGCCAATCAAACAAGAGATAAGGAGAGGATAAGATTACTCTCTTACATGGAGAGGGTTCACAAACAAACTACAATAAGCTCATAGCCAACAACTACATTCAAGGATGAACAAGAAGGGAGACCACAAAAGGAAGATATACATATGATTAAGATGAATGACACGACACAACTTCAAGTCACTGAAATTACCCTTGCAGGTCATTCTACGATGAAGGATCTGAAGGAAGAACCAATGCAAGAAGAAGTAATGAAACGAGAACCTCTTACACCGAGTAACGTGGTAGAGGAACCATCACCTTTGCATGAAACCGTTCAAGGAAACACTACAAGGTCTACTACGGTCAAAGGAGAAGATCATCAAATTCAATTGCAAATCAGGCAACCTTAGAACGAGACAATGCATATTGAAAAAGGCAAAGACATGCATACAAATGAAGAGCCTAGTATATCAAAAATCTTATTGAATTTGGATGTGGCATAACTAAAACGTGTGGTAAGACAAATGATTCAAACTGCCATTGACACCCAACAATAGCTAATGGAAGCAGACAAAGACTACGCCAAAGCTCTGATAGAGAGAAATTAGTTTAAAGTATTAAGTGAAGACCTATCAACCAAGGTGTTATATGCTCAATAGGCACTTACACAACAAGAGAAAGAAACAAAAGAAGCTATGGAAAAATGCAAAACGCTTATAGAGGAGAACCAGAAACTACAACATCAGCTCCAAGAACTTCAACATAAATATGAGGCCAGTGAAAGAGAACAGGTACAAATCTCAAGAAGAAGCAAAATTTTAGAAGCTCAAATAAAAAGTATACATGGATGAGGCAGACACCTTAAGACATAGGAATAAAGATTTGATGAATGTGATCCTACTCAATCCAGTCAAGGTACAAGAAAATAATAAAAAAGATACGATGGAGCTAGAAGCTCAAATAGCCAAGCACGCTGATCAACGAAAGCAAGAGCAAGTGTTGAGGGAAGAATGGGAAAGAAAATATATGCATGATGCAAATGAACTCAATTAGGTGGAAGGCTGTAGAAGCCAAGATTATAGAGCGAGGATGCGGATCAGGTAGCTTTACTTGGTGAAGGCCTCCTACAAACTAATGAAGCACTTGCAACAACCAATAAAAAAATAAATGAAAAAGATGCAATCATCAAAAGCCTACATGCTCACTTAAAACAACACGAACCAATGGGGACACCAGTAGTTCCAAGCTCACAGAATGCTACTGTGGAGAATGAGGTACGTCCTCCTTCTCCCCTGCATCAATAATTCACCTCTGAATATGGGAATGGAGGTACTAGACATTGATCAAGATACACGACCTATCGCAGATATGAGCTAAAATGAGGGGGCACTGCTGGTGTCCCAACTTACTAAACAATTTGAAGATACAATAGTGAGAGTCACGAAAGAAGCAAAGATTAAAAGAAAAAACCTAGAACAGATTATGAGGCCCTTCAATGTAACATATAGACAAAGAATTACATGAAAAGAACGACACACAAAGAGCCAGATCAACAAGAGGAATTCGATAGAGCCGATCCAGTATGGAGGTGTAGATTATTGGAGAAAAATCCCACTTTATGGGTGCATTGGGAACTAGTACCTTACTTATTACACATAAATCCATCCTTTTGCTCGGTGCCACAAAGAAGATCATGGACACAATTTTGGGAAGAACAACGTCAAGGCACCATCAATAATCAGTGGCTTAATTATCCGCTATTACCGAGTCACCTCATAATTATTTGCCTACAAAAGAATATATGGTATGAAAAATAGAGTTTTGGCTTTCATGATATTCCATTGTTCCACATTTAGAACTAAAAATGACGAATAAAGTGTTGAGCATGCTACTCACAATTTCGAAGGTGTTTAAACATGCTCAGTGCACCTTTTTGAACTTCATCTGCATCAATCAAGGCACGAATGCCTTAATTTTTGATCTATCTATAATGCGTAGTAGAATTACAATTATGGCTATATATTTTTGCTTAATGTTTCTACCAAGTCCTTACATGCAAACCTTCGAAGAAGCATTCTTCACATGATTTTTTGAAATGGACTTTGAAATTTTTGTAAAATTATCCTCCAGTTTAAATGTCCGCATGGTGGCCTATGAGTTGAGTTTCTTTGCGGATCATAGCCAGGCACCAAATGATGGTGTAAAATCTACACAATGGAAGGAACTAATGATACGTGAACCAAATCTGCTAAACCAAAGAGAGCAAGTGGCCATTCAAACATACTCTCGTCGCCAATCAAAGCCTGTCAAGGATGACAGAGTTCAGGAGAAGAGATGTGTAAAGGGAGAACCAAGCAAAACATGAAGAAGAAGAAAAACAAAACAAAAAACTATCAATAAAGGTAACTCACCCTCTACCCAAAGCCCCACAGGGGCACACATCAGGCTGCAACACGAAAGAAGGACCTTTGAAGCACCAACCAGATAGAAACAGATGCAATATTTACCAATTGGTGCGTGTGTGGCAACCCAAATCAATACAACAACCCTGATGTGTGAATGTAAGGAATACCAGAAGCAGCCTACTATAGCCACTTCCAATTGTGAGGCTGAGTATAGTGAAGCTTTCATAGCGACTGTTGAGTGCATGTGGCTCAAATGCCTTACGGCTGATTTGAGTGTTGGTCAGTCTTCTGCCACCACCATCTTCACTGATAGTTAGAGCGCATTGGCAATTGCGAGGAACCCTGTGTTCCATGTTCTCACTAAGCACAGAGGTGCATTATCATTATGTCAGGGAGAGGTTCTATGGTGGAGAGATCAGTTTGGCATATGTGCCAACGCCAAAGAACATTGTAGACCTTTTCATGAACGCTCTGCCTAGGGAGAAGTTTGAAGTTTTCCACAAAGCTTTGGGCTTACTTCCCTTTGTGGAATAATTCAACTGAGTGCATGTGCACACGCGTTGCCCTAATGGTCTCAGTCTTTCACGAATCACGTCATTTATAACAGATTTCTCTCAGCTGCTTCCTATAATCGGGCTGGGATTTCAGGAGATCGCTTCCTCTATGCATGCAATCAGAGCGATACAGAACATGGGCTCCCTATTTTCAGGCTGGGATGGTCCCCTCAATGCATCAACTCGGAGTGATACAAAACATGCGCTTTGTTTTCTCCTTTTAATCAACAGGATTCTCTATCAATGTTGAGATTGATGGTGAGAAACATTACACCAATCGCTTTTGCTCAGCACCGCATCGAGTAAAAATTCGTCCCACATGAGGTCGAGATTTCTTACCAAACACTTATCAGCCATAACTTGGCTCCGCAAAATTAGAGTGTGGAGTTCATCTGCCTGTAAGCTTGCATTTCCCCTTGAATGTCTGGCTCCCAGGTCGTATTTTGATGTGTGAACCCTCAAAGCAGAATGATGAATCTTGTTTACTGTTTGATTCCTCATTTATGAGCCTAGCCTCATATCTGTCAATTTTTCTCATCCCTCACTTGATTTTTTTTTTTTTTTGGCTTGACATGAGTGTGTGTTTTCTTCTTGCTCATCCCCATCCATGTATGCATCACGCTGATGGTTGAAACTGATCGACATGTAGTGTTGTGTCCCATTTCCTGAATACCATGTTTGCAGAAGAGCACAGCTGGCCACACCCTCATGCAAAGATATTCAGAAAATAGTTTGCTCTGGGCAGTGGCTAGCACCGAGAATTTGTTTCAATGGTCTTTGCTGACTGATATATTTGTGGTAGACACACAGAATTTCATTCCCATTTTCTTTTCATTTTAATGCGGGGAGCATCTTTTCCAATAGCCTTTGCAACTCCAGTTGATCTTAGAATACTCTTGAATTCAGCACATAGTCCACCTGTCCCATCTTTGACAGAAGCTCCCTCAACTGTCTTTTGCCTCACTGTCTTCTGTCCATCGAGAAGTCTCAAGCTTCGGGTACTTCATTGTTGATAGTTAATTCTAATCTCCATAAGCATTCCATCACTCTTTTAGAAAACGGAAATGTTCCTTCAAATATCCTTTCTATAGCATCTGCCTTGCCTTCTTTAGCCATGAGTTGTTGATTTTAATCACCACATGTATTCCATCCATCCTCTAGAAAATGACTAGGACCCTTTCTGTGGTACCATTTCGGTACATGCCTGAATTCATTTCCATAGATGAAAGGATTGCGAACTCTTTGCGGTGCATCATTTTAGCTTGCTGTGTTCGTCCATCTGTGCAACTTTAATTATGCAATGACGCCAAGCACTCCAGAAAGATTCTTTATCGACATCGCCTCCATTCCTTCTCCTCTTGAAACATAGGACCGTATGTCCAGCTACAGGTCTCATTGTACTCAAACTCAATCCATCCAGATGTGAGCAGGTGCAGCCAGATGTGAGTAGGTGCCTCCTTGGCTGACCATTTTAGTCTAGCTCTATTTTCTTCACTCAAGATGCTCTGCAAGCTAGCCTTCTCATCCCTGTTGCAACATAGATCATGCCTTATCACGACAGCCACACCTGGAAGAATCTAGCCATCCAAAATCTCCATGCTTGAACAAGTCAGCGGTGTAATTCTAGCATCCCATCAGTCTTCATTTTCGTCTTTGAACAAGGCCTGCATTATGTCTAGCAGAAAATAACTCACCCTAGTTCTTTTCCTGATGTGCTAGTCCTGAATCTTCCTTCTGTCCTAAGACTCCTCTTATCATTTGGAAGCTCATACATTCAGCTTGATAATCTTTGGCAAGCCTTTTAGGGCTTATGAAGACTTGAGACCATATCATCCCACTGCACCTCATCTATAAGATGTTGACTCCAGTATGCTTTCCCCATAAGACTAGTTGTAAGCTCAAGCTTGTCAGCCTCTTTCACCGAAGGCCCGACATCAAGATCCTGTGCTTTGTAGAAGGCGAAGATCATACCCTCCTTTTTCCCGAGCAATGCATAGACTCTGCATATCTTCCCTCTCATGAAAGTTCTACCTTGGCATCAGATTCCAGTCAGATCACAGCGTTGGTCCAATCTGCCACAGCCACCAGTGGAACAATAGCTAGAGTGACAAGAGTCAGTTACCAAACACAAGCAATGCCTATTGCAAAACCTTCTATAAACCTAGCCAGTAATGCAGATAGTAATCCATCTGTTTACTGATATTATTTAGAATGGGAGTTATATCACCTGATCACTATTGATAATTTCTCCCGTACTCTTGTCTGCACCCTTTCCATTAGAATGCTATCCCTAACATCAGTCACCCAGAGTGCGTCATCCCTCTGTTCATTAGCGTTCTCAATTCAGCTTCTTTTTCCTAATATCTTCGTAAATGGCCACAACTCTCCTCGTAGTTCCAACTCCGCTTAGAACATATACTTGGTTACATCCCTGTTGTCCAACGGCATTCACACATTTCACCAGTGGTATATCCCATTTTCTATAAATCTCGTCTCCCTCTATTGTAGTGAGCCTTGTGTATAAGTTTTTCACATTGGACTCTCTCTTCTTCTTTATCCTCCGCATGCTGGAAGCAGGGCTTGATATCAGATCGCTTCCATACAGATGGGGTTTCTTTGTATTTGCAAGTACGTGACGCTCCTACAGCCAACCTAGCCTTTGAAGCTCTACTTCCAAGTATACAACGCCCGCAGGATCCCCACAGAACAAGAGATAGTAGTGAGATCGATGAATTAATGAAACATTGCAAGCATTCAATAATTCAACGATCTGTTTCCGTTCTTCACATTTTCCAAAAATCAGAGCCATCCAGAGAGGTACCCAGCTTCATATCCCGTCATGTATGCCAACAATTAATTCTATGAGGATCACTCCTTAAAAAGAAACTCACAGGAATAAAAAGCCTCCATATCCCCCTATATTCCATAGATGCACCTCACACCCTATTGAAATCAGAGTGTGTGCACAATCTTCCTGATGACTGAGTTTGGGGCAGGACATGGCCTATCGTATTTGACAATACTACCTCTGTAATAAACATTACATGATGTAGGGGACCTCTTCTATGTACTTGTGTGAAGAGGGATTGACGATGTCCACAGCTATATCTTAAGAAACCATACTTGTCTTAGATAATCTCAAATGCATATTCTGCTATCTTTCTTAAAGTTGTTCTACATGGTCTTCCCTTTTGGAGCCCCGATTGGTGCGGTGTATGTGCGTCACAATTACAAGTTCGTACCTTTCTTTTCCAAGCTTTGTTGATGAAGATGATGAGCCTCAACTCCCTTGATTTTTGTAGAAGAACCCAAAAAGAAACTTATTCACACATGATTAGAGAAAGAACAACAAAGTTAATAAAAAAACATGATAAACTAAAATGTTATAAAAGCTACTCCTATTCTACTCGTGACTTGAAGAATCACCACACATGGTAGATTAATCACCCAAAAGGGGATTTTAATCACACCAAAAATGGTTGATCTCGACAAGTTTTGTAAATCTTGCAAGCCGAAAATGCTCACAAGAGCGTAATGAAATGAAGAACTCAAACAATCATCATAAAAAGCTTGCGTACATTGTCTCTTTCACGCCATAAACCATCACGTAAGTGACAAAACAACGCTCCTCGGCAATGGTGCCAAAAGTTGTTGATGTTGTAGCATTACAACTCATACTTATCAATCGGGGAAGCATCTCATGAGACCCAAATGTTTCCATAGAAGCACTCAGCAAATGTAACGGTGCTTCGTCAATGCACGATTAACAACGTAATTAACAAGAAGACATGACATAAGCATCGCTAATGATGCACATAATCGTAATCACAAGCATAATCACGACATAATCGCACATTAATGTGTCACAAGCGTTAGACAAGAAGAGAGCAAGTACACATGCACATCATGACGACAAGAGAGCGAGAGTCTAACTACAAACTAGCATTATCTCATTACTTCTAGAAAAGCTCTCTCCAAATGAGAGATATAGCCCTCTTTATATACAAAATGACAAAAAAGCATGCTATGTGGGATTTCTAAACTTAAAGGAGAATGAATCCCACTTATTCTCTAGTCTGGCACTCACACACACCTATACAAGAGTGCTTATTCAACTGAATGAAAGGTAGAAAAAGGTACAAATGATTAGAAAAAAGAGTGGATCCAAGAATTATATGTTGTCTCATCAACAGGTGGATACAAGAAAAGGAAGAAAAAATTGATATCCAAAGTCCTCCTACATATGACATAGACTATGTAGGATAAAGTGATTGAAGATCCCAAAGGTGAAGAAGAACCTCTGGACACATTGATGGATAGGAAGCCCTCTCAAAGAAATTCAGCTAGGTAACATAGAAAACTCTTGTCCTATATTAGTAAACACCTCGTTATGGAATTATCCAAAGATGCTTTCAAAGGTGAATTGTTTTATGAAAATTTATGCGGATGTATTTGCATGGCAATACAAGGATTTGAAGGGAGTACTTGCAAGTTTTGGAAAACACAAGATTCCATTGATTGAAAGAGCCAAACAAGTAAGGGGGAAGAGCTACAAGATGAATCAAAAGTATGTTGAAGTTGTCTACCTAGACGTCCAAAAAATGGAGGATGTTGGAATTATTGTTTGAGTGGAGCATTCAAAGTGGCTTTCTCACATGGTCATTGTGCCCAAAAAAGTACAAACAAAATTAAGATATGTGTGGATTTCATAGCACTTAACAAGGTAACAATTTCAAATGGGTTATCCATCCACCGTGAGGATTGGGAAAAGACAGCTTTCATTACACCATGGGGAACATATGTTTATGTTAAGATGCCTTATGGACTCACAAATGTCTAGCTAATTTCAATAGAATAGTGAAATTTGCTTTTGGAGGCTCTTCAAATTTTCATGATTTTTCATCCTTCTCAAGTACTTGCACTAGTACTTCTATGGAGTGCTTGCATGATCATTTGATCCAGTTGCGATAGGTCTTCAATAGATGCAGGAAAACAAAGTTGAAGTTGAATCCTGATAGGTGTCACTTTCTAGTGATAGAAGATACCCTACTTGGACATGTGGTATCTCCTAAAGGTATGGGCCCTGACTGAGATAAAATCATATCCAGGCCTAAAACACCAAAAGAAATTCAAAGTTTTTTGGCTCATACTCGTTACCACAAGAGATTCATTAAAATGTATGCACTTAGACCATTGGCTAGGCTTACAGGTAAAGAAGTCTCATTCAAGTGGGATACTGAAGAGGAAATGGCTTATCAGGTGTTGAGATCCAAGCTAGTGGCTGCAACCAATTGTTGTCACACTTGATTCATCTAAGGTTTTCCATGTTCATGTAGATGCAAGCACGTATGCAGTGGGAGCAGTTCTCACATAACAAATTGAGGAGTATAAGTTGGATAGACCCATTAAGTATGCAAGTCAAATTCTGAATAAAGCAACGAAGAATCATAGTGGCATCGAGAGAGGCCTTGGCAATGGTCTTTATTGTCCAAAAGATCCACCATTACATGCTAGGGATAAAAGTTATCATAATTATGGATCACCAACCACGTATGTATTAAATAAGCCACAAGTAACATGCAAGGTATGGAGTTGGCTTATATTATTTCAAGAATCTAATTTCACTATAGTGCATTGACTAGAAAGGAGAATGTTATGGATGCTCATCAATCTTGTATTGGCTTAAAGAACCAGGCCATTGGAGTCAAAAATGAGTTTCCAGATACTTAGCTATTCACAATTAAAGCACAAGGATGGTATGATGATATCAAAGATTTTATCATGACTCGTAAGTATCAAGGTAAAGCTAACTCTATGCAAAGGAAGAAATTGTTAATAAAGATCAAGCCTTTTAAATTTATTGAAGGAAAATTATATAGATATGGTAAGGATAGTCCACTTAGGAAGTGCATGGAAGAAGAGGAGGCAAGGCACATCTTGGAGACAACACATGAAGGACTAGGTGGTGGGCACCTCCCTGGCCATATTGTGAGCCATAGAATCCTAGATGTTGGTTTATGGTGGCTAACATTATTCAAAGATGAAGAGGAAACCTCTCAACCATGTGACCTCTATCAAAGATGTGGTCTGTAGCTCAGTGGTGAGTAGCACCTCCTTTAATGTCAATTTGGGAAGACATGAGGATGGTATGAAGACCTCAAGAAAGTGATGTGCACAAGTGGTGATGGAGAAGCACACAAGCATGCACACACATACACACACACACACATGTAAAAATAAAGAGTGAGACAATGGAAGCTTTGATTAAGATCCAAAGACAATTACAAGAGCTCTTCTTAGTTCAAACTATAATTTTTCTCTTCAAAAATGAGCTCTCTAGCTCCTTTTATAGTTTTTGACTAGCTAGTGGCCCTGTCCAGACCTAGTGTCTGGCCTAGTTGAAAATTAGGTTCCTAAGCTATTTTGGAGACTCAAATGAGCTCTAAAAATTATGAAAATTGGTACATAAATACTTCTAATACTCCTCAAGCTCGAGGAATTCTTGGCTTGAACAAAATGAAGTATAATCTATCAAAAACAATATTTACAATGTTCATGTAGAGATGCAAATCACTATTAAAAGGGCTTAGCTTGGAAAAATTGAATGGCCTATTTGCCGGATCTTCTTTGACTGCTTTGCCTGCTTGGCCCTTCTCTTTGCTCTGATTCCTTATGTCAGCTCCCTTGTCTTGAGATGCCCTGACTGCTACCAACACTCCCCCCTCTCTCGCATTTGTCGTCTCTGACAGACCCTTGTTGAGCTGAACGTTTGACATAATATTCGACCACATCGGTGGCCAAGTGATGCTCTTCTAGCCTCAGTCCTCAAGCTAGATCCGTGAGTAAGGCATCCCAATCGACTGGCCCAGGTACCTCCGAATGTGGCATGTGCAACTTGTCTGAGTGTAGGGCCTGCTCCACAGCAAATAAGTGTAATAGATGAGAGGGTTTGGGTATGAATATTTCTGAGTGATACTCCCAGAACCCTGTGATGAACATTTCTTCAAACGTTTGTTTGAAGCATGCTAGGAGATATTTGATACGAGCGTGCCACGCATATACAACATTGACGGATGGGGTGGTGCTCATATCATAGACTAAATCGAGGTTGCCTTCATTGAAGCCTAGGGCTAAGAGGTGAGGTTCTTTAACATTTTTGAATCTACGGAATGTGACAAGCATGAGTTCGAATATTTTGAGGCACATATGTGCCATTACATCTGGTACATTCTTGAACCTAATGCTCCAATTCCGAATGGTGGAAATCATATATGCAACCATTGCTGGACCACACAGTGGTGCCAGATATACATAGTTGAGCCACTTGTCGCATCCTTTGACATTCTTTATAGTGTTCACAAACTCAAGCCATGATCATTGTCGAAAGATAGGACAATAGCAAGGGTTAAACTTGATATACAAGGGCATGTTGTTCCATGTGCGCACCATCTGCGGGTAGGTTTCGAGTAACCATATTCTCCATGTAGGTTGAAAGATGTTGCCCTGTGTGGCGCTCTCAGGGATCCGGGGGAAATTGGGTTGCAAAGGTTGGCTCCTTGGTGGTGGAGTGCTTGATCTCTGCATTATAATCTGCAATTAAAACACAAAATGGTACATAGTGATCGTTGGAAGTGCCAATCCATCGATGATGAGATAAGTTCTTGAAATAATCGGATTTGATGGCGACATCTTCCAGACGAGACATGGATTTTGTATCTGAATGACCACTCTATCATCATGAGTTGGGCCCACCTTTTCTAACTTTTGCAGCCATTCCGGAGCTTCAATCTCAAATGTATCAATCCCTTCCTCTGTTTGTCGGCCTCGAGGTGCAGGTGTTAGCAGCCGGTGCGATCGAACTACTTTTGTGATCATCATTCTTATGTAATAATGGAGATATCAGGAGTTTCCGAAAAGAATTGTAATTTTTCCTATCTTTTCTATTTCGGAGGTTCGGAACAGTGCCAAGCCTTAAGCTTCGTTTTTACAAAGTATGGCGTTAATTTATGCGGAAGTGGATTCCAGAGTGACGATTATGGAACGAATAGATACACAAAAATGGTGAAGATCGAAGTTTGGAAGTGGAAATCCGATTGTAATTGTGATACTGTAATGTAATCAATGGTTTCTAGCGAATTCAGAACTTAATCATTGTGAAGTTAAGATTTCAAATACCTTGTGTTTATGGATTGTTTTGTCTGCATCCATTTACATTGAAGTAAAGGAACAGAAATGCATGTTTACAAGTATTCATATTCGTAAATCCCCGTTCCCAAACCTGTACATTGTGTATTGTTAGTCTATCAGCTACAAGTGCGCAAACATATGGTGACCACAATGGGATGGGGTAACAGAGCACTGAACAAAGTAGATTGATGCGAGTACGAAGTGGCAAGGAGTACTTACAAAAGCCTCATCATCCTGATTATCTAGATGAATTTGTGCAACAAACACTCGCAACATTGAAGTTGGAAGATATTCCTCTTGAGGAAGCAATCACTATTACAGAAGAAGTACAATTTTGGGTGGAAACTGGAGTTTTACCCCCCAAGCTTTTGAAGGATCTAGTCTTTGAGTGGAAGGACGATAAACTACCTAAAGTATTGTGGCATGGAGAATTCAGCGGAACCGACCAGCAGAACCACCTACAGGAAGAAGAATACCCTATAGAAGAAGGTCAAAGCAGCGGTAACGTAACCTCGCCAAAATTGTAGTTAGCTTTAATACCCTTACCTCAAAATACTACCTTGCAGATGCTTAATAACTCGATGGCAAACAGGCACCCACTACTAGTGCTAAACTATACTCATTTTTACGCGGGAGTGGATGAAGATCCAGATGTGCACATACAGACATTTGAGAATCAGTACTTATGTAATCATCGTAATCTGCATGATAATCGGCATAAATTTTAGGTGTTTCAAGCCACGTTAATCGGCGATGCAGTCAAATGGTTTATTGAATATCCTCCCAATTACTTTTCCACATATGATGAGTTGAAGGCGGCATTCTTGGAACGATTCTAGACTGCGAAGAGTATTTTGGAGTTACATTCTTCACTTCAGTATATGTTGTAGAAAGGGAAGGTCGAGCAGTATGCATCAGATTTCAGATCTACACTGCGACAATTTCTGGCAAATAAGTGTCTTACAAAAGAAATGTTAACAAAATTCTTTGTGGACGGACTACAACCACCCATTAAAGAGAAGATCTATATGTACACGCTTGAACAATCCTGTACGCTAGATCAGATGATTGACTTAGCAATTTGTATGGATCAAAAGATGCTGTTTGCCAATTTGGGCTTGAAGAAGACAAATTTGGTATTCAAGAAGGGTGCCACCCCAGAGAAGCAGTTGTATTGCTTATGGTGCAAGAATGCAGGCCATATTATGGTTGATTGTGTGCTTAATCAGGTCTTTTGTCCTTTGTAACAAAACTAATCACAGTTTGGAGGAATGCCGCTTTAATGCACGCAATACCTTGGTGGCTATTGCACAAGTAGAAGGACATTCCTAGAAAGATAACAGTAATGGGTATAAGCCCCAAGTTGTTAATAGACAATGGCAGAATAGTTAGGATGCTAGACTGGGAGGACCCTCTCAATATTTGGATTCACAGCAATTTCCAGAGCAGCAACATAGTTTCCACCAAAATAGACAAGAATTTGGTAGAGGATGGAAATTCCAACAACTTGGGCTTGGTAATCCTGGTAATCGTCCAATTTAGTGCCAGTTCTATCTCCAATATGGTCATAGATGGTGGGAATGTGAGGAAGCTAAGGAATATGATCAGCGGAAGCAAGAAGTGAAGCTCAAGGCACTTATGGCCAATGTGGTGACTTTGTAATGTTTGGAGCCAAAAGCGTCAGTAGTCACCCGATCTCAGAAAGAGTATTCTAGTGGACCAAAAATGGATTACTTACCTCTTGCAAAACAAAAACATACTTTGACAAAGGCAGTACAGTGGGCTATGAAGTACCCGCCACACTATGTGAACTCTCCATTGTTTCTAGGGGAACCTTCTAGAAAGGATCGTATGAGAAGTACAATTATTACGGAAAGAGAAGGGAGCTCACAAGAGCCATCAATTGATATCAGCCTGCATACAGATCTCGCACAAAAACGAAGAGTAGAAGGACGAAAGCAAGGATATAATGATTACGAATCATTAGTGAATACGGAGTATTGTGAAACTCTACAGGAATCACACATAAAATTGTCTTTAGGGGCATTGTTGGAATTAGTCTCCGCATTTTGCGCTTATTTTGACTCCTGTCATCAAGTGCACCTTTGTTTGAATCTGAATAAATCCACTTTTGCAGTGAAATGTGGTAAACTGTTGGGTCATGTAATTTCGGAAAAGGGCATCGCAGTGAATCTGGACAAGGTCAAAGTTATCCTCAAAACTCTCTTTACGTTTTCTGGGTCAGGTGCGATGGCATGGTAGGCACTTAAGGGGTCTTGCTCATATCGCCATCCCATTAAACAAGTTGGCACATGTGAAACCAGCGGATTTTGTCTGGACACCAGAAGCACAACGAGCGTTTGAGCGCTTACGAAAAATGCTAGCCACAACACCGGTACTGAAAGCTCCGGATTGGACGCAACCATTCCATGTTTTTGTGGATGCTTTCGATCGCACTATTGGAAGTGTTTTGATGCAGATGGAGGATAGAAGTTGGTTTCATGTACTATGCGAGTAGGCGACTCACTATAGCTGAACATAATTATTCGACGATGGAACGTGAATGCTTAGGGCTCATCTATTCCATCAAAAAGTTCTGGCATTACTTGCCGGGTTGCCCCTTCACTTTTCATGTCGATCATAGTGCATTGTTATATTTGGTTAAGCACCAAAATTTGGTAGGCCGTCTTGCTCAGTCGGTCCTACTCTTACAAGAATTCGAATTTGATATTATTCATCACCCTGGTGCTAGTCTTGCAATTGTAGATTTTCTCTCCTACATCGATCATGGGGAACCTCCTGACGGAGTCGATGATTCTGTACTGGATGCAGAGGTTTTTTCAATCGTTGAAGTGGAGGCCGCACCTCTCACTTACCCTACATGGTATGAAGAAATGCTTAGTTTTCTGGAGAATGGTGTTTCGCCATCTTACTTAAGTTCTATAGCAAGGAAAAAGCTTGGCCTTCGTAGTCGTTGGTTTATAGTTATTATGGGCCAATCGTACCATAAGGATCCCACTGGCGTTTGGCTTTGCTATGTTCCCCCACATGAGGTGCATGCCGTCATTTCCGAGGCACAAGTGAGCGACGCTGGCGGACACTTCAGTCATTTGATTACGATACAAAAAATTCAACAATCTAGCTTATGGTGGCCAATGTATTCCAATTTACAATAAGCGGTACGGAATTGTGATCCCTGCTAATGCACCAGAGAACCTCGGGCAAGCCAACACTTTTCATTGCAGCCGATTTTTCCCCTTGAACCTTTTCAAAAATAGAGATTGGATTTATCGATCCCATCAAACCCCCTGTTGCGTATACCGGTGCCCTATATATTTTAACTTGCACGGATTACTGTACCATTTGGGTAGAAGCATGGGCAACGAAGCAAGCTACTGCAGGGACTGTCACCCGAAAATTGCAGACTGATATCTTTCCACGTTATGGCTTACCGCTAGAATTGGTTACTGATCGGGGTACGCATTTTTTGAATCAGTTGCTTGCTGAACTAACTGCTAATTATCAAATTAAGCATAAATTTAGCTCTCCTTATTATCCTTGAGCAAACGGATTGGCGGAGAGTACTAACAAGGTGTTGCTGTAGATGTTTCATAAATTATTGCTCGATCTCATAGATCAATGGGAGTTGATGCTTCCCACTGTCCTTTGGGATTACAGAACTACCTATAAAGTTTTCGTTGGTAGCACTTCTTTCAAATTGCTGTACGGACAAGAGGCTATACTCCCCGTTGAATTCGCAGTACCCAATCTTTGGATTGCAATGGTGAAACGGTTGGTTCCGGAGGAGTCTTTTGCATATCGAATGGATCAATTGCAGCACCTGGATGAGCATCATTATCATAGCTTTTTACTGCTCCAGGAAGCGCAAACGCGTCAGACGTGGTGGCATGACCGTAATCTCCGGACTAAAATTTCTGGCCCAGGGGATTTATTCCTTTATTTTCATTCCAAGATGAAGAGAAAGCTGGGTAAGCTAAAATTATGGTGGACACGTCCATTCCAAATTCATGAGATGTGCTGACTTGGTTCATTCCGGTTGGCTACTTTAACCGAAGAGGTTCTACCGACGGTCGTTAATGGGTCTAAGCTCGGACCCTATCAATGTTCTCGCTAATATATATATATATATATATATATATATATATATATATATATATATATATATATATATATATATATATATATATATATATATATATATATATATATATATATATATATGCCGAATAAATTTCGATCATGGGATCTAAGGCATGATGAGCAATTTAAGTAATTAACATGCAAACGTACAACCCTTCACGGATGGTGGCAGTTGCGATGTTACAAATATAAATGATGAGTTATTATTTTGTGAGCCAACAATCAGTGTAGATTTGCAAGTTATGATCCTTGATCACTCATCATGATGAAGACTCGTAGATCGCTACATAGGCAAGTGGGGCATAAAAGGCTGCGCACTTTGCTGAATTCGGCTCATTTGGTGAATTTGCGAGCAGAGAGACTACAACGAAAGGAGTGCAGGTATTATACAGAGCTTTCGTGCGTATGAATCATGAAGCAGGTGGATAGTAGCAAGATAGCAGTGCCATTCTTAGACTGTCACCTTCTCTACATCCCCGAGAAGCTATCTGAGGAGCAGGAGTGGTTCGAATGCAAAGGACTCCTGCAATGCGTTGTGCTGGATTGGTGCAACGTTAGACCTCACCCCCAAGCAAAGGAGATTGCTATGGAGATAGTCTGATAGATAGAGGGTAATGACATCAATGCACAAGATATCAATATTCACATAGGGCATGAAGTGGTGCACTTGTTGATGGATCTAATCGCTGAGCGATACCATGTGGCTAAGGAGGGTATCACGTCGAGCATGGAACCTATTCATGCTACAGAGGTTTACACATTGCTAGGCAAACCATGTTCGGGTGAATACCGTTTCGCATAGCTGTCGGACGACAACCCATTGAAGTGGGGTATGTTGTTAACAACGATGGTCATCAACTTGCAGGCTAAACATTATGGGGTGTCCCAAAAGCTCTTTGCTCTAGTGAAGGAATCTGCGAAGACCCAGGTAAACAAGGCAGAAATTATTTTTTGAAAGCTGAAGAAGGAAGTCCGGAGGTCGTTTCGATGCACTGGATGAGCTGTTAACGCAGTACTAGACTCCAAAGTGGGAGTAATCTTTTCCCTACTCTTTTCAACTCCGGAATACTTATCTCGAGAATACACAATATGCTTGAGTAAAGTATTTTTACAGCTTCTAAAGAAATGTGCGACAGAGCAGAAATATGGAGGGAACACTTCTCAGGACGAGGTTGAGACCAAGGTTGATGAAGAGGAGGAATCCAGAAGGTGCCAAGTGGAGGAGAATCGGAGGGAGGAAGTCAAGAGGAAGGCCAAGGAAGAAGCCGAAAGGAAGGCTAGGGAAGAAGCAAAAAGGAAGGCTAGGGAAGAAGCAGAGAAAGAAGCCGAAAGGAAGTCAAGCGAGGAAGAGGCAACGTGAAAACAACAGGAAGAATAGAGACGTGCAAGAGAAGAAGAGGCAGCACAAAACGAGAAGAAGAAGAGCGATGTCGAAACCAACAACAGGATCAAGGTGGTCGTTTGGGTGAGTCTTTGAGTCAAATACCAGTATTACATACATTTCAAGAGTGTGGTATGGTGGATAAATGGAAAACCACAGAAGGCAAGGTGAAGTTACCCCTACTCCGATCCACAGATGTGATATATCCGTGGATGTACAGTAATGAGACTATTTGACTAATGATGCTGGAAAAGGATAGCTGGGTTGCAGAGCAAGAGCAAATGATAGCTTAGATCAATCAACTCCAAGGAGAGATAAAAGCTATCAGAGCTGAGAATACGGATCGAGTCAGCCCAATTAATGAAGAACTAGTTGATGAGTTAAATGAGACATTGACAAAGAACAATACTCTGACAGTCACTATAGAGGAAAAAGCAAAAATCATAACTCGATTGCAGGCAGAGATTGGCCAAGTGCAGAAATCTAATAAAAAATTAAAGAAGGGTAATAAAGAGTTAGTTATGAAGTTGCAGAAGGCTGAGCAAGAAGTACAGAGACCAAAAGTTAAAGTTAAAGAACAAAGTGGAGAAATGAAAAGGCAAAGTATCTCAACTACCGAAGTGGAACAAAGACTGGCAGTCTGGAATTCGGAGTTTACGCCATTGGAAGAAAAGCTCCAGATTGTTCAGGAAAACCTAGACACTGTATAGGCACAAATTGCAAGAATACCTGAGTTGGAAAGGTAGGTAGAAAAATGGAAGCAACACTATGCGGATGCAAATCTGGTACTGACAGATAGAGAAGCAGAAGTGGATAAGCTCTAGAAAGCTGCTTCAATTTTGGAAATAATTTATCAGACTAAACTAGAAGAGATGTCGAAGACCACTATAGAAACTATAACTAAACTATCGGATGGAACATTAGCCTTTGATAAATTGTTAGAAGGTTTCTAACAGCGGATCCCCGAACTAGAAGCTTCTACAGTTAGTTATAGAAGTGCTAGTAAAAAATTATTAGAACTTAAGGAGTTTTTTGAAGTAGAAATATTACTAGCCGAAGAAAATCTTAATGAGATGTTCAATGAGTTGCGGTATGATCTAGAAAGAATTATGTTTCTAGAAATGGAGAATCAAGATGATGATCTGTAATTCCTTATATTTTGTAATTTGTGGGTTCAGATCCACTGTGCGTGCCAGTGTTAGCAGCCGGTGCGGTCGAACTACTTTCGTGATCATCATTCTTATGTAATAACGGAGATATCAAGAGTTTTCGAAAAGAATTGTAATTTTCCCTATCTTTTCTATTTTGGAGGTTCAGAATGGTGCGAAGCCTTAACCTTCTTTTTTATGACGATTACCGAACGAACATATACACAGAAACGGTGGAGATCAAATTCTGAAAGTGGAAGTCCGATTATAACTATGAAACTATAATTTAATCGATGGTTTCTACCGAATTCAGAACTTATTCATTGTGAAGTTAAGATTCCAAATACCTTGTGTTTATGGATTTCTATCTGCATCCATTTACATTGAGGTAAAGGAACAGAAACACATGTTTACGAGTATTCATATTTGTAAATCCCCATTCCCAAACATGTACATTGTGTACTATTAGTCTATCAGCTATAAGTGCGCAAACACAAGCATAGGTACATAAGGGTCCTCAAATGTCTCTTCAACTTCAATTGGAACTAGCTCTTCAGGCTCTAGCTCCACCATGGGAGAAGGTTGACATTCATATTGTAGAAGCTTACTTTGCAAAGCTGCCAGTTGTGCTTTCAATTCTATTACTTCTTCAGATGTGGTGTCTGTATGTGCTGCTTCCTTCTGTTGCTCTCGTTGATTGGCCAATTTCTTTCGTAGGTCGTCACACTCTTTTTCTAATGCATCATATGCCTCTAGGAGGTCGGCATGTGTATCCAATATGATCTGCATGTTGGCTGAAGGAAGGGCTTTGAACAGCTCCAGGTCGATCTCTTTTGGTGATCCCTCCATCACCGCTTCTAGATTTTCTTCATTCTATCTTTGGAGTCTTTTATTCTCTTCTAATGCCGTTGACATGTATTTTCTCAGTAACGCAAGGTTACGGTGTATCTTGAGATTGTCTGCTTGTTGGGTGCGTAGCATTTCCTCGAGGTGTTGTTGTGCATATGTAGCTAGTTCGGGATTGGCCACCAATTCCTCATATTGCCTTTGTAAGGTATCATAATTATGTTGTAGTTACCTCTTGTCCTCCTCCATGGTTGTGATTCTTTCTTGTAATGTTTCATGGACTCTGAATAGGTTCGTATGCTGAGCATGTAAATGCTAGTAATTTTGCTGTAACTGAGACACACATTGACATAAAGTATTGAATACATTATTTACAGGGGTGGATGTTGGGGAGGTTTGGAATGCAGGGGGATAGGGAGGAGGGAAAGGGGTGGTGAATGCTGTGGTGAGAAGTGGTGATGTTGGTGGTGGGGGAATGGGATATTGTGGAAATATGGGGGGAGGGAGAGGTGCAATTGTGGGTGATATGTCCATTTGGTCGTGCGTGGATGTAGTCGTGGGAGTTACCATATACATGGGAATGGTAGGTGTGGTGACTATGGTGAAAGTATACAATGGTGTGCCTAGTGATGCCTGTGAGCCTCCTAGATGTGTGACAGGGGAAATGGGATTCCCTGTAACCATGGTTAGGGCCCTATAGCCCATGGTGATAGTTACAATGGTAGTGGTGTCAGATTGTGAGAGTTGTGAGGCTTGACCCATGTTGTGTGCTTCATTAAGAGCGGTGGAAACAGTGGTAGTGATAGTGGAGACAATGGTGGTTGTGGTACGAGGTGAGGGGGGTGGAGTTGGGGGGAGGGTGGTAAGGGTGGGGATGGGGTTACACTTGATGCATGGGGTTCTTCAGTATGTTGAGTGGAGTGTGTCATGGTGGAGGTCGTGGAAGTGGTGCCATGTGGTTCTGATACTGTAATATGTATATGTTTTCTTGATCTTGGAGGGCATCTCCCATGTCTTTGTTTGAATCTCTGAGAGTTGGCAAGGGTGGTATGAACAACTTCGGGTACTCCCAATGCATCAATGAGCATGTCGAGGGAAGCTATGAATTGGTCATCCACTCTTTCTTCTTCAAGTATCTAGTTCATTAGGGCTTTTCCAGATGCCAAGGATAGTCTATGCTATTCCTGAACCAGGTTCATAGTATCGTACAACTTCTTTATTTGTAAAGTGTATGTTGGGGCTCTTGCGAGTTCTAGTATAACATGCTGCTCATATTCATGCTCTTCTTCATCAGGTGGTCCTTCCTACAATAGTGAGAATACCTCGTGAAGTTTCAAAAGGAATCTTTGCCTTATCGTAGAGGTAACAAGAACAAAACACAGGTTACTTTAAACTTATGCGAATGGAAACATTTCTGTGTAATGAAAACATTTTTTATGGCTCCCTACGTCTCTTTCACACATGTAGAATAAATGCTTGTATTTCTTGATCACTCATTACATGTGTTACCAGTTACATATGCAATGTAGTTCATTTCTGATGACTGTAAGATCATGCAGTTTCTCGTGACATGCGTACAGTAGAAATTTATTTCATTAATGAAGCACAACGTTCCTTTTTTTTTAACATATTTGCTATTTTCGCATTTACTAGTTTGTGATACATAGGTTTTAGCCAAACACTCAGATCTTTCTATAGATTCCCTTGAACCCACTAAACCCAATCATATTTACATTAAAGAAAAACATGAGGAACTTGATTTTTTTTATGCACATTTTCTTTCGAGTGTTCCATTCATAGTAAATAACTGCGGGTCTACTTAGAGCAATGCCTGTAGTGCAGTAAACAGAAAATATTTATTATAACTCTACAACCATACTAACAAAAAGGACATAAAGAAATGGAATACGTTGTTTATTGACAAAAAAAAAACAATGTTTGTTATACTTCTTCAACACAAGGACAAGAAACCCTTTCTGCTTAGAGAAATCCGTAAACTCATACTCTGAATCGAAGTGCAAAATCAAAACTATGGTTTTTGTTATAAGGTTCGACACGACCATATGACAAGTACATATTTCTGCTAGATTCATGGATTGAATTTCTGCTAAGTTTTTCCCTCAATTTCTGAAATTGCTCATGTAATCTTCGTGTTGCCAGCTAATGAAAATCCCTGGTCATGATGTCCTTTTACAACCGTTAAAAGACAAAATAACCTTCAATTTGTTAGTACTCAAAAGACTCTATTCATCTCAATCAATCGAGATCTTGTTGGTTCCATACAAAGACTCCTTATAAATCCTAAGCAATGCTTGAAAGACTTCTACCATTCACATTAAAATGAGTCAACACTGAGGATAAAAAACGTTTTTTGCTTACTAAGACCGGCGCTTCAAAATCAGTGATCTACTTAATTTCATACAGCAGAGGATAAAAACATTTGTCCCCGTTACAACATTAACATGATGAACTGTGATGTGGTTAGCAAGTTAGTTAGTGCGCGTGTGGTCATGAGTGTGAAGTGTGGTTAGTAGATGAAGGTTCCTAGGTACTAATTGGAGTAGTGCAAGGTAATGTGGATACAGTTAGTATGTGGGTGTGGTTTACACAATGGGTTCAGGGGGTTTATTACAAGATTTGAGTTGCCAAACATAGTGTATGGCTTTGCATTTTGATTTTGTGTTCCAGACTTCGGGAGGTTTTACAATAGTGTCTACTCGAAAATGAGGCTTTTTGGGGACCCATTTACAAGTGATTCTACTAGTGCTCGTGGATGAATATGTGATTGTGCATGCCAAACAATTGTGGATATCGGTTCTTCAAGTGTGTGAATAATGCTTTACAGTGTGTGGTCTATGTGTGGCTATTTGATCCTGCAAGCAAGCCTTAGGCACCCAAATTTGTCTTCATTGTCAGTCGGCCTTCATCGACTTCTTGGGTACCCAGATAGACTTTACTTTCGTAGATAAATCTTTGAAAGATAAAAACATTGAAATTAAAATCAAGTGACTTTAACAGCATCAAACGGATGCATTGTAACTCAGTTCATCACTGCAACTTGTAAGCATTCTCTTAAAAAAAATAACTTTCGATTATTCTCACATTATCTTGCTTGCAATTGTTTTAGGTTTGCACATATTAACCCGAGTTCATACATTTAAACTTGCAGGAGTACTGCCACGAACTTAGGAACAGCCTAAAGCCCATTTTTCTATACCTTTATATCAACAACACATCTTCACTATAACTCTGGAATGAAATCATGTCCTTGCATTTGAATGCTCTTAAGCGACCATACATTTTTATCGAAACGAGAGTTTTTATCTATCTTCATGATCGGGTGTTTAAGAAATCATCATAAAAAAAACATGGAGCTAACCTGCTAAACCAATTCTAAAAGTGCAAACTTCACTTGAAAAAAAAAACAGAGCCGGTGAGGTCTTTCTTGTCTTCTAAATATCCTCCTTTCACTCTATCACACGTCGACACCTTTTAGCTGTTCATCCTCGAGCCCTTCTATGTGTATTCCGCTGTATCCCTTGGATGAAGAACTCCTAGGCCGATAGAAGCCTCCTCCTCATCAGAACATCTCTCCTCTCTTCTCCCGCAAGGCAAAGAGCATTTTCTTTCTGTACAGAAACGAAGGAGGAAACTCAAGCCACCAAAAACTCTGTTTAAACGCTTGTCAGCAGAAGGAGCGAAAAGAAAAAGAACCCCCAGGCTGCCCTCCTATCCTGTGAATATCTATAGCCTTCCCCAAAATAGACATCTCCTCTCTCATACCTCCATGAGAGCTTCTTTTTCTCTTCTAAATGCGCTCTTCACGTGCACTTCTTGCAAATTAGATTTGCAAATCTTCGTCCAATACCCTTAATAGAAGTCAAGGTGAACATAATATTCTGCCTTCCTTCTACGTTAGTGTTCAGAACACGCAAAATATGCTGAAAGTCTTCATTTGCAATGAGCGACATTTTCTCTTGCAGAAGGGCGGCAAGTCTTCTACCTCGTCCTGCCGCGTGCACCTGCGCTCAAACCTTGAGCACACTGATCGGAAAAAAAATGGAGGAGCAAAATAAAGCCCTTTCTTTTTTCGTGGCCACCTCCAAACATGTCCTCTTTTTCCATATGAAAAAAAAATGGTCAGTCATGACAATGCGATCGTGGAGAAAGAATCTCCACGACAACGTGGAGATGCTCATACTCATTCCGAAAGAGGATGCAATCATTCAGACAAGCATGAATCTTAGTATAATCCATTCCAATGGACTGTAAAAGTTTTTGTAAGACAATAGTTACGCAATATAACACAGGAGCAATAGCAGAGAAGATAACAGATATAGGAGAATCTCAACAATTTTCTACTAGCAGCAAGTACAAAGATGATGGCGTTGTCCACCCGTGCGCTCTCAAGGTAGAGCTTAAATGGTGATCTAGACAACTCTAGATAGGGAGATACAAGGTAGAGGTATGCTGGCTCAACTCGGTGTCTTAGGTAGTGCAGAAGTCATGTATATATAGGATCATGGGTGGCCTGCCATGGACGGCTATACATGGGCGGTAGAGCGTGGGCGGCCACCGCCCGCGTAATTGCCATACACGGCTTAGACTGGTTGAACCGACCTAACAAATATAAATGATTTCTGACTCCGACAGGGAATATTCCATGGAATATTCCCTTTACCGTCGCGCCGGGGGCGCTGCCCCCGGACCCCACAATTGGGGACCCTGATAACTCCCTTTCCTTATAATATCTTACATGGTCCAATATGATCCTTCATCCAACATTCAAGTTGGGATTCCCATCAATTGGGTAATGCATGCTTGGCTTCTCCTCATAAAGGGGGCCTTACAAAATGTGCATACAATCATGAGGGGTAGACATTGATCATATACTAACACCCCCCCTCAATGTTTACCGATGATAAATCAAGTAGGTCTCGGTCCTATGCCCATCTGTTGAAGATGCTTGTTGAGCTGCTCTCTTCCAAGTGCTTTAGTGAATATGTCAGCACAATTTGCCTCTGTTGGGCAATATTCTAGCTCCACAATTTCATCTTCAATTAGCTCACGAATGTAATGGTACTGTACTTCTATGTGCTTGGTGCGAGCATGAAATACTGGGTTCTTTGCAATAGCCATACAACTTTGATTATCACACTTGAGTACAGTTGGCATATTTGATGGAAAGCCAAGATCTGCAAGAATTCTCCTTAACTAGACTGCCTCACAAGAAGCAAAACAAGCTGCTTTGTACTCTGCTTCAGTGGAGGAGAGTGCGAGAGTTGGTTGCTTCCTACTTACCCAAGAAAATATTCATGAACCAAGTGAGAAACAATATCCAGAAACTGATTTTCTAGAATCACAATCTCCAGCCCAATCTGAATCACAATATCCTTGGAGTGTATCACCTGTGGTATACAAAATACCAAAATCCAAGGTTCCTGCAATGTACCTTAGAATTCGCATTCCAGCATTCCAGTGACTCTCCTTAGGTTTGTTGGAAAACCTGCTTAACACTCCAACAGCATAGCAAATGTCTGGTCTAGTGTTGCACAAAAAAATAAGACTTCCAACGAGCTTCCTATACTTCTTAGCATCTACATCAGGCATGTTATCATCCATAGATAGCTTATGATTTACCTCCATAGGTGTGCTAGTTGGTTTGCAGTCCATCATTCCAAATGCCTTGAGAATTTCTTTGGAATATTTTTGTTGTGAGATGAAAATGCCATCCTTCCTTTGCCATACTTCAATTCCCAGACAAAAATGGAGTAGACCTAAGTCTATCATTTCAAACTCAGTTCCCAAGCTAATCCGAGTTTGATTGATGAGTTCTTGATGATCTCCTGTAATGATCAAATCATCTACATATACAATGACAACAACTAGCTTGCTATCCCTTTTCGTTACATACAAGTTAGCATCAGAAGTACTTCTTTCAAAACCCATATTTTTGAAAAAATGATCTATTCGTTGGTACCAAGCCCGTGGAGCTTGCTTAAGTCCATACAAAGCTTTCTTCAACCTGCAAACTTTATTTTCTGAATTGGGCACCTCAAAACCTGGTGGTTGAGATACATATACCTCCTCCTTGAGGTGACCATTCAAAAATGCAGATTTGACATCCATCTGGAAAATAGGCCAAGACTTTTGTGCAGCTACTGCAAGTACCGTCCGAATAGTTGTCATGCGTGCTGTTGGTGCAAAAGTTTCTTGAACATCAAATCCTTCAATCTGTGAAAAACCCTGTGCAACTAATCGTGCCTTATACTTTTCTAATGTTCCATCAGCTTTATACTTAGCTTTCCAAATCCATTTAGTACCTATTACCTTCTTCTTTGGCGGCAAGTCGACTAGATCCCATGTATCATTTTTGAGTATACTATCATACTCAGACTGCATTGCCGCTCTCCAATCTGGATCATCAATGGCTTCTTCAATGGTGGTAGGTTCCTTTATCGAACCCATGATATCTGCCATTAGAGCCATGTTAACAATGTGTTCTGAGGCTCTTCTTTGCTCCTCTATTCTCTTTGATCTTCGTAATCCATCCGATGATGATTCTGGTACATCTACATGTGGATTAAGATCATCAAAGAGCTGTTGTGCCCACTTCGGTAGTGGCTTACGCTGTGCAGCTACAACTGGTTGGCTTTTTATTGAGGAAATTTCTCCATCAGATGTTTCCTCCTCCTCAACTTTAACCTGTCTTTTGATAGGCACAAGGTGAGATATTTCTCCGCTTGATGAGATAGTAGATTTACCTTTATCTTCTACTAAGTGTGGTCGTTCATCAAACACCACATCTCGGCTGACAAAAATCTTCCTTGCCTCAGGATCCCATAACCTGTATGCTTTAGACTCTTCACTATATCCTAGGAAGACACACTTTTTGCTTTTTGAATCCAACTTTGATCTTGTTGAATCAGGAATATGTGCATAACAGAAACAACCAAAAATTCTGAAATGCAAAACTGAAGGCTTTTTACCAGAATATGCTTCTTGAGGAGTCATCCCCTGCAGTGCTTTTGTGTAGCTTCGATTGAGGATGTAGACTGCTGTATTGACTGCTTCTGCCCAGAATGCATCAGGCATGTCTTGAGCCTTCAACATACAACGAGCCATTTCAACTACTGTCCTGTTCCTGCGCTCAACAACGCCATTTTGTTGGGGTGTATGAGCTGTGGTAAGTTGCCTTTTCACACCATGCTCCTTACAGTAATTGTTAAATTCTGTTGACAAGAATTCACCTCCTCTATCTGTTCTAAATTTTTTTAATTTCCTTCCTGATTCATTTTCTACATACTTATGCCACGTTTTAAATTTTTCAAAAGCATCAGCCTTCTCTCGAATGAAATAAACCCACATCTTTCTACTATAATCGTCGACTAACAGCAAGAAGTAGAAAGATCCTCCTAAAGCAGGTGTAGACATTTTACCACAGAGATCAGCATGTACCAACTCTAGAGGAGCTTGAGATCGATTGCTGGTCTCTCTTGGAAATGCCTTTCGTTGTTGCTTGCCCATCATACAAGCTTCACAAGGTTCCTGCAACTCTGAAAATGCAGGCATATGAGCAACCATCCCTGTTCGTTGCATCTCCTTCAAAACTGCAAATCCGAGATGCCCAAATCGTTGGTGCCATAACCTGCTTACATCTTTATCTTCTGTAGCAGTTAAAGCACTTAACTCATACAAGTTATCCCGTCGTGTGCCTTTACCTACAACATTACCTGATGAATCCATGATTTCCGCACCACTCTTATTGAAGTGAACTTCGAGTCCACGATCTGTTATTGCAGAAACTGACAACAAATTTCTTTTGAGTGTAGGTACATAGAGAACATCGGATAACTTTTTCTCAACACCTGGAGAAGTGATAAAAGAGATGGTTCCAGTTCCTTCAGCTGGACACTTGGAGTCGTTTCCCACCACTACATTGATGGATTCCCGCAGAGGCACTAGGGAACTATACCAATCCTTTTTACAAGTCATATGGCGAGAAGCTCCACTATCTAAAATCCATGGCTCATCAACACGAGCTTGAGCAGATGAACATACCTCTTCAATAGCTACCCAAAGTTCCAGCTCTGTGTTGTTTGCAGACTCTTTGTTCTTCCATGATGATTTTACAGTCCCATTCCGTTCATCAACTTGCTTCTTTCTGCAATCCTTGATGGCATGGCCTTTCTTTTCACAATAGAAGCAACTTCCTGTGAACTTTTTCTTCTTTGGCTTCTTCTTTGATCCCTCTGAAGAGCCTTTACCTTTTGCATTTGCTGAGAATGCAGCATCAGTTGTACTTTGCCGATTCTTCAGCCGCATCTCTTCTTCTAAAAGCATGGCACAAAACTCTTCAAATGTAAGAGGAGTTGGCCTTACTTGAGTGTTAAGGGTTGTTACTAATCCATCATACTTTGCTGGAAGAACACGTACAGATCTTCGAGCCAGCTCTTCTGGTGTTATAACAACACCAACTGCAGCCAATTGATCTTGAAGATGCTTTATCCGTTTGATAAAATCTTCAGCCTTTTCAGAATCAGAATGTTTTTCATTTGCCAACTGATTTTCTAAATTCTGTATCCTAGTGTGGTTCTTGGTCTCATATTGTCGAGCCAATATGCCCCAAGCCTCATGTGCTTTAGTAGTATGTTGAACTAAAGTAAGCACAGAATCACTTACACTAGTGACAATCGCACATAATGCATCAGCATTCCGCCTCTTCCAAGCTCGTAGAAGATCTGGATCTGGCTGAATCATCAATCTTGAATTTGCTGGATCTTCAACTGGTATAGGCTCTGGATCCAATCCCATCGGTCCCATGACAGTGTCAAGTAATTCATAGGAGTCCAAAATTGCAGAAATTTTGAACTTCCAGAGTGTATAGTTGGTTCCATCCAGCTTCCCTTCAGTGAATGCAGGTGGACGAATTCGAATAGGTGCAGCATTAACATTAGGTGAAGCACCAAGACTAGTGTTCGACGATGAAGCCATCATGTAATCACTCGAATAATCTACTGATATTCTAGTCTGCTAGTAGGCTAAAATAATGATACTTCTCAAGCTATTCGAACCTTACAGCTCTGATACCATGTAAGACAATAGTTACGCAATATAACACAGGAGCAATAGCAGAGAAGATAACAGATATAGGAGAATCTCAACAATTTTCTACTAGCAGTAAGTACAAAGATGATGGCGTTGTCCACCCGTGCGCTCTCAAGGTAGAGCTTAAATGGTGATCTAGACAACTCTAGATAGGGAGATACAAGGTAGAGGTATGCTGGCTCAACTCGGTGTCTTAGGTAGTGCAGAAGTCATGTATATATAGGATCATGGGTGGCCTGCCATGGACGGCTATACATGGGTGGTAGAGCGTGGGCGGCCACCGCCCGCGTAATTGCCATACACGGCTTAGACTGGTTGAACCGACCTAACAAATATAAATGATTTCTGAATCCGACAGGGAATATTCCATGGAATATTCCCTTTACCGTCGCGCCGGGGGCGCTGCCCCCGGACCCCCACCAGGGGGCCCGCTGGCCCCCTGGGACCCCCCAGCCAGGGGGCCCGCTGGCCCCCTTGGACCCCCTAGCCGGGGCTGCTCACCGCTGCCCCGGACCCCACAATTGGGGACCCTGATAACTCCCTTTCCTTATAATATCTTACATGGTCCAATATGACCTTCATCCAACATTCAAGTTGGGATTCCCATCAATTGGGTAATGCATGCTTGGCTTCTCCTCATAAAGGGGGCCTTACAAAATGTGTATACAATCATGAGGGGTAGACATTGATCATATACTAACAGTTTTTTTGCATCTCCACGTGTTGGAGGCATGTTATTGCCCTCTAGCAAAAATTGATCTTTAAGAAGCCTGCAATAAGCAATTAAAACGATATTAGTAAATAAATTTATTTTGATACAACAATGAAAGTTTATTTCAAATCCACTTACCTGAACAATTGAGTGACACTACTATCTGACCATCCATAAATGGATTGCAGATTGAGCATCACGAGTGACGCATGTAGTACATATATCTTTGCTCCATTGTAAAGTGGTAAACGAGCTAGTCTTCGCATGTTTTCATATTCTTCATCGACTTCTGATTGTGGAAATTCTGTTGTGTCCATGAAACTCTCGACATCTTCTCCACCATCATGATCTTTGTCCATCTCATAAAATGCTTCGAGCATCTCTTCCATATGTTCATTCCGTGTAATGTTATTAGTACTTTCTTGTACGTATAAGTCCTTTTTTGTTCTCTTTTGTCCACGAGAGGTTATTGGTGCAATGTCGTTTGGGTCCATCTACTCACCTGGGGGACCATGCGAATGGTAGCGTAGGTTTTCTAGTCGACTTTTATCAAAGGATCCATACTCTCTAACATGTGCAATACAAATCCGTCATTTCTGATAAATTTGATACTTGCATTGAGTGCAAGGACATGCCATTCTCGCCTCCGGATCCAAACTTTCCATCTGATACAATATGGACATTTTAGAACATTTATTTCTTTAATTAAACCTAAAAATCATACTCCTAAAGACTTAAACCTGAAATACTAAAACCTAAATACTTAAACACCTAAAAAAACCTAAAACCCTAATCCTAAAACCCTAATCTATATAATTATCCTATTTTATCAATATATTCAGATTTTTTTCTTAATGAATCCTATTTTTATATATTTAATTATATATATATTTAATTATATATATTTAATTAAATTATTTAAAACACTAGTTCTTTTTATATTTATATCTATATAATTATCCTATTTTATATACATATTTATTTATATATTCAGAATTTTTCCCTTAATTTTTTTCTATATTTTCTCTTTATATAAATTTAATTGAGTTATATGTATGCCTAAACCCTAAAACCCTAATCTTAAAGATCTAAACCTAAATTATGTATATTTCTATATGCATGTATATATACATGTATATATGTATTATATGTGTATGTGTATGTGTGTATATATGTTATGTAGGTGTTAAAACCCTAAAACCCTAAAACCCTAATCGGAAAGACCTAGACCTAAAACATGTATATATGTGTATGCATGTGTATATATATGTGTATGTGTATATATATGTGTATATAGGTAGGTGTATAAGTATATGTGTGTATGTGTATGTGTATGTATATTTACTCTGATTAAAATGATTAAAATTAAACCTATTTTTATATATTTAATCTTATATATTAAATTTATTTAAAACACTAGTTCTTATCATATTTATTTATCTATATAATTCTCCTATTATATATATATATTTATTTATATACATATTTTTTCTTAATTAATCCTATTTTTATATATTTAATTATATATATTTAATTAAATTATTTAAAACACTACTTCTTTTTATATTTATTTATCTATATAATTATCCTATTTTATATATATTTTTATTTATATATTCAGATTTTTTCCTTAATTTTTTTCTATATTTTCTCTTTATATAAATTTAATTGAGTTATATGTATTATATGTGTATGTGTATATGTTTATATATGTTATGTAGGTGTTAAAACTATAAAACCCTAATAAAAAAGACTTAGACTTAAACCTGAAATACTAAAAGCTAAATACTTAAACACCTAAAAAAACCTAAACCCCTAATCCTATTTTATATATAGGTTTATTTATATATTCAGATTTTTTTCTTATTTTTTTCTATCTTTTTTCTTAATATAAATGTAATTGAATTATATGTATGCCTAAACCCTAAAACCCTAATCTTAAATATATAGACCTAAAATATGTATATTTCTATATGCATGTGTATATACATGTATATATGTATTATATGTGTATGTGTATGTGTGCATATATGTTATGCATGTGTAAAAACCCTAAAACCCTAATCAGAAAGACCTAGACCTAAAACATGTGTGTATGTGTATGCATGTGTATATATATGTGTATGTGTATATATATGTGTATGTGTATATATCTGTGTATAAGTATATGTGTATGCATGTGTAAATAGCCTTAAAACCCTAATCCTATTTTTATATATTTGATGTAAAAAAAAACTTCAAAATCTAAATTTGATATATTTAACTATATATATTTAATTAAAACACTAGTTTATGTGTGTGTATATGTGTGCATGTGTGTATGTATGTGTGTGTGTGAATGTATGCATGTGTTATATGTGTATGTGTGTCTATGTATGCATGTGTGAGTATATGTGTATGTGTGTGTATGTATGCATGTGTGTGTATGCATTCATGTGTGTGTGTGCATGCATCTGTGTATGTATGTGTGTGTGTGTGCACGTGTGAGTGTATGCATGCATGTGTGTATATGTGTGTGTATGTATGCATGCATGTGTGTATATGTGTGTATGTATGCATGTGTGTACATATGTGTGCGTATATGTGCATGTGTGTATGTATGCATGTGTGTATATGTGTACGTGTGTGTATGTATGCATGTATGCATGCATGTGTGTATATGTGTATGTGTGTGTATGTATGCATGCATGTGTGTATATGTGTGTATGTATGTGTGTATGCATATGTGTATATGTGTGTGTGTCTGTATGTGTGTAAGCATGTGTGTGTGTGTATGTATGCATGTGTGTATATGTGTATATGTGTGTATGCATGCATGTGCATATATGTGTTTGTATGTATGCATGCATGTGTGTATATGTGTGTGTATATGTGTGTGTATATGTGTGTGTAGGTATGTGTGTATGCATGTGTGTGTATATGTGTATGTATGCATATTCTCATCACAGAGACTAGATGCAGCCATAGCATAGCAATCTGATGCAAAGGAGGCACTATGAGAGCCTGAACGAGTACGATATGACAAAGGTGCATCTAATTTGCTGTCACGCAAAGTCTGCACTAGCCATTTTGGCATAGTTTTTGCCTGCTCAATATCAGCTCTCTCGTCAGCAAGTGCATCATGTAAATCTGCATCAGAAATGGAATGATCTGCATCATCATATGAAACCTGCAAAGGCTGAGAAGTTGCCTCATTAGGACCAGCACTAGACTGTCCACCTGTAAAAAGAGGCATCAAAGTATCGTACATGTCTTTGGAGCTTACAGATGTCTCCTTAGTACATGAAAGCGCTTTACTTTCAGAACTATACCCAACAAAAATACATTTTACTGCCTTATCATCCAATTTTCTGCGATGTTGTTCGGGCACTAATGCATATGCCAAACAACCAAAAACACGCAGATGAGCAACAGATGGCTTGCGGTCATGCCAAGCCTCATATGGAGTGATAGACTGCAACGCTTTAGTGGGACACCTGTTCAGTACATATGCTGCACACATGACAACCTCAAGCCAGAAACTATGAGGTAAAGCCTGACTCTTGACCATACACCTCGCCATCTCCATGAGAGACCTGTTCTTCCGTTCAGCAACTCCATTCTGTTGAGGTGTATACGGCACTGTACACTGGTGTTTTATCCCACGTTCAGCCAGAAATGCATTAAAATCTGAAGACATATATTCCCCCCCTCGATCAGAACGGAGGGTGCCCATTTTACATGCTGACAGATTTTCAGCCAAAACCAAAAACTGTTTGAAGCACATGAACACTTCGGACTTTGCTTTGAGTGGATATACCCATGCATGCCTGGAAAAATCATCAATGAAAGTCACGAAGTAAAGGTAATTTCCAAAAGAGGGTGTCTGCATAGGACCACAGACATCACTATGTACAAGCTGCAACTTTTGCGTAGCCCGAACTGAACCATCTTTTGGAAAGGAAGAACGCTGCATTTTGCCCAAAATACAACCTTCACAAACATGTTTTCCAGGTGCCTCAAGTTTGGGCAAAGAGGACACCATTTCAGATTTCTGCAGGCGTAACAAACTAGCAAAATTCAGATGACCAAAGCGTGCATGCCAAAGCTTTGCATCTGACATAGCCTGAGAATCATGAACTGCACATGCCGAATCATTCACAGATCTTTCATAGTCTATGAGCTTATACAGCCCACGACATAAAATGCCAGAAGCAATAATCACATCGTCATTTGAGAGATCATGGACTGTACACCTGTCATCAACAAATTTCACAACCAAGCCAATCTTGGCTAATGCAGAAACTGATAACAGATTCTTTTTGATCCCTGGCACAAATAAAGCATTTGACAAAGTGAAAGAACTACCATCAGCAGTAGTCAGAATGATCTTACCAACTCCCATAACAGGATAAGAGGAGTTATTGGTGCATGTGATAGTATTCCCTGTAGGGGCAGGCTCGAGTGAAGAGAAGAAACTGCGTTGCGAGGTAATATGTTTGGTCGCCCCACTGTCAAAGTACCAAACATCTGAGTCTACTGCAGACATGCACTGATCATGAGAAGATGGGTCAAAACTGCAGACAGTAGTAAACGCCGATTCTTCTTCCTGCACAAGATTTGCAGACTCTGTTTTTGGTGTAGAGGCCTCTGCAACAACCATTCCAGCCTCTTTCTTCTTTGCCTCTTTAGCAGCCAATTTTGGACAGTTCTTTATAATATGATCATTTCCTTTACAGTACTTGCAGAACAATTTCTGCTTTTCTGATTTCTTTTCATCTTTATCCTGGTTCTTCGATTGTGCAGCATTTGCAGATTTCTGCTTACTAGTAGAAGAGCTCCATTTTCCTTTGCCCTTCTGACTAGCCAGGAAAGCTTGATCTGCAACACGCATAATGGACCTGTTCTGCCTGGACTGATCTTCCTGCAACAGAACAGAGACTAATTCCTCAAATGACAAGGCATTCGGATTGCCTTTCATCATCAACCGAAGAGTAGAGGCAAAACTCTGATATGAATCAGGAAGACCATTTAGAACGGTCTGCACAAGTGAGCTATCTGGTATAACCTCATCAGCAGAAATCAATTGTTCCTTCAGGTCTTTGATCTTTGTAAGAAAACTGTCCATAGAATCACCTTCATTCATGTGCTCACTCTCCAACTGTTTTCAGAGGTAAGCAACACGAGCCTCATTCCTAGCCTGGTACAAAGTGGTAAGTGTATCCCAAGCATCCTTTGTTGTTCTGCAAGAGCGAATGTGAGGAATAATGGCACGTTTGACAGACAAAGCTATCAATGCATGTGCCTGGGCATCTCTGCCATCCCAACGAATCTGCTCTGCAGTAGGTGCAACAGAAATAGCAGCACGAACAGGAATCTGCGGAATATCATCTTCGACACCATCTTCATCAGCTCCAGTACCTCCAGCACCTGTATTTGTAGTACCTGTAGTCGCAGGTGTAACAGGACGTCTTTCAACACCCTGCACAATGTTCCACAGTCCTTTTGCAACCAGTACATGTCGCATCATATAAGCCCATAATGGGTAGTTGGTACCATCCAACTTATCCTCAACAGCCAACATACGGAATACATCACTACTTTCAGCCATGGCCGGTGACTAAAATACCTTGATGCAGAATATTGACTGTATCTCAAAAAGTTGAACGGAACTGCCCAGACGAGTTCTGCTAGACTTGTAGCAGACTTCGAGACGCTTAAACTGGCGAACAGAAACTGGTATATACCTTTGGCACAAAAGGACGAAATAGCATGCACAAGCGCTACGATAGTGCGTTCAGAGGCCGAAACGAGCTCAGATCGCGATTTCGGCACCACATAGCAAAGCTGTTTTGATCTCGGAAACACCCTGAGTATGCTCACCAAATTTCATGCGAATCTGAGGCTGCAAACGGAGGAGTGTCGACGGCGCCCTAGAAGAAGCAACGACCTGCTCTGATACCAATTGTTGGAGTTAGACGTCTGCGGAAGCACGCGAACAACACAAGGAAGAAGAAGAAGCTTGGAGCACAACACACAAGACTGAATGTATTACTAGAGAATGTACAAAGATAAGTAGCCCATTAGGGCAATAGGCGTATATACAAGCCGGGGGAAAAAAACCTCCTAAAGAGGGAAAAAAGTGCCCCGGCGGTCCTAGAGTGTTCACACACATCACTACCTAAATATATCAACAAAGGAGAATCACACACACAAATTGAGACAAGGAAGAATGATCTTCTTCTTCTTCTTCTTCTTCTTCTATTACATAAAAAGGAATATACAAGAATGATCTAAAAAACAAGAATACAACAAGTGCAAAATATAAAGATCAGTACATAAGGAAAATCCTAATGTCCGCAAATGAGTGAGCTGGCAAGGAACAAATGTGCCATCACTCTCGGTAGATAAATCTAATAAAGCTCAATGAAGTATCCCTGACATATACCGGCGTGACCACTATACATGTCAGAGAAACAAAAAACTGGTAGGTGTCATCCTAGATCATCACATGTTGAGCTTGATATCTCAACACTCCCCCTCAAGCTCAACGCCATATCCTGTAATCCAAGCATGTCATTGGGAAATCTATTTTGAGTTGTCATCATCTACTTAGGCGTAAGTGTTGCAAAAATCTTTATTGGAGCAGACATAGTGGATGAGAGGAGTATTTATGTTAGATTTCTTTGTATTCGATTAGATGCAAGGGGGAAATGGACCTCAAATCCATGAATCTAGGCATAATCTACTAAGTTAGACCCCAGTATGCTCCTTGATTGCCAAAGTAAGCGGAGATAGCTGGTTGATACAAACCTAGGAATGGCTTCGAGCATCAATTTATGAGTAGGACAATCTTGGGAAGTTGCACCATTTTCAGGTCCTCTATGAAGATATGTATAGGGTTATGGATGGTTGACCGTTCTATGTATATGATTATTGATGTGACACTATCATGCTCCTCCTTGAAAATCACATGGAGTGAGCGCTGCGGAAAGGATTGCTTAGTTGGAGAGTTGAATTCCATTGAAGTGGCACTGCAAGTTTATGAGCCGAAATTGCTCATGTGTTGAGTTCCCTACCAAAGGTTGATGTCAGCCTTTCATCTTCCAAGAGAATTTGTAGCAGCATACATGATAGGTACAATTCATCGGCAATATTTTTTCTCATGAACATGAATAGAAGGATCGAGGTATCCCTACCATCCTCAATACACTCTAGAGTTTCATCACATAGGAAGAACCCTTAGTCAAACCCAAAAAGGAAAAGTGTGGGGATGAAAGTGTGTGGGAAAGAGGGGCTGGTGGGAGGGTAAGTGTATGTGTGCATAAAAAGGGGAAAAAGCAAATCAAAAAGTGAGACAAAGTGCGAGAATATGTGTGTGTGAGTGAACAAAGGCTAGTAAGAAGGAGAGGGCTTGTGTATATGGGCATGAGCATATGGGAGTGAGTGAGTGTGACGGAGCAAGAGAGTGTATATGTGTGTGAGTGAGAAAGAGTGAGGGTGGTAGAGAGTGAGAATAAGAGAGTGAGAATACGAGAGTGGGAAAAAGAGACAGAAAGGGAGGGTAAAAGAGAGCGAGAAGGGAATGGAGTGAGGCAAATAGGAGGGAGAGAGAGAGAGAGAGATAGAGAGAGAGAGAGGATATGTGTATGTGGGCATAAGAGTACATGAGGGAGTGAGAGGAAGAAACTAAAAGTAAGAGCAAGAGTAAGAGAGAGGAGAGGAACCGGGAAATAAGTGGCACGGGTGCATGTGAGCAAGAAGAGTGGACCAATTTCGAGCGATTTAGGCAACCCATAAATGTATATACACATCTTTTCCTTGGTCTAGGACCTTATCAAGAGTATGTATCAAGATAGACAAGTATAAGAATTGAAGTGACGTACATAAGAGGAATTGACACACCACAAAGGGGATTATTCTTGGAGATAGACTACAAGAGCAAGAGAGGGCAAGACACATACACTTGAACAATGTGTAGAGAGACAAAGTGTGTAGAAAGAGAGACAAAATGTGTAGAAAGAGATACAAAATGTGCAAAGGAAGTGAAAAAATATACAGAGAGCAACTAAAGTGTGAAAAATTATCATCAAGGAGGTGTTGTATGTCAACAGTAGAAGTGACCATGCCTTCAACGTTATTGGAAGCTTGAGTGCAAGGAGTGCACAAGGGCAAGCTACTAGACAAGGTGAAGGACCATTGTAGAGGTTGACTGCATAAACAATTGTGATATTTTGTGTACGTGTGTGCGTAATTCTTTGGCTTAACTCACTATGCACAGAGAACATTTTGTCTTATTCTAGAAAATGCAATTGTAATATTTTATGCTAATCAAGACATAGAGGCTTCCGATGTAATTTTTCTTTCTTATTCTTCTGCTACAAATACTCAAGCCCCTTTCAACTAAAGAATCCCCCAACAAAATTTGGCACACCTAGTGGGAAAATTCTACTTGAGCATAGGAGAACCACAATTACAAAGTGAACAAGAAGTACAAAGGTGTCAATAGTGTAATTGAAAAGGTAACTTTTCAATTTCCTTGGAATTCATCTTAAGCCTAGGGAATAGGATGCTAGCTCATGACCACAAGTTGGTCACAAACCTTAGGAGTTTCTTTCAAAACAACAAGAAGGAAAGTTGCTCGTAGGTTATCTAGTCCTCTTTCATCCACATCATTAGTAGGAAATATGGTAGCTCAAGTAGACTTAGAAACTTTAATTTCATGATAAAATATCAAATTTCCTTCTTTTAGAGTATTAGCACATGAAAACCTTGATGAGCATGTCAGAAAATTTTTAACCCTATGAAAAACAAGTGAGTTAATGGGAAGAGAAGATGTATTTTTAATCCTCCTTTGAGCAACATTGGAAGGTCTAGTAGACAAATGATTTAGTCAATTTGTTGACAACCATTTTGCTACTTGGGACTCAATGAAGGATGCCTTCAAAGCACAGTTCCAACAAGGAAACACAACATAAAATATCATTGAAGAATTAGAGAAATTACGACTAGGAACATGGGAGACATTTCTTCAATTTGTTACTAGATCCAAGCACTTATGGCTAAATGACTAGATCCTTTCCATGATTTTTTTTGTCAAAAAGTAGCTTGCTAAACCACTTCCAATATCCATACAATGGAAGATCAAGGAATTAGTCCTATGGCAACAATTGACGAATTCATTAACACAACAACAAGGTTGGATCAAATTAGAAACCAATATGGAAATAGACCTTCTAGTTTACCATATCCTTTTGGAACTTGAAGGCCTAGTGTTGTAGAGGAAAGAAGCAAGCAAAAGCAGGCCGTTATAATTTTTCAAATTTAGGCTTAATTTTTCTTCTTCAAAGACATCATGAGTCATGTGAATGCACTAGAGGAGTCCTCTAGATGCATAAGTCCTAGTTGTTGTAACATGATCCTTGTAACATAATAGGAAATTAGTGCTTTTCAATAAAAGTGCCAGTCACTTATGTGAAAGGAACAATTTTAGGGCACATGTATATGAGTCACTTGATGACTCTTTGTAAGCTCTTTTTTGCCATTGTAAGAATGGAAGCTAAACTTTTGAACTTGCCTCTTCTCTGCTGAGTACCTTCTTTTCCAAGAGCTTGTGTTTCATGCTTGAAATGTGTGTCCAATAGTGTTGTCCACCCCATTCCCTCTTATTTTCATGGCTGTAATGCATGTGTGAAGCTTAGTGAGTCATTGAGCTAAAGTAGGGTTTCTTGTAGATCACTATTTTGCTCATAACTTGAAGCACATTCATCAAATTTGACTGATATGACCATTAGATGCGTCTCATCAAGAGCTTTAAAATGAACCCCATATTGACCATATTCGGAGTTTCGAGCTGAGAGAAGTTTGAATTTGTGCTTATTAATGTTGGAAGTATTGTGGCTTGCATTTTCAGAGGAGAATGAGTAGGAGAGGTAGTTCAGTTGAGTTACAAGCATTGTACAATTGTCACTTCACTTACCATCATGTGTGGACATGTCTTCATACATTTGATATGTCTAATTTCACATATTGATAATTAAGCATGTATTAATCCACCACTATATGCACTTGTGGGGCAATTGAGGTACAGTCTCAATTGACACAAGTCCCTAAGGCCTTACGACTTAGGTACATATGTTTTTGGCGCTGTTGTCGAGGAACTAGTCCAATCAAGGTGCCTACGTGATGGTGATAGCTATAGAGTGAATGAGTTGTGTGAGTAGAGGAAGTTTCAGTTAGTGGCAAGTCACAAAATGCTTTAGCACATGTTACTTCACGCTTTAGGAGTTTGTGTAATGCGTTTGTAGGGTTAGGAGTCAAGGAGTAAGAGAGAGTTAGGGTTTAGGAAAGAGAGAGAGGGAGGATTAGAGCAGGTAGGATGCCATCAAAAAATAAAAAAATATATAGAAAAAAGAAGAAAAAAATCAATTCCTTTCAGTTCAGGTTCTTGGTCACCCAAGGACATAAAAACCAAAATTATTTGAGCTCCCAGTCACTTGTTCTGAAGCAAGTATCATGAGAGAGTAGCCACTCATATCACAAGTAGAGTATCATGGAGAGCGTTGAGATTTGCTGGTTCTTGAGCATGAAAATTGGAAGGTGCACTCTTGGAGGCGAGGACATTTCTCCATTAATCTCTGAGAATCAAGGAAACACTCACAAATGTGACATGACACCATAATAATATCACAGGAGCGAAAACTGATGGGGGATGATTCCAACACCCCAATGCAAAAATGGAATATGGCTGCCCTCCACTGGGTCCACAAGTAGTGATATATGCTCACCGTTATGAACTTTTATCTACACCAATACAGATACTTAAAATGCAATTTTGCAAACTTGTAATAGACTATAAGAGCTACCCAACAAGCTTTAAATCATCCCAAATGGATATTCCATGTGGGAGAACCACCTTCTGCAAAATAGGCTACCTCTTTGCAACACTCTCTGCCTATGTGCAGAGATATACCTTCACAAAGTTGGCAATTTCTCACAACTCACTCAGTCAAATAACTTGAAACTTTGGAAAAGTTTAAGGAACTATATGAGAGACCAAATAAAGCTTGAAATCAATGAAAATGAGTACAATGAGAGAGCAAACAATGCTCTGCAATCTGGTACAATCAGATTTGGAAAAACCTAACTACAGCTCTGGATAGAGAGGAGCAAAATCATGAAAAAATGAGGTAAGCAAGCAATTGAGCTACTTGTTGGAGTTTATGACTTCACTAAACTAAGTGGGAAACTCGTGGAATGCATACAACTTAAAAAATAAAGGTGGGATGATGCTTATATAGAGTTTTACTTTTCCTACAATCTAGCTAATCACCCACCAATCAATTTAGGTGCACTTTTTGGTGGCTGATTTGATGAGATTTGAATTTGATTGAGTTTGGTGGAGCTTCTAAATTTATTCCATGACTTTGGGTCTTTCTTTTTTATTGGTCCACTTGAAAAACTCGTGATTGAGCCTTTTTGCATGATTGAAACTTGATTTTCAACACTCGCCCTTAAGTCTCAATGCCTAGGTCCTTCATTCCAATGCATGCCTTGAAGTGTTGTAGCTTTACTCCACCCAATGCTTTGGTAAACATATCTGCATATGGGTCCTTTGTATTGACATGTTCCACCTTGACATCCTTTGACATGATCTTCTCTCTAATAAAGTGGTAATGCACTTCTATATGCTTCGACCTTGCATGGAACATCGGATTTTGAGCCAAGCATATGCTACTTATGTTGTCACAAAAATAAGGTACTTGCTTAACCGCAAATCAAGATAAAAAAAAAACTTCTTGATCCACATAAGCTCACATGAGACTTGTGCTAAGCCTTTATACTCAGCTTCGGTTGATGAGAGAGCCACTGTTGGTTGTTTCTTTGACATCCATGAGATGGTCTTCTTCCCTAGGATGATAACATATCCACTAGTGCTCCTCCTGTCATCTTTGGAACCTACCCAATCAACATCAAAATAAGGTTGTACATTTAATCCATCATAAAATGGATAATATAGATCTTCATTCACTGGTCCTTTGAGGTATCTAAGTACCCTTTTGGCTGCAACAAGATGAGGTACTCTTCGTGCTTGCAAAAATTGAGATAACACTCCAACTACATGTGCAATATCTGGTCTTGTCATAGTAGCATACAAGACAGAGCCAATTATTGACTTATACATGGTGAAATCCTTCAATTCATCACCTTCGTGAGCACTTAGTTTAACATTTACTTCTAATGGATTTGAAATGGGTTTGCAATCACACAAGCCAAACTTCTTCAAGAGATCTAGAATGTATCTCCTTTGCATCAAGTATATACCTTCCTCTTTATATAGTACTTCAATCCCAAGGAAGTACCTTAAGATCCCTAAATCAGAGATTTTAAACTCACATCCAAGCTTCCTCTTTATATCCTTGATGTTGGCTTCATCATCCCCTACAATGATCAAATCATCAATATATATACAAATGAAAACAATTTTGCTACCTTCCTTCTTCACAAAGAGTGATGGGTCTGCATGACTTTGATTGTAACCACATTTTACCAAGTAGTCCACAAGTCTTTGGTTCCAAGCCCTTGAGGCTTGCTTCAGTCCATAAAGAGCCTTCTTAAGCCTACATACATGATATGGAAACCTCTCATCTTGAAAGCCTTGGGGCTACTCCATGAAGACTACCTCTTCAAGCTCTCCATTTAGCAAAGCATTCTTCACATCCAATTGGTACATCTTCCAACCTTTTGAGGCTGAAATTGTAATCAAACTTCTTATGTTGGACATCTTAGCTACTGGATTGAATGTTTCCTCAAAGTCAATGCCATAGGTTTGAGCAAAACCTTTGGCAACCAGCCTTGCTTTATACCTAGAGATGCTCCCATCTACATGCCTCTTTACCTTGTACACCCATTTGTTGCCAATGACTTTCATGCCCTTTGTTCTTGGCACCAATGAACAAGTATCATTTTCTTCAAGTGGCTTGACTTCCTCCTCCATGGCTTCAATCCATTCCCTATGCTTATTTGCTTCTTCAAAAAAGTTATGTTCTTCACAAGCTATAACTTGACTCATGTAGGCATAGTGTCTTGCAATGAATGAATCATAAGTTAACCTTTGAACAAGGTATTTAACCCTATTGAATGACCTTACCTCACTATTATGTGGTAGGCTCCTCCTTGGTTTAGATGCTTTAAATCCTAGAGTTTCTAATTTTTTCATATCTTCATCACTTGTAGATTCCATGTCTTCCCATCGATGGTCTTCATCATTTGCCTTTTCATTTCCTTTGCTACTTCCTTCACTTGAATGAGCTTCATTCCTTGTCCTTCCATGCCAAGCTGATGTAGTACTCTCCTCTGATGGTGTGCTTGAAGTGGTTCCACCACTCATCTCCATGATTTGTTGTTGCTCTTTCAACTTCTTCTCAGCTTCATATGCATCATCAACCTGTAAACATCTTTGCTACCATACCAAGGCAGCAACGCATCAAATATTACATCCCTAGACACCTTAAGCTCTTTGGTGCAAGGATTATAGCATCTAAAACCCTTTTGCTCTGAAGAATATCCAAGAAATATACACCTATCAGCTTTCGGGTCTAGCTTGTGTCTCAATTCTTGAGGTATGTGAACATAACACACACAACCAAATACTTTGAGATGCGAAAGGTTGGGTTTCTTACCACACCAAGCTTCATAAGGTGTAACTCCATGTACTCTTGAGGTTGGATACCTATTCATAATGTATATGGTTTTATTTGTTGCATCAATCCATTAAAAGTTAGGAACATTCATTTCATTTAACAAAGCTCTAGCCACTTCTGCTATGTATCCATTCTTCTTCTCTACCACCCCATTTTGTTGAGGTGTATACCTGCAAATCAATTGACTTTTGATGCCATGGCCTTTTGATGCCATGTTCATGCGTTCTCCACTAGGTTTTTGAACCTCTTGAAGTGGTAAAACACCTCTGACTTTGACTTCATGCAATACATCCAAACAAACCTTGAATGATCATCTATAAATGTGAAAAAATATCTATTACCTCCAATGGATGGCTCCCTTTTAGGTCCCCATACATCTGTGTGTATGAGATTCAACATTTCATTGCTCACATGTGCTCCCTTCTTGAATGGCAATCTGTTTTGTTTCCCTAATTGACAAGCATGGCACAACTGTTGCAAATTCTGCAATGTAAGATCCGTTAGACCACTCACCAAGCCCTTCCTTTGCATGTCCTTCATCCTTTGTAAGTTTATGTGTCCAATTCTTTTATGCCATATGTCGATTTCTGCAGTCTGTTTATTTCCAATTGACAAGTAGATAGTGTGAGGGGTTGATGGCTTTACCTCCATGGTGAAGAGTCTTCCTTGCTTCTTTCCATTTGCTATGAGCTTGTAGTCCTGCATGGTGTCTTCAACAAAACATTCTTGATCATTGAACCTCACCTCATAACCTCTTTCCATCATTTGACCTACCGAAACCAAGTTCTTTGTGATGGTTGGCACATGCAACACATCCTTCAACACCTTGGAGCTTTGAGATCCATTCAATGCAACATCTCCCAAATGTGTAATCTTGTGCTCAGTGTCATCCCCTATCTCTACATGTCCTTGAGTGATGGGTGAGTGCAAATTAAAGAGGGAGCTTCTTGGTTGCTTGAGCTTGAGTTTGACCTTCCTCTCCCTCTGCCTTGGGAGTTTTGTCCACCTCTTTTGCCTTTTCCTCTACCTGCATAGAAAACTTGGGCTTGGCTTCCCTTTGATTGTGAAACTCTTTGGTTCATCTCCTTGGTCACCATCAATGTGAATAGTTGATCAAATTCTGATAGGGAATCCCTCACATAAACTGATGTGGTGAATGCTTTCCACCTTTCATCCTCTCTCAAGCCATTGAGAGTGTGTGCGACAAGATCGTCATCTTTGATTGGGCTCCCAATTGAGCCTAGGGCATCTGCAAGCTCCTTAACCTTCAAAATGTACTCATTTATGTTAGTACTTGGTGCTTTCCTAAGATTATTTAGCTCGTTCTTGAGCTAAATCTTCCTTGCTTTGGTTGATGGAGTACAATCTCTCCAAGGTCTCCCAAACCTTCTTGGATGTGTCCAAGTCTTGTATATGCCCTATCATGCTATTGCTTATGTGTTGGGATAGAATGAATATGACTCTCTTGTCCCTTCTATCCATTCATTTAGTTCATTGACCTTCGCTTGAAGTGGTGGATCATATATGTGAGGCATTGGCTCCATGCGACTCACTAATCCCCACAATCCTTTGCCCATAAGGTAGTTGCTAACTCTAAATTTCCATGGTTGATAATTGCCTTTCTCTAACTTCTCTATTTGTGCATTACACTCAGCCATACTGAGCTCTAAGATGCTCCTCTAGCTTCTCCTCAAGTGTTTGTATGCTTTAGAAGGTGTGGATATTACCTTTTGATAGCTTATCCCTTGCTAACCTTCGACTAGTTGACATCTCGATCCACGTAGCCCCCTTTAGATGTCTTCTTGCTTTGATGAGTCCTCTTTGTGCTTTCACGAGTTGTCTTGATCCCTTCAAGTCTTCAATATGATGCCATTGATGTCTCCAAGCCTCCAAAATGGCTCTGATACCACTGATGGGGGACGATTCTAACACCCCAATGCAAAAATGGAAGATGGCTACCCTCCACTAGGTCCACAAGCAGTGATATATGCTCACTATTCTAAACTTTTATCTGCACCAGTATAGATACTTAAAATGAAATTTTTTATACTTGTAGTAGACTGTAAGAGCTACCCAACAAGCTTCAAATCATCCCAAATCGATATTCCAGGTAGGAGAACCACCCTCTGTAAAACAGGCTACCGGTTTGCAACATTCTCTGCCTATGTGCTGAGATATACCTTCACAAAGTTGGCAAGTTCTCACAACTCACTTAGTCAAATAACTTGAAACTTTGGAAAACTTTAGGTCACTATGTGAGAGACCAAATGAAGCTTGAAATCAATGAAAATGATTACAACAAGAGAGAAAACAATGCTCTACAATTTGGTACAATCAGATTTGGAAAAACCTAACTACACCTCTAGATAGAGAGGAGAAAAATCATGAGAAAATGAGGTGAGCAAGCAAGGGGCTTCTTTCTGGAGTTTATGACTTCAATAAACTAAGTGGGAAACTCGCAGAATGCATAAAATGCAAGAAACAAAGGCGGGATGATGCTCATATAGAGTTTTACTTTTCCTATAATCTAGCTAACCACCCACCAATCAGTTTAGGTGCACTTTTTGGTGGCTGATTTGATGAGATTTGAATTTGATTGAGTTTGGTGGAGCTTCTAACTTTTTTGCATAACTTTGGGTCCTCCTTTTTTATTGGTCCACTTGCAAAACTCGTAGTTGAGCCTTTTTGCATGATTGAGACTTGATTTTCAACAATATAATGATGCATATTCTGCAAAAATTAAGGAGGAAAACGACAAATAGTTAGTTGCAGGATTCATTTATGAGATAGAATATACAAAATGGGTATCACCTTTAGTAGTTGTGCCCAAAAAGAATGGCAAACTTAGGGTATGCATCGATTTGAAAAACGTTAATGCACGTACGATTTGTGATAGTTACCCATTACCCATAACTGAACACCTCTTGGAAAGAGTAGTAGCCAAGGAGGTCCATAGATTCCTTGATGGATTCTCAGGATATAACCAAGTAGCCATCGTTATGGAGGATCAACATAAAATAGCTTTTTCCATTGAATGGGGAGTGTACACTTTTAGAGTGATGCCATTTGGGCTCATAAAGGCTCCTACAACTTTCCAAAGATTGATGTGCCATGTGTTCAAAGAATTTCTAAGAAAAATCATGGAAGTTTACGTAGATGATTTATGCACATATTCTTGTAAAAGGATTGAACACATCCCTGAGCTACGAAAGATATTCAAGAAATGCTGACAATATAGAGTGTGCCTGAATCTAGAGAGATGTGTCTTTATGGTGAGGCAAGGAAAGATTTGGAGCATATTGTATCCAAGAATGCTATCTCCATTGATGAGGATAAAATAAAGGTCATCTTGGACTTGTCGAGACCAAAAAATGCAAAGGAAGTACAAGCATTTATGGTTCATTGTGGATATTATCGAAGGTTCATCCACATGTATGCCATAATTGCAAAACCATTGTACGGGTTGTTGACACAATTTACCTGGATGGATGAATGTGAGAAGGCATTCAATGAATTGAAGCGACAATTAAGCTCAACACCTATCTTGAAAGTGCCCAACTAGAATAAGCCATTCCATATCCATGTGGACACATCGAATTTTGCAATTGGATGTATATTAGCTCAACCGACGGATGAAGGAAAACTAGATCACCCTATTGCATATGCTAGTAGACAATTGATCAAGTGGAAATGAACTACACCACGGGTGAAAGAGAAGGCCTAGGAATGGTGTATGCAGTTAAGAAATTCCAACATTACCTACTAGCCAATAAATTCAAGTTTTTTATCGATCATCAAACTTTATTGTATTGGTTCAATAAGCCATGCAATATGGGAAGACTAGTGAGATGGTTCCCATTACTCATGAAATTTGATTTTTAAGTGGTAATGAAAAAAGGAAATACACATATAAGAGCTGATCATTTATCAAGGCTGACACATGGAGAACCACCCACTGGAGCAGCAGATGATATAACTGATACATATCTATTTAATTTGGAAGTGTGTCCTAAATGGGCAGAAACATTGATACCAGTCCTCACACATGGACCACACCATAGGATGAATATAGACAATAGAAAGGAGTTCATGCAATCAAGGAATCTACATATTGTGGCTGGTAGTCTATATTATAAAGAACCTAATGGCTTGTTATTAAGGTGTGTAGAAGATGCGGAACAAAAAAATCTACTAAAAAAAGCTCATGTAAACCGATAGAAAACACATCAAGGCATTTATGGAACCACGAGGGAATTGAAAAGAATAGGGGTATACTAGCCGAACATGCAAAAAGAACTACATGAATATATTCTGAATTGCCAAGAATGCCAAAAGAATATCCCTGATGACCATTCATATTTACAATTCTCTACTATAGCACCAGAATGGAGTAAAGCATTAGTAAAGTTCTTGAAATCACAAACTCATGAGTAAGGAGCAAGTTTAGCAAGAAAGAGGGCCTTAGAAGAGATGAGTAAGGATTACACTATATGTTGCAGAGAAAACAGAGCACTAAAGAGGAGCCCCAAAATTTTCAAAATTATGGGCACAATTTTTCTTCTTCAAATAAATGCACTAGAGGATTCCTCTAGATGCATAAATCCCAAACAATGTATCATAATCCTTGTAAATAGTAGGAAATTAGGGTTTCTACAATAAAGTGCTCGTCTCTTGTATGAAAGGATCATTTTTAGGGCACACGTATATAAGTCATTTGATGACACTTTGTAAAGACTTTTGCCATTGTGAGTAAGAGAGCTCTGATTTTCGAATTTGCTTCTTCTTCCTCTTGCATCTCCTTGCTTGTGAGCTTGCATGTGTGTTTGTAGCTTGGAATGAGTGCATGGAAGTGTTCTCTACTGAATTCATTGCTTTTCTGAAGTGTGTAATGTGTGTGTGAGGTGTGAGGAGGTGTGTGGTGAGACTAGGTGAGTTGCATAGCTCTATTTTTGCCTGTATCTTGAAGTAGATTTGTCAAAATTGGACAACAGTAGATCATTGGATGCGTCTCATTGAGAGCTTCGAAACAAACCTACTACTGACCATATTCCAAGTTCGAAGCTAAGAGAAAAGTTTGTTTTTGTGCTTACTGTTGTTTCATGTATCGCAACACCATTTCCACCTGTGAGAGTGATGAATGTGATGATGACACTCATTTTCATTCCATAAAAGTTATTCCACTTCATTGACCATTGTGTAAGTGAATGTCTTCATACACTCGGTTAGGTTCAAGATACTTCTTGGATTGATGATTTAAATATGTGATCCCCACTATATGCACTTGTTGGTGATAGATGAATAGTCTCTTTCATCACAAGTCTGTAAGTTCGTGCTTAGGTACACACATTTTTTGGCACGGTTGTTGGGGAAGTATGAGTCCAATCGAGGTACTCGCATGATGGTAAGAGCTCTTAGAAGAAGATACGAGTTGTGAAGAGGTGAATACTCTGCTTTGGTAAGTCGAATCGTTTTGCACTTATTACTTTGCAGTTGGAAAATGTGTGTGGTAAGTTAGTAGATTTAGGAAAGAGAGTGAGCAAGAGTAGAGAGTTGGAAGTAGGAAGGAGGAATAGTGTAGGTAGGTAGATTTCCAGAAATCACAAAAAAATATTCTTTATTTTTGTACCATTCAGTCTTGGGTGAGCCTAGGGTATAAAAGCCAAAAAATTCATTTACAAAAATCACTTGTCTATGCAAGTATCATGGAGCGCAGACGACCTGTATCATGGCCGAGAGATTGCGCACATTTGCTGCCTTAGGGAGAAGCTAAGCAAGGAGGGACTCAAGAGAGAGCATCAGGGAGGTGAGACTACACAAAATCCACTGCAAAAATCAAAATGAAACTTCTAAAAACATGATCGAAGACGCGATCGGTATCGCGAGGTAGATATCTTGGGATAGAGTGAGATTTTATTTTCCACAAGTACATAGGGGGAAAGAGAGAGCAAAGGATCACATAGGTATAAAGAGCTTCAAAAAATCCTTTAATTTGAGTGAGTTAAGCCCAAGTATCGTGATCGATTGAGTTCAAGTATTGCGATACTTAAATTCCCGTGTATCACGACACCTGGTAGGTATTGTGTATCGTTGATACCTCTTATTCCCCATGTATTGGGATACCTTGGTATCCTGTATCACCGTTGTCGTCGAGGGATGTGAAAGGAGGCATCCGCTCATCCAAACAGATTCACGCTCACCTCACTGTGTGACTATACGGTGGGTGTTTCTTTGTGTGCTTTAGGATCTAGGTTGTGTTTTCGCATTAGGGCGAAAAACGGCCCAAAAAGGGCCGTGTAAGGATTTCAATTAGTTGTGCTTAATCGGGATTAAAGTTGTCAAATCCTTTAAGAAATTCCGTGTAAGTTCATTTAAAACGTATCTTATGCAAATTTTGAAGAGAGAGAAACTCGTATCATATAATCATGAAAAGTTTGTGTGATATCTTACGCCTCGAAGTTTGTGTGATATCTTACGCCTCAAAAGTTGAATTTTCCTCTTGTTCACGGACCTATATAATGTGTGCTGATCACGTTTTGCGCTCTTTTTCTCTACTTTTCATAGCAAGCCTGTTTCTCCCTTTCACGTCATTTTAGACACTTGCTGGTCATTTTTCATAGCAGACCATGGAGAACGTTAACCCAAATACTCTCCCTGAGCTTTCAAACATTCGAAATCATTGTAAAAAGTTCCATATCAACATTGCAGTTAGTCAGGAGTATGCGACGACAAGAAACGTATTTCGAAGGGCTCTTCATCCTCTTGAAGTAGATGGATTGCGAAAGGAAGGCAAGAAACATATCGACATATGGACAGATGGATCTGTTTATCCAATTGATCCACAAACTGGAAGGTACCCCCCTTTTCATAATCTTCATGATCTGATTAGATTTGTGGGAGATGGTGAGGATGGTTTACGAGGCTATTGTTCAAGGCTCTGGGATATTTCAAGGAATTATGTACAATACATAAACTATTTACAAAACACACTACACCAGAAGAATTTACATATTAGGGAGCTAGAAAACAAATTATCCACTTTATCTTCTCAGTTAGAGTCTTTTAAAAAATTGAAAGAAACTCCTATAGGTTTGAGAATGCGGTCAAAACGAGTAAAACCTTTTTTAGATTTGACTGAAAAATCTGGCCAGAAAAAGAAAAGAATGAAAATTGTTAGAGATCATGTGACAAATGTGCTAGGTTTCAATATGTCGAGCAGTTTTGAGCGCATACATTTCTGTAATGAAATTTTGAGTCAAAATGATGTTTTAAAACTATTGAAACTAAATGAAAATACATGCTTGAAACGCTTTGTTTTTCAAAAACTCATGACAGAAATGAATCTTTTACTAGAACCATCTCAAATTCAAAATATTTGTGATAGTGTCGGAGTGAGTAGGAAAGGTTATAGAGCAATTTCAAAAGTTTGGTGTGAATTTTTAAAATTTAACAAAGTTAGAAGTTTTGGATTGCCTAGACCCCATCATGTAGGAAAGTTTCGGCTCTGCTTGAATAAAAAGATCACATCAGTATTTGGTGAATATAAACATATTCACGGTAACATGCCTTACGAAGTAGGAAAACAAAAGTTACATTTCACTTACAATGCATTTAACAACATATGGATAGATGTTATAAAACTTCAAACATACATGGTTCAGTTCTATAATATAAAAGAGCATGAATGTTCTGGTCTATTGAAATTTGTAATCAAACTTGATGAAGCTGAGCTTAAAAAACATCAAAAGATGGAGAGAATAAGCATTGCACTGATGAACAAAGCTTTGGACTATAGCCTTGGGAAATTGGATACTCCATCTCTCAAAGTACAATCAGAAATGGAGTTATGGTGGGTTGGCTGTGCTCAAGTTCCATCTGAGAGCCATAAAACACTTAAATGGTTATTCTCACAGACAAACATTCCAAATGTTATCCAAGGGCATCATGCAGGAGAATTGTTGAATGTCAAAGACTACGGAAACTTTCAAGTTGAGTGGCATTTGAGTGGAGACCTAAAGACACTCAAATGCATGTTTGGTATAAGTGGGGGAGCAAATTCTAAATACCCTTGCTTGTACTGCATGCAAAGCCCAGGCACAAATGGATGGATTACTAGAGCTGAGGGTGAAGAGGCTCCTTCTAGACAAAATGTTATTCTTCGTAACTACTCATCTTCTTCAATGATTTGGGATCCCATACTTCCAATAGCATTGACAAATGTACACATATGTACACTACATGCAGAGTTAAGAATCATTGACAAGTTGGTCCGTCTTCACTTGGATTATGCATATTCTATCAAGCCTACAACTCTTGCAGATGAATGCATAAAAAAATGTGAATGTCTTCTTTCAGAAATGGGGTTTCATGGTGGTGATGTTCATCTAAGAAAAGATCCAAAGCTTTCACAAAATACAGGTGATGTTTTACAGGATGTCTCAATGGGAGGTGCAAAAGCAAGGAGATTCTTCAGCAACCATGATGGCAAACAACTTAATGCCATGTGGAATTCATGGAAAACATTTTGTGAGGTCACGACTAATGTAAAAAGCAAACCAGAAATAGCAAAAAAGAGAATGGAGGTGTGGGTCAAACTAGATAATCTTTTAAAGATCATGAGGCAGCACGTAACATCAAAAAGTTATGTGACAGATTTCAGAAAGGCGACCACAGAGCTTATAGAAACCATCATAGAGGCATGGGGTGCCAAAGACATAACATACTACTTGGTGAGCTCCAAAGATATTTTATTCAATTTATTTATTTTTAATTGAAATAAAGATCTAATGAAATTCTTCTGCTTTCCAGCATATTCTTCTTGTGCATGGTGCATTCTTTGCAGAAAAAGAACCACTTGCCATGTGGAACACCCAAGGCATGGAAAAATATCATTATCAAGCAAGGACAAGCTTCTTTAGGTGTACAAGGAAACTAGGAGGAGTAACAAAGAGCAATGCCTTCAGAGAGCTTTTTGATTGGTTCTTTAGAAGACAATTACAAAGGACCTCTCCTCTTTTCAAAGCAACATTTGTCACTAACAATGTGCATTTTTGAGCTTGGGCTCATGCACGTGCACTTCCCTATATTGACACTCAGAGGAATATTGGACACGTGCCGGTTCCTAAGAGATTACCATGCTGATTGACATAGACCATTCACCAGTGCTACTGTTCCATTCAGGAAATACTGAGAATTGAATTGCTTTATATTCCTTGGCAAGCAACATTGTGTAACTTCACCAATCTGAGTTTCACATATTCTCTTTAGCTCACCATATGCAGGAGTCTTCTCCTCCAGAACTACCTTGTGCAGATATCTCCTTGGATGCTCTGGTACATGAAGTAGTTAAGCATCACTCAAGTTGCAGACCTTCAAGCTCTTTAGAAGACAATTACAAAGGACCTCATGCCAAATATAATCAGAAGGATATGGCTATCTCCAGACAAATCATGTATCAATATCACAAACTGCATCAAATCATGTATCAATTTGCAATGTCTTATATCACATTGGGCAATTTCTGTATATGTACATTTGTTGAGTATAGAATTTGAAAAAATCAAGTCATTCCTTGAGCCTTTTGAAAGAGCTTGGCTCTGGCAAATCACCTCTATATCTCAGGAACTCTTTTCTCCTGTATCCAGCAATGCTTTTTAAATTTGACACCCCTGCAGCCATTGCATAGCTTGAATAACAAAGAAAGTACCCTGCCCTTGAAGCATTGAGTCCAGGGGCATATCCAAAAATTCTGAATGTAGTTGCTCAGTAAAACTCTGAAAGCATTAAAGGGTATTGGAGTAAAACCCATGTATTTTGATAGAGTCCTCAAGCAGAATAATCCAAAGTCTGGCTCCTCACTATAGTGCTTGTGAATAACACAAAAAGTGGCTGGGTCCAACTTTGGAAGGTAGTGGATAATAGAATGAATATCCACCTTTGCTTTTCCTTTCTCTTCTAAGGCTTTTCTTGTTCCCTTGCCCCTGCCAAGGTAATTGTCTTCATCCAATAAAGTTAACTGTGATAAAAATGAAAAACATGGTTAGATGAAGTGCAAGCACACTTAAGAAAACATGTGAAGTAACTTGAAACTATTAGAAAGAAAAGCAAGAGACACGACTGATGCAAGCGATAAGGCCCAGCGGAAAATATCCGATGGGCCTAATCGCTTGCATCGGTCGTGATCCATTTCTGACACTTGGAATGGAGAACTTGGACAAATCTGATACAAGAAAGAGATTTTGCATTGGTCCCATCTCATATCCTTAACCTAAAGATCTTGAGAACATAGTTAACTGTATACCTTGATGTCATCTTCCTAAAGTCCAAACACGACCGATGCAAGCGATGAGGCCCAACGGAAAATATCCGATGGGCCTAATCGCTTGCATCGGTCGTGATCCATTTCTGACACTTCGAATGGAGAACTTGGACAAATCTGATACAAGAAAGAGATTTTGCATTGGTCCCATCGCATATCCTTAACCTAAAGTTCTTGAGAACATAGTTAACTGTATACCCTGACGTCATCTTCCTAAAGTCCAAACACGACCGATGCAAGCGATGAGGCCCAACGGAAAATATCCGATGGGCCTAATCGCTTGCATCGGTCGTGATCCATTTCTGACACTTCGAATGGAGAACTTGGACAAATCTGATACAAGAAAGAGATTTTGCATTGGTCCCATCGCATATCCTTAACCTAAAGTTCTTGAGAACATAGTTAACTGTATACCCTGACGTCATCTTCCTAAAGTCCAAACACGACCGATGCAAGTGATGAGGCCCAGCGGAAAATATCCGATGGGCATAATCGCTTGCATCGGTCGTGATCCATTTCTGACACTTCGAATGGAGAACTTTGACAAATCTGATACAAGAAAGAGATTTTGCATTGTTCCCATCTCAAATCCTTAACCTAAAGTTCTTGAGAATATAGTTAACTGCATACCTTGAAGTCATCTTCCTAAAGTCCAAACACGACCGATGCAAGCGATGAGGACCGACGGAAAATATCTGATGGGCCTTGTCGCTTGCATCGGTCGTGATCGACTTCTGACACTTCTAATGGAGAACTTGGACAAACTGACACAAGATAGAGATTTTGCATCAAGCCCATCTCATCTCCTTTTCCTTTAAATCATGAGAATATATTTTACTACATACTTGACCTCATCTTCCTCTTCAAGTCCGAACACGACCGATGCAAGCGATAAGGCCCAACGGAGATTATCCGTTAGGCTGTATCGCTTGCATCGGTCGTGGTCATTTTCTCACTTAAAAAAATAGAGATCTCGGACAAAACTTTAATTGATAGAATATATCAAACAACATACCTTGACCTCATCTTCCTCCTCAATGAGCTCTTTTGAGTCAATACAAATTGTTCCTTTGTCCTCAGCGACATCCAAGAATGAATAGCCACGTCCAAACGAGTATATTCCAAGTTGCTTCTGATGCTCATCAAACTCTTCATCAGCAAGTTTTGGCTTCTCTGAGATAGCTTTCTCAAAGCATTTTGAAAGAGCTTGTGATGAATCTTTGAATTCTTCATTAGACAAATCCAAATCAAGACGCAAAAATTCCTCTCTTCTTTCTCCTTTCTTATTGATGAATCTCCTTGCAACTTCTTCTGCCTCAGCTATAGCTGCAAGACAGTAGTCCTCCCTTAGATTGAAAAGTTCCTGAATGTAAAATAGAGGTATGAACTCTTTCCCAGAGATAAAGTAAAAAGGTAGATTTGGGAGAAGTAGGGACTTCTCAGACACTTGAACTTCTTCACTTGGCTCCCTTATTGCAGTCTCTGCTTTAAAAGTGGCCACATCAAAATCTTTGACCTGCTCTTCTTCTGCTTGCAGATTGATCTCCTCAACAATCTCCATGACACCTTTCATAGTTTTTGAGCTAGCCTCAAGTGCCAGCTCTAAGCAAGGCTCGTCTTCATCATGAACATTTTCCTCCCTTTCAACTAAGATATGATCAAGCCATATCAAGAAAGCAATGTTTAAAGGGAGCAAGCAGCAGTCCTTTTCATGCTCTGGGCAAAAATCAAGCTTCCCTGGCAAAGGGGATATCCTTCTGCATTTTCTTGTGATTTTAGCCCTATCTGTTGGATCCTTCCCAAAGATGTGAGGATGGACATAGGTTTTCTGAGAAATAGAAAGGATCCTCCCATCGACCAACCCCAAGAAAATCTCCCACTCATCCTTAAGAAAACTTTTCGAGTTCTCTAAGAGTTTTTCAAAATCAATTTCGGGGTTGAATATGGTCATTGCATCAGGAAAATAATCTACACTTAAACCCTCTTGAACCATGAAATCAAGAAGTTTCTCTGATGGAGAGACACTAAGGATCTCATTCATTACCTCCATCTAAGCTGCAGCTTCTCTTGTATGTCTATAAGGAGAACACAACCGATGCAAGCGACTAGAGCGAATCAACGTAAGTCAAATGGCGAAAATCGCTTGTATCGGTCGTGTCGGCGACGAAAGGAAAATACACATGTAGGTGAGAAATTCTCTGAAGGTTGAAAATTTGAGTTTGTGAAGAAATAGGTATTTATAGGCGAGGAGGGAACAAACGGTCGAATGAGGTGGACCAATCACAGAGTGCCACGTGGCAACGTGTACGTTGCCCGATGCAACGGATAGATGACGTGGATCAATCAAATCATGCCACGTGGCAAAAGACGTTGGAATTCGCAACGGCTATCTGACGTGGACCAATCGGGGCATGCCACATGGCACAACGGTCAACTCAGTTTTGGGACCTATTTAAGCTTCCCTATTCATTTGCTTTTTTTTTTTTTGTCAACACTTGCCAAGCGTGGAGGTTCCATTGCCACCAAGTTTTTTGGCTACTTCACAATTTCTATAGAGAGCGCTCTCTCCATAAGGTAATGTGGACACGACCGATGCAAGCGATCAGGGACATCCGAGATTTTTGGATAACCCGAATCGCTTGGATCGGTCATGTTTTTTAAATAGCATCGTCCTTGATCATACCTTGCAAATTTTGGTTTCTTTTGTGTTGCTTGAGTATAACGCATTGTTACCTTTATTTTAACTTCTATTTATTGAAATATGATGATGAATTCAGGGACGACCGATGCAAGCGATGAGTGACATCCGGGCATTTACGGATGACTCTTATCGCTTGGATCGGTCGTGTCTCTAGTGAGGAGGGAAGAAACGGTCGAATGAGGTGGAGCAATCATAGAGTGCCACGTGGTAAAGTGTACGTTCCCCGATGCAACGGATTGATGACGTGGATCAATCAGATCATGCCACGTGGCAAAAGACGTTGGAATTCGCAACCGATATCTGATGTGGACCAATCGGAGCATGCCACGTGGCACAATGATCAACTCAGTTTTGGGACCTATTTAAGCTTCCTCCTATTCATTTCCTTCATTTTTTTCTGTCAACACTTGCCAAGCGTCGAGGTTCCATTGCCACCACGTTTTTAGCCTACTTCACAATTTCTATAGAGAGCGCTCTCTACGTAAGGTAATGTGGACACGACCGATGCAAGCGATTAGGGACATCCGAGATTTTTGGAAAACCCTAATCGCTTGGATCGGTCATGTTTTTTAATATCATCGAGTCCTTGATCATAGCTTGCAAATTTTGGTTTCCTTTGCTATGATGAAAAGGAACGTCCGAGATATGGAAACCAAGACATTAAAGATGCTGCCTTGCTTAATTTGAACAGCCAGACAGAAGAGTCAGCTTCTCAAATCCTTGACATGCATGTGGGGATCTTTTTCGAGGAGCAGGACACCAGTGGGGGGTTTCGTGAGATATAGGTGTGGGAGGTCTCCATCAAAAAGGAGGAAGCGGGTTCTGCTAGTAGAGGATTTGAGAAGCTGACTCTTCTGTCTGGCTGTTCAAATTTTTCTTTATAGTAAGCAAGGTAGCATCTTTAATGTCTTGGTTTCCATATCTCGGACGTTCCTTTTCATCTCGTGCCTCTGATAGTGGAAAGAGTCATTGATTATAGTTTTCCAATTATCTTTATCTTAGTGATAATTGAGTGTTTTGCATTGTCAGATATTATTTATTGATATTTGATGATTAATTTAAAGACGACCGATGCAAGCGATCAGGGACATCCGGGCATTTCCGGATGACTGTTATCGCTTGCATCGGTCGTGCCTCTCATAGTGGAAAGAGTCATTGATCATAGCTTTTAGAGAGTAAGTTTTGATAGTGGAATATTCCACTTTTCCTAATTCCTTGCCTAAAGATTGATTTTTTGCAGAGTATGGCTAGAACCAAAAAGACAGCAAGGAAGTTGTACCCTGAGGGTCAGGACAAGAATGCCCAAGGGGAAAATGTCCAGGAGCAAAATTCCCAGAAGGTTCAAGCCAAAGTGCCAGAGCAGCCTTCAAAAAAAAGGGTCAACTACCATGTTAAGTCTTTGAGGGAAATAAGAAGAGCCCAAAAGTCTGTGGGATTGTTGATCCCAAGACTTCCATTTATGAGAGTTGTCAAGCAGATCTCATCCAACCTCTGTTCTTTGATGAAGACCTCATCCTTTGTCAATGTGAGGTGGCAAACTCAAGCACTGCTATGCCTGCAAGAAGCTGCAGAGGACTTTGCTATTGATTTCATGAATGATGCCTACTTATGTGCTGCTCATTCTCATAGGGTAACTTTAATGGCGAAGGATTATGTTATTGTTTCAAGAATAAGATATAAGTTTGATAAAGCTCTGGTTCCTATTGATCACCACGACAAAAAATTCTTCGATATTTTAAATATACCTCCAGCTCGAGCACCTAAAACAACAGTTGTCATTGAAGAGATCAACGCTCAAGTCACTCATGATCATGAGACTAGAGCTGCAGCAAATAGTGAGGAGGAGAGGAAAAAGCAGGGATTATTTACAGAGGAAAGTGCCATCTTAACCCAGATTCAAAAGTTACAGAAAGCAAATAAAGAGCTCCTCAAGAAAGGAGATGGGCAGGTTATAGTTAATGTTGCAATGCCATGGCAAAGTGAATTGTTTCTTGACATTAGACCTGAAGATAACAAAATGTTGAGGGAGCTTCATCTTGAAATATCAGATAGTGTGGTCAACATTTCACTCAGGTATATCTAGAGGCCTTAAAATGCTTTTGTTTTGCATAATTTTCTAGTTCCTTAACTGCATTTTTATTTCTTGATTTGTAGGGTTCTTCTTCAACAATGTGAGGAAAAGGTTCAAAGAAAAGTATTTATTTTAGATCCTCTGGTGACACAATGTTTTTTACATAAACATGGAGATGCCAAGTCCTTTCTACGGGGTTTTACAGAAGAAGTAGAATGTGTAATTTACCCATACATTGAAAAATAAGTATTCATCTTCATTTTGGAAACATATTTGTTTCATTTAAGAAAGTATATTTACATGCAACTCATTGACAGGGGCCATTGGAGTTTGATTATTGTGGACTTCAATGCATATCAAGCTCTTTTCCTAAATTCTCTTCCATCACAGCATGGGAATTGCAAAGTGTAAGTTACTATACATTTTGTTCTCTATTTTAAAGCCATGCCCCGTTTTGATTTTCACTTTACAATGCAGTGCTGCAAAGCTTCTCAAGATGCATATTGATCAGAATTTTCCAGGAATAGCTAAAATGAATGAACAAAAGCAATTTGGATACAGCCAAATTCATGTGCCATTGCAGAGAGACTCAACATCATGTGGCTGGAGAGTGATTGCAAATGCTGTAAGATTCTTGGAAAGAAGGTTCTACAGTCCTGGATTGAATTTATCAGACTACCCAGATGCATGGATCATCTTGATCAGAGAGAGAGCAATAAATAGTATCATGAAACATGCAATCTGCCCACATGATCCAGACTCACCTCCACCCCCTCCACCTGATAGAAAACAGTCTGAAGATAAAAAGAAAGGGCTTCCTCTTCACTCACCACTAAAGCATATGAACAACATAAAGAGTCAAGCTGAAACCTCCAAAAAGGGACAGAAGCAACAGAGAAAGCAAGGCTCTAAAAAGGATAGAAAGGGTTAAATCAATTTTTGAGTCGTAGATTGAAATCAATTGTAAAGCCAACCGAGGTTGGAATATTTATTTTTTAACAAATTGTATGTAGTTATGCCAATCTTCATCTGGAAGATGGTCACAGTTGTATTGAACCTCTTGAGAGTTTGACAAAAGTTCACTGGATGGTCCAATTAAATTTATTTATGTCACAATTATGAATGCATTGTGGGTTTTTTACTTCATTCTTGTTGGAAAGTGTTTAAATTCGAGAAGTTACAGAAGGACATAAAGAATTAAGAGGACACGACCGATACAAGCGATACGGGGAATCGGAGAATCTTGGATTGCCCCTATCGCTTGCATCGGTCGTATTATCCATTTCATCGCTGCTGCTAGTTTTTATACTCGTGAGTCAAATCTTTACGCAAGGTCACTTCTTGAAGTCTACCGCGGTAGTTTGCTAACACGACCGATGTAAGCGAAAAGGGCCATCCGACAATTTCAGATTGCACTAGTCGCTTGCATCGGTCGTCTTCACTTATCTCGTCTTCTCTGCTTTATGCCTTGAGACATGCTCTTCTAATATTGAAATACCAAACCTTGGATTGGAATTTGCACCAAGTTCTCCACTCTCTCTTATATTACTTGGTAGTTTGCATTTGTACCATGATAATTTCTCTCGCGGTAGTTTGCTAACACGACCGATGTAAGCGATAAGGGCCATCCAAAAATTTCAGATTGCCCTAGTCGCTTGCATCGGTCGTCTTCACTTATCTCGCCTCCTCTGCTTTATGCCTTAAGACATGCTCTTCTAATATTGAAATACCAAACCTTGGATTGGAATTTGCACCAAGTTCTCCACACTCTCTTATATTACTTGGTAGTTTGCGTTTGTACCATGATAATTTCTCTCGCGGTAGTTTGCTAACACGACCGATGTAAGCGATAAGGGCCATCCGACAAATTCAGATTGCACTAGTCGCTTGCATCGGTCGTCTTCACTTATCTCGTCTCCTCTGCTTTATGCCTTAAGACATGCTCTTCTAATATTGAAATACCAAACCTTGGATTGGAATTTGCACCAAGTTCTCCACACTCTCTTATATTACTTGTTATGTGTACCATGATAATTTCTCTTGCATTACTTGAGGACAAAAAAAGTTGCATAGAATCAAATTATTTAGCTGAGCCTAGTGTGCACCTTTGATAGACTATAATTATTAAATTGAAATTAGATATTCAATTCTAGATCTCTTCTTCATCTAGAATTAACTTATGCAAGTTCCTGTATAATTATTTCTTAGTCATCAATTCACTCCTGCAAAAAAAAATCAATGGAAATATGAAATTAAGGACCTAGAAAATATCTAAGACATTTAAAATTAATAATTTTACACACATTGTTTGTAACCATCCTGCCAAGAAAATTCAATGGAAGTATCAATAGAAGCTTCTATTAGATGAAGATACATTATGTAAGAATGTCAGGGTTAACTTGTTACAATCTTAAAGGTTGGAACTTAATCACCCTTGGTGGCAGGCAGCTTATGCAAGATAATGATTTCTCTGATCTAATGTTAACTATTGCATCATCAATTGAGAATCTACACTGAGATGATACCTCATCAAGGTATTCTAGAAGCTCCCTTACATTTATGAGATTCCAATTTGCAGTGACAATTATTTTCCTTGATTGAAAATCTGGATGAATCAATACTTCTAACTCAAATTCTGGACAGCTCTCCTCTGAGTCCAAGGCTATCCAAAGTCCAAGCTTTTTTTTCCACCTTCTATAGTCATATCCTAGAACCAGAGATTGTCGACAAATCTGATATGAGATTGAAAGAGAATTGGGACTAACTTTGCATAAAATAATGTCACCTAGCTTTTGAACTTCTTTGCTATCCCATTCCCTACCTAAAACATCATCAATCTCTGAAATAGGGACTCTCCTATTCAACCACATTGTTTTTGTTTTCTGTAATAACATGTTTTTAAAGCATGCTACAAAGACATGAATAGGCAAAAACCATTGAATCTTTATCCTTCTCGAAATTCGGCCTGCTGACATTGCCTTCTGGATGTCAAATTTAATTTTGCAGAGAAAACTTGAAACTGTTGAATGATCAGGAGCATCCCAATCTAATGAAGAGATGCAAGGACTAGGTACGTGTACAAGAATTCCATAAGAACTCCTCCCTGACGGCACTTGATAATCTGCATAATGGACAAATAACTCTATGCTATTGAAGAATTGAACAGATTTCTCTGCATACATGAGTTCTGCATATTCCTTATGAAGAACTCTGAATGTTCCTGTTAAACATTCAACAGGTTGCCATTCCACAATATTGGAAGGAAAGATATCTGCAGTACAAAAACATATGTTTCATTATACAAAATCAACTGGAATGATAGAAGAGCATTGTCAAACTTCACTTACAGTACGAAGGGAATTGAAGATGATTTTCTAGAACAAGATCCTTAGCGGTGTACACATGCTGTACTCGTGCAAACCAACCGCATCTCTTCAATTTGAAACTGAGAATACGTCCCTTCCAATGGTTTCTTGTGTTGTCTCTTTTGGCACGCTTGACTTTATGGACACCTCTATAGCTAGGAAGCATAGTAACCCAGTCATTTACTTTCACAGAAAGAGGTTTCCACAAAGAATCCTCTCTTCTGTTGTAAACCTCACATGAAGTTACGCGATTGGAAGGACGACGAGAAGAAGAAGCCATTTGAACTTAGGAGAAGAAGAATGTTCAAAGCGAGAAACCGACGTTCACAAATTTTGGCAGTATTTATAGAAAAAAAGGCTTTGTACACGTGGAAACTTTTGATTTGATGTTAACCCTGTCGTTGAATGATCATGACATTTTGTGAACCCAAAAATATTTCGTATCTTCAAAAATCAATTCCTTCTTGGAAATTCGAGAATATGCTTTGTGTAGTGTGCAAAAGTATCTTTTTTTGCATCAAACCAAAAAATTGTACACTGAATACGAGACTCTTCATCACTTTAGCGGCGCTTTGAAAGAAAATTGTATTAAAAAAAGAAATTCTCCATACGGTTAAAAGAGACAACAATGTTATATTCTTGTACACGTGGAAAGACGCTATTTGTCAATTTCCTTAATCTCTCATTAGCAAACAGCCCCTTTTCGGCCGTTTTTCGCCCTAATGTGGGAGTTAATAGCTAAGAGTTTTGTAATATATTTAAGTTTAAACTAAGGTTCATATGGAATTGCATCTCTAGTGTTTTGATATGCTGTTAAGATAAGTTCCTCTTCAGTAATACGTTTAGAAACTTCTTCAGTAATATATTTTTTAATAATATCCACCTCGTCGTTTTTTGATTGAATTTTCCTTTTAGGAGAAGGTGGAAAAAAAATTTTCTCTCTCCTCAGAATCTGGGAAAGCAATTGAACAGAAGGTTCTAAATCTAGACAATCTCTAAGCATATGATGAAGAGTATAAAGTTTCAGCTACAATATGATCTTTCACTTTTTCTATTTCTTCTAAAACTACACTATCCTCGCTCTCGTTGATTTGCATAGTACTATTCTTTAATGGAGCAGATAAAAGCGTATCTAGAATAAACGAGCTATCTGTTTCTTTTTTAGTTGAAGTCTTACTTGTAGATGGAATATTCGTATACATGAAAAGTAAAGTCTCTATGGTCTGTATGGAAGTGTGTTTCTATACCTAGATATAGCATCTAAATATGAAAAGTAAAGTCTCTATGAATAGAATTGCATTAGAAGTCTCTAGCATGTACTTCTAATGCAATTCTATTCATGCTTATTATCTTACACACAAATATTAACTTTAACATGCATACTCATACACTAGTGTTGGGGGATTCTTAGACAAGAAGGAGTTTGAGGGTTTGTAGGAGAAAAGGAAAAGACCAGAAGAGGAAATACACCTTGGAAGCCTCTGCCGATTGATTACAGTAAGACAATTACAATGTTTGAAGCACAATACAAGCCAATACTTCTGTGCACAATCCCACAGAGTGCTCAATTACAAAATACCAAATACCCCAAAGTCTTCTTGCCGCCGGCCTCCTCTGCACCAGACCTCCACCTGATTCAAGCTTATCCTTGTGCACACCTTGCACCAAGCTTCCACTAAGGGGGAGGAATGAATACCTTCTGTCGGCACGTGCACACTACAAGGAGACCTTGAGATCCTTGGGGGACTAGCTTAGCACTCTCTGCACAATCCCTTAGTCACTCTCCATGCACTCCTTCAACTCCACTTCTCTGCGTCGCACACTGGTGACTCTTGCACTTCTCTCTCTTGCTTCACTTAGACTATGCTTCCCTTGCTTCCCCTAAGGATGGTCCAAGAATAGTCCTTGCCTTGATTTGAGTGTGTTGATCACGTATGCTCCTAACTGCAATAGTATCTTGGTGCTCACTTTGATGTCCCAAGATTGACTTCACAAGTGGCAGCCAACGATTCACTATTTTGTCTTATAGTTACTTTAGAGTAAAACCCAAAATTTTAATTGGCGGGCCATACTTTCCCCTGTGCGTACGCTGTTGGTTCACATAAATTCACATTTCCTTTTAAGTGTTCACTTTTGCACATAAGAGAGGGTTCACCTGAACCTTCCAAAACACTTTAAACACACTTTGAACCTTAGGGAAATTAGAGAAAATACCTCTGCAACCTGCAACCCACTTTCTCCAATTTACCCTTTGTGGACAATTAATTGTGCACTACCTATGCACTTTGACACCTGCACTTTAGCACTTTGACTTTGCACCTGTTGACTTTGACCTTGACCTTGTTGACTTTGACCAATTGACTTTGACCTTTTGACTTTGACTGTAGTTGACTTTGACCAACATGACTTTTATGGGCTCAACAGTTGCCCACCACCTAATGTGCTCTTCGTCCCGGAGAGCTATAGCCAAAACTCTGAGCATAACAGACACCATGATAATGGAGCTGCAAAACTTCAAAAAGACACTAGAGCAGCCACCAAGTCCATCGGGAGTAGCAGAGAAAGCACCAGAGAGTAATCAGCAATGTGGGTAGGGCGGAATTTTAGGAGGAAGGAAGGGGGACATATTGTTGAAGTGGAGAGATAAGTAGGAGATGGGACCAAGGATTGAATTCGAGAGATATATGGAGGTGGCAGAAAGTGAAAATATGGAAATGTATATGTACCAGAATGGGAAATGTAGTTGGAGGTTGGCAACAGAGGGGGGAAAGCCGTGGTTGGTGGGGGAAAGGGGGACGTGTTTTGGTGAAGGGAAGGGGGCAGGGGCTGTGTGTGTGTTTTTTTTTTGGGGGGGGGGGGGAAATGGTTTTGGGGAAAAAGTGCAAAGAGGGAGACAGGAGGATAGGGGGGGTGGAAAATAAAGAAATACCCAACCAGAGAGAGACCAAGTTGTACACATACAGAGTAATAAAACAACCAGCAACCAACCAGAGAATGCACAAGGAACACACAATGAACACAGAACCAGAATCTCATATATAAAAGCAAAAAAGTACAAGGAAACCACTGTCCATGGTAAGTACATGAAGTGCCAATGAATGGCAAAGAGCTGCCTAGCAGAAAGTACATGATGAGCCAAGGAATGGCAACGGAACCAAAAGGATAAATAAATGCATCCGATGAACTGAGCCTCAACAACAAAAGGAGGCAAGGGTAGACCAAATGAAACTAGTGAAACCCAAGGGTGTATGAATACCTAGAGCCTAGGGGAGAGACACAGTACGAGTGTCTGGCTAAGGCATCGGCGGAGAAGGTTCGCCAGGTGGAACATCGCCCCGAGGTGGAGGTAAGTCGGGTGAGGCGGGTGGAATGATGGCTGCCTCCTCAGTCCATGCAACAATCCTGCTCCTGCACCTGCATAGGTGATCGCGCTCTTGGCGGACCAACTGACACGCAGGACTATCACAAATGCCTAAAGACACACGCTGGCGGATCTCCAGAAGAGCGCGCGCAGCATCAGCCTCATCTTGATATCGGTCTCTGTCCTGCTGCGTGGCCCGCAACACATCGTGCGACATCTGCCACTGAGCTGCTGCAACAACACGAATGCGATCGATCGTCAGAGCATACTGCTGATGTAGCGCAGCTGTCGCAGATACGGAATCAAGGGAGAGACGGGCAGCATCGGCTCCATCACTCGCTACTAGGCTCGCATCATGAAGAAGGCCCAAGAAAGGTGGATCGTCATCGAGGCTATCAGGGATGGAAGGCTGCGAGGCGGGTGGGGCCGAGGTAGGCTGGGGGTAAGTGGGAGAAGCAGGAGGCGAGTGATGATGATGGGAGGTGTAGGCAGACTCAATGGATATTGCTGGAGATGGAGGAGGCTGTGAGGCACCGGCTGGGGGGGGTGACTGAATGGGCGAGGCAGGGATAGAGGTAGGAAAAGAATCCATCAACCGTGTACGGACTCTTCGAACGAGTGGTGGAGTGGAGGCTGCCATGGAAGTAGATGCCTGCGGAAGAGTGCTAGGGGCTGTGGGCACTACGACGGGCGGCGGTGGAGGGGGATGGGGAGAATGGGCAATAGAATGTGTAGGATGGGAAGGGTCAAGACTATGGCTGGATGCTATGGTCTGTGTACCAGGCAGATGAAAGAGCCAAGCTAAAAGCGGGGCAGAATAAACGGAGAATGAACGAGTGCCACGATGGAGGGCATCATGGAATCGGCAAGAGCGAAGTAGGAATGATTGGAACATGAGTGTGCCATAGGGAAAAGGGCGGCTATGTAAAAAATAGAAAAGAGGGTCAGCTATATGGATGTCGTGCAACGGAAGGTCGGAGGAGGGACTACGAAATAAGAAGAAGAAAATGAACAAATGAAGGATAACGAGCTGGTATTGTGCGGGCATGGCATCAATGCCATATAATGATATGCAGAAAGCGATAGTCTCTTCCCGAGATAACCCCGAGTAGAGTGCCGGTGGAGCATGAAACGAAGAGATGCTCGAACCTATGCCTGCAGCTACGACCGCAGGGGTCAGCGAACCAGAGGGAAAATGAGGGAAGTCAAGCAGCGCTATGTGAATATCGGACCCCTCAGCCTCGGATAAGAGGAGAGAGGCTAGTCGCCAAAGACCAGCCTGACGAAGGCAGCCCTCGGGAAGTAGATCGATGAGCGGGATCGGAGGCAAGGCTAAATGTAGGCGGAGGGATAGGGTCGAAGATGAGTCTCTATGGTCAACGATGGATGACGACGGTGGACGTGGAACAGGAGAGGTGGAATGGCTACCTGAGCTGCGTGCGGGGTGGCCACTAGAACCACTGAGTGCGTCGGCATGGCTGTGGTAGCCGCAACAGGAAGGTGGTGACCAGGGGGAAGGGTCCCAGGGCCCTACAACGAGGAATCAGAGAGGGAGAAGCATGGAAGGGAAACCGCAAAAGGCTGACTACCCTGGAAATGGGGAGGGGTGGACAGGGTAGTAGGGCATGGAACTGGTGCCCGAGGGATGGAGTGGACCGTGGAGGGGAGGGAAGAGGGCGGGGGGCCCTAGGGGGGGGTGTAGGGTGGTGATAGGGATGGTGGGGGTGGAGGCCAGAGGGGCGGAATGGGATGAGGCCATAGGAAAAAGAGGGCCTACCTCTGAATGGATAGGACCGAAGGCCAAGGCCGAAGGAGCAAGCTCCGAGTATGCCTCAGTAGCCATGGATGAATCTTGCTGGGGAGCGGAAGACGCCATAGATGCAGAGCAAGAACGCGGTCACAAAAGTGCTGCAACCATAGAGAGCAATTTTCTATGAAGGTAACTCTATAGTGAACATGGGTAAAACATAGGAAAAACATCTGAACTGGGAGCACAGAACCCAAAATTTCCGAAGGCCAAGGCAGAACGAGCAAGCTCCGAGTATGCGTTGGTAGCCATGGATGAATCCTACTGGGGAGCGGAAGACGCCATAGATGTAGAGCAAGAACGCGGTCACAAAAGTGCTGCAACCACAGAGAGCAATTTTCTATGAAGGTAACTCTATAGTGAACATGGGTAAAACATAGGAAGAACATCTGAACTGGGAGCACAGAACCCAAAAATTGGATTCGGCACGATCAAATACCCTAAAAATGACTGTGAAAACATGAAAAACGGAGGGTTATATGATTAATTACAGAAGGATACAGATAGAATAAGGAGGGAAGAGGAAATAAAGAAAAAAAAACCAAAAGATAAATAAAAATAAAATATTCTTAAAAAAAAGGAAATATATAAAACACTAAAATACAACAGGTAATGAAAATATATACAAAAATAAAAATAAATAAATAAGAAATAAAAAATAAGAAAATAAAAAAATAAAAATAAAAATAAAAAAATAAAATAAAAAAAATAAATAAATGAAATAAGAAAATAAAAAAAAAACAAAATTGAAAATACCTGTAGAGAGGCCGACGATGAGATGCCGCTGAAGATGGGGAAGTAGTGTTTATATAGGGGGGGGAGGGGGGGGGAGGAGAGAGAGAGAGAGAGAGAGAGAGAGAGAGAGAGAGAGAGAGAGAGAGAGTTTTTTTTTAATCTATTTTCTTTTTATAACCCTCAACCCGAAAAATCCGGGGGGGGCCGTTTTTTTTTTGTGGGAAAATTACCCAAAAATAGAGAAAAATGAAGGAAAAAAAAAAAAAAACCAAAAAATTACCAAAAAAATCTGAAAAAATTCTCATGAAATTTTCTACAGGGCTAGGCCCAATTTCCTTCATTAAACCATAGAGAGCCTCCTTTTATTCCTTCTATTTGGCAAGAAAATGATATCGGAAAAGGATAAAAAATGCTAAAAATGCTAGAAAAAATTTCCAAAAATACCCAAAATTTGTACTTTTGCAGAGGTTATGAAATGCCTTCTAGGTTTGCTAAAAACTCAAGGAACAAGTATGAAATTGATAAAGAAAACTACTAAAACTGAGAAAAATGAGATGAGAAAGCTATGTACAACCTGGACAGATTTTTGCAGTTCCAGGTGATCCATACTTCTTCAGGTGTGTTGATGGTAGGCCTTGAGCCTTGAAATATTGACCAGTGGCAAGGCCTCTCCTTTCAGCGTCTCTAACTCCACAACACCCCAATTCAGCATTGTTTTGACTCGATAAGGTCCTTCCCAGTGTGGAAGCCATTTACCTCTCAATTGTGTATGAAGATGAGGCCCATGAAGAAGAACTAACATGCCTGCTTCTATGTTGTTATTCCACAGATGTCGATCATGTGCCTCCTTCCTCTTCATCTGAGTCTCTATCAATTGTTTTGTGGCTAGTAGACGAATCTCCTCCACTTTATGTAGTGCTCCAAGCCTCTGAGAGACATCGCAATCTTTCTTGCCCTACATGAATGCTATTTTAGGTGATCCATGTAAAAATTCAAAGGGCTCAATGAGCAATATGCCATAAACTAGTTGGAATGGAGAATATCCCGTGGCCTCTTTGTAAGCTAACCTGTATGCCCATAGGGTACGTTGATAAGCAATGCCCCAGGAAGTGGGCTGTAACATACACTCCTTCCTTAACATTGAAATTAAAACCTTATTGCTTGATTCAGCCTGTCCATTGGCTCTTGGATAGTAGGCACAAGAGGTCCTATGTAGAATTATATACCTGTTGAAAATTTCCTACAGGACCTTATTGACAAAATGGGTACCTTGATCTGTACAAATTTCAAGTGGACATCCAAACCTGCAAATGATGTTACTATAAATGAAATCAACAACAATTTGGGCAGTGCAGTTGGGGGAGGCAATAGCTTCAGCCCACTTTGTTGCATAATCTGTAGCTATCAAGAGATATTTCTCTCTTTTTGGAATCGATGGAGGGTAGATGGGCCCTACAAAATCTAGCCCTCACTTCTCGAATGGTTGCCAGGAAGTGGAAACAATCAAGGGGTTATGCCTCTGCTTTGTTGGCTTAGGTCCACACCTTTGGCAAACGTCACATGCCTTTTCCCATTCATCTGCATACTTAAATAGTGTAGGCCATCATAGACCAGTATCCAGTATCCTCTGACTCATAATATGTCCTGGAAGGTGCCCACCACCTGTTCCTTCATGTGCATATTGAAGTACTTCTCTCACTTCTTCTTCTTCCAAGCACTTCCTAAACCTGTCATCCTTTCCTTGTCTATATAATTTATCTTCAATGAAGGTATACAGTCTACTCTTTATTAGCAGTCTCTTCCTTTGCACAGCACTAGCCTTTTCTGGATACACACCAGATTTAATGAAATTCTTGATATCATAATACCAACCTTGAGCTTGTACAACGAACAGATGGGCATCTGGAAAATCATCATTGATTCCACTAGCTTGATCCATCATATTGATTCTGGATAGGTGATCCGCCATATCATTTTCTTTACCTAGTCTGTGGACTACAGAAAAATCAAACTCTTGCAACAACAATAACCACCTCTATATTCTACCAGTGGCTTGTGGTTTGTTGAGCAAGTATTTTAGTGGTTGGTGATCTATTATAATAATAAATTTTACTCCCAGTAAGTAATGATGAAATTTTTGGACAGCAAAAACCATTGCTAGGGCTTCCCTTTCTGTAGTACTGTAAATCCTTTCAGCCTTGGTCAAGATTCTACTGGCATATTGAATTGGTCTGTCCACTTTAAATTCTTCACTGGGTTGGGTCAAAACTGCCCCCACTACATAGGCATTGGCATCTACATGTATATGAAAGATTTTTGACCACTCAGGTGTGATCAAAATAGGAGTAGACACTAACCTTGACCGTAATGTTTGATATGCTTTTTCCTCCTCTTCTTCCCATTTAAAAGGTACTTCCTTACCTGTAAGTCTAGCCAGTGGTCTGGCTATCTCTACATACATTTTTATAAACCTTCTATGGTATCCAGTATGCGCCAAGAAACTCTGAATCTCTTTAGGAGATTTAGGTTTAGACAACTTTAATATAGAAATGATTTTGTCAGGATCTGGGGCCATACCTTTAGCCGATACCACATGTCCTAAGAGAGTTCCTTCTGTCATAAGGAAATGACATTTGTTTGGATTGAGCTTTAGCTTAGTCTCCCGACATCTCTTGAAAACATTCTGCAGCTGTCTCAAGTGATGGTCCAAACAATCTAGAGGAGTTTCCTTGTGAGAACTTGAAAACGAAGAGAAGTCATCCATGAAGATTCTAAGTGATTCCAGCAATAGGAGGCCAAAAATGAGATTGACAGTTCTGTTAAAGGTGGCTGGAGCATTTCTGAGCCCAAATGGCATTTTTACATACACATATGTTCCCCAAGGTGTGATAAAAGCAGTCTTTTCACGATCCTCTAGGTGTATTGATATTTGATTATAGCCACTTAATCCATCCATAAAGCTATATAATGCATGCCCAGCCACTTCTTCAATGACCTGCTCTGCAAAAGGCATTGGGAAACTATCTGGAATGGTCACCTTGTTGAGTGCTCTAAAGTCAACACAAATTCTGATTTTATTAGTATTCTTCTTTGGTACTATAACCATAGGTGAGAGCCACTCTGAGTGTTCCACAGGAATGATGATTCCTGCATCCTCCATCTTCTGTATTTCCACATAGATAGCTTCAGCATATTTTGGATTAAGTCTATAATTCTTCCCTCTTATGGGCTTGGCTCCATCAACCAGAGGGATTCTATGCTCTCCATAAGTTGCAGGCACTCCTTTCAAGTCTTTATAATACCAGGCAAAAACATCTGTATAATGGGTCAAGAATGATCTTACCTTTTCAAGGAGCCCTGGTTGGCTCCACAACCAAGTGGCCACCAAAACTGGCCGATTATTGTCTTGAGTGCCTAATTGTATTTCTTTGACATGATTTCTCTCTACCATATTATCTTCGTGCTCATCTCCTTCCTTGACTTCTTCCACCAGCTTTTTGTGCATTGCTTCATAAGCAGGTGTATTTTGGATTCCAATGTGTTCCTCCTTGTCCTGCATCCATCCTGCAGGGATTTCTTGAATCGGGAAAGAACACTCTTCACTAGAATCTCTTACCTTGCCTCTAGCTTTAGTAACTTCCTTATCTGTGGTTGTCATATCCTCCTCCAAGTTGTATTTAAGTGGTGTCTTCCTGCCCCTTCTGTGGTCTGTGATGGGCTCTCCTAATCCATCAACCTGGACTTTCTCCTCATCTTCATCATAACCTTCAGTCATGCAAGAATTATTAAGAAAAATTCCAAAGAAAGAGGAAGAGTTTCCTGCTTGGAGCCAATTTAGAATATCCTCTTCTTCCTCGAAATCTATTTGGGGTTGATCCTCCGATTCTGGTTCCATGCATATGCCAACTGTTTGCATCATGCTGGTGTTTCCTTGATTATCTGGGCCCTCTTCTAAATGAATCTATGTCAGCTCTTGCCCTTTTTTTGTAATCACATAGTGTCCTTGCCCCAATCATGAATGACACTTGCATGCCTTAGCCATGGTCTTCCAATTAAGAGGGGAAATCCTCCTTCAACCTGGGGCAATCTTAAAACCACAAAATCCAGAATGAATAGATTACCTTCTACTTCAAGTGGAACTTTTGGGATCACTCCCAAGGGCCTTACTTTGCTCTGATCTGCCAAAGTAATAGTGAAATTTGCAGGCCTTGAAGGGTGGAGTCCAATCTTTTCCATTGTATGTTCAGGCATCAAGTTAATGCCAAAACTCTCTCTCTCTCTCATCTCTGTCTGTAGGCGATGGAGGAGGGGGAAGGTGCAGAGTAAATCTCTCTCTCTCTCTCTCTCTCTCTCTCTCTCTCTCTCTCTCCCTATCTCTGTAATAGACCGTACTTGCAAGAAGAGGACATTATGGAAATAAACACACATAATATACATATATATATATATATATATATATATATATATATATATATATATATATATATATATATATATATATATATATATATATATACACACACACATAAGAATACGTGAGTGCATGCATATACTCAGTTAGCTAACACATCATCATGCATACTTAAACTAACTCATGCATATCTACAATTAACTAACACATAAGCACACTAATACTAATACACACACATAGAACTATTTACATTAGTAATTATATATATATATATATATATATATATATATATATATATATATATATATATATATATATATATATATATATATATATATATATATATATATATATATATATATATACATACATAAGAATACGTGAGCGCATGCATATACTCAGTTAGCTAACACATCATCATGCATACTTAAACTAACTCATGCATATCTACAATTAACTAACACATAAGCACACTAATACTAATACACACACATAGAACTATTTACATTAGTAATATTTAATTAACTATGTTAATTAAATATTATAATTTGTTTATTTATTATACTCAATGCTATTTTCTTTAACTTATAAATCAAATACATATATATTAATTACTCATATATATATATATATATATATATATATATATATATATATATATATATATATATATATATATATATATATATATATATATATATATATATATATATATATATATTATATTGTCTATATATATATAACAAGATACACAGACATAGACACATTGACACACATACAAACATATTAACACATATGCACATACGTACTCATTTAAGGAAAACTAACCAATTCATAAGTTTATTTGGAATTCCGTAAATATACCCATGCTTAGGTAGGCGAAAATTCATAAACACATAGACATAAGTGCACATATATATATTATTTAAGTATATATATACAAACACATACATATGGCATAAAACCCTCATTCACATTCACTCTCATAGGCACATGAACACATACATATTAAGTGCATTTTACACATATATACAGATATACAACCCTATAAACATAGGCACATATATTTATCCATACTTAAATTTTCCTTCATTCTCACATAGGTGTCCTCATATGATCACGGACACATAAAAACTCACTTAATGATTTCATAAACATTTAATCGACGTAAAATGAAGAGTCCAAATAAGGGTTCAATTAATCCTCCATTCTCTGTTCAAAAAATATTTTCTTCTTTTGCCTACAGGTACTCAAGAGAAACGTTTAGTCAATTTAAACCAATGCATTAAAAAACTCTTTGAGAGAGATATCAATTAATCAACTTTTGAATCAAAACATTTTTATTTTTCCATATGTTAACTTGAGTGAGGAAATCCTTTCGACATCTATCCCCACCAAACCTGCACATCATCCTCGATGGGCCAACTTGCAGTTCAATGGAAAGCAGTATCAAATCCTTTGGAAAAGTTTAATAAATGACTTTAAATATGATGATAAAAAATGCTTCTAGGCACCAATGAAAACAACTCTTACTCCCATGGAAAGCTCTAGAGCTCGTAGGAGACCAAAAGACGAAGTTCACACAATGACGTGCCACAACATCAAAACAATGGAAGGAAGTTGGCTACCATAAGAGTTTTGCAAAGGTGCATGGGTGTACATGCAGCCATCTGGACTTGGTCCTCATCATGTTCGAGATCGTGGAAATTTGGATCTTCATTGGAAAGGTAAGCTCTTAGGCTTCAAGTAGCAAACACATGGTGGGATGGTTGCTATTGTACAACATGTCTTCACAGTTTCAACCATGAAGTTAGAAAACTCCAATAGAATTAGATATCCAATCCATTGTGAGTATTTCTATTTTTTCAATGCTTCATGGTGTTAAATGTCTTAATTACTCATCTCATATGTTTTTCATTGCTACAGTCATATTTCCTTCTAGTTTAGTGGAAGAGCAACCACTTCATAGTCTTACAGGAACTTTCAAAGCATTACATGCAGACATTGGGGCATTAGTGTTTCCAGATGTACCTCCTGCTAAACTTATTCGTGAAAGGATCTTCTTTTACACTCACAAGTACATTGTTCCTTCCACAGATGGTGAATATGGAAGGTTGGAGATTATCAAAGTTGAATCTCTTCTTAGTTTAGAGTGGCCAAAACCTGATTTCAAGCGTAAGATGGTGATGGACATCCATAACTCTTTGAAATTCACACGAGTATCTAGATCAATAGGTCTTGATTGGACTCTACCAATCCATTGCTTTGTTTTCATATTTCAAGGTATTCCTTTTGTAGAAACTCCTACAATGTTCCTATGTAAAGATATTACATACGAAGGAGTAGAAGGATTGTTAGGGGAAAACTGGGGTTATGTAGAAGGATTGTCAAAAGGGGATAGATATCGTTGTAGAATTGGTGACACAGGTATAGGGTTTCGCTATTTAAAACATCGCACCTCATTGTACATCAGATTTTATAATGCATTAGGGGAAAAAATGAACCCTGCATGGGCCTTGTAAGGATTCCTAATTTTAAGGGATTAAGCCTAATCTTGTTCTTGCTTGAGGGAACAAAGCGCATTTAATAGAGCACTTTTTAGTAGGCAAGACTAGGCTTTTTTTTAGGCCCAAGTAGGGTCATCTCTCTCTTCTGCAAAAGAAAGAGAGAGAGATTCCACTTTACAGATCATCAAATCCGTCCATCTTTGTGAATAAAAAAATGACTTTTTTTTTAAAAGTCACAGAGTTAGTTATTGCTTACTAAAAAGGGCCCATTTTTTAATATACATGTCAGAAGTTACTTTTTTTTTATGGATTTTTTAATAAAATCACTCAAAATAGTTCTTTTTTCAAACTGCTCCAAAAGTAAAGTGCCACATCATCAAACTCGTAACTTTCCCTACCTCAAAAAATGAGTTTTTCAAATTTTTCTCATTTTCACTCACATAGAATGGAAAACCTCACCTTGACCCATACACATATCAAAAAAGTAATTTTCTCTATGTACAGATACTTCTTAGTCCATTATACATGTTATTTTGATTCTCTTCTATCTTTCTCTCTCTTACCTCTTGAATTCTAGCAGCCATGGGGTTCTCGCACAATTTCGTCCAAGGAGAAGATGTAACAATAATAGAATCACTCACAAAGAAATTTTTCTCCCATGAGATGACAATATGCATGTCCAACTAGGTGGTTCATTCTTTCTTTGTGATCAAAGATGTACTATTCATTTTACTTTCCAGTATTCATCTACTATTTTTCAGGAGGAAAAGCACACAATACCATCATTCGAAGCTCTTTCATGTGGAGTTGGAGGACAGAGACACCATATTCTTCTAATGAGGTATATATTTTTCTTGATTCTCATATTTGCAAAAGAATTAAACCAATATTTCCTTTGCATAGGTAATTCATCTAAGAAATAAGTGCTTCATCAACACCAAAGAAGCACTTTAAATTGTTAATAGTTTCTCTTACTTCTCCTTCTTTTCAAAAGAATTATGACACCAATATTACACAGTATGGATAGGAAAATGTGTGTGGAAGCATTTCGCCATGATTATAGAAGTTACTCATTAGGAACATGATTTATAAAGAGGACATGATTGATATTTCCACATAGTACTTACACATAAAAGAAAATATGCCTAGGTATGTTTAGCATGCAACCATGACTAAGGAGTCAATGAAGAAATCAAATCCTTAGTTTATGAAGAACTCATATACATATGCTTTTGTTTGTACAAAACAATAAATAAATAAATTTTTAATCTATAGAGGATTCAAAAATCAATGTTCTTCTTCTAGAATAAAATCTACCTCTACTAATATTCTTTTCATATCCCTTTTGAATTTGATTTTATATATGTTTATCTTTTTTCTACATGTTGTGGTTATAGGCTCAAATTCATATTAAAGATACTAATCATCAATGACTTGGAATAGTGAAAGGTAAGGTACATTCTACATCCAGATGTTGTTTGTTTCTTTAAATTGTGCTCATTTTATTCATTGAAATATTACATGTTGTATTGTCATATGGAGAATTTTGATGTATCAATTTTTATCAGTCAAGATTCTAGTACAGTAGTGATGGAAAATTCCCACTATAGATCTAATAGTAATTTCTTAAAAAGTACATGTCATATTAGTGGTTCTATGCATGTTGACTCGTTGGAATAATACTCACTTGCTTTTCTTCAAAAAACTTCTGCAAGAGTTTGACTATTAGAAATGTTTTCATGAAATTACAACACAACATTGCAAGTGAAAATTGGAGGTTATTAGCAAGTCCTTTGCATCATGATCAATGTCATGCACAAAAAGTGTTTTAGGGTTCAACTTGGAACTCAAGTTACATAAGAGGCATCATTGATTATATTATACTAACAAGTTTTTGTGGTATATCCTATCCATGCTCAAGGTACATAATGACCACCTTGGATGAAGCTCCATCAGAGAGGATGAAGTGGTCTACATGCAACAGAGGTCACCATACAATCATAGAGTGGCTCAATATGACAGAGTGAAGTCGATTAAGAATATCAAAATAGTTCATACCCTCATCCATAGAATCATTCTTGTGAGCATGATGAAGATCAACTGCCACAGATGTGACCATTCATAAAAAGATTCTAAGGACATGCACAAAGGGGAATAATAGATCCACTAATCATTGGTGATGAACCATTTGAACTCAATCTACCTCCAAATGGAACATGGCTGATGAAACATGCATGAAGTAACCATTCCAAGTCATCCAAAAAGGAGAGCTTCAAGGAATCATCATGAAACATATGCATATTCCAACATCATATCAAGTAGAGGCTATAAAGTCACTACTATAAGGTCAAAGAACACTACCCACATATGAGAAAAGAAACATATGCCATAAATTGTGTCACAATGTCAATCAAGGCATAGATGTAAAATGAATAAGAACTACCAACCACATCATAGATCATATGTAGCACAACCTAAAGTTTCTCCTAATGCAAAAGCAACAAAAAAGTGAGCAAATGTTATCGATCCTTAGTGATTCAAAGTTAATGCACTAGACTTTGGATATAATCAATAGCACTTCAAGCCATCCAAGAGGAAGGAGATGCATTCCTTACTTCTATTTTGAAAGATATTGACTTGTGTGTAGCTCATGTGAAGGTGATGACCATACAACCAAAGAAACTAGATGGGACCATACATGATTATGTAATCATTCTTGTTGAAGAGATACATTTTGTAAAATCACATTTCCATTATGATAATCTACTTTTCATAATCTTTCTTACACATGCTCAAGTCCACATTGATCTATATCATATGTTCATAATTGTATCAACTTGCGTAAATATTGTATGTGTGCAAAACAAATCCCTTAGAATCAAAACTAGTATTTGCATTGTTCAACTAGGTTGTGCATATAATAAGGTCCATGAACCTAAAATTTGAAAGAAGGGAGTTGTATTGTCACTAACCACATCATATTCAAATGTCCTAGGAAGAAGATACAAGCTGGGTTTAAGACTTCCACGATCACCATTCCACATCAAAAGCTCATCATCTGAGTCAGAAAAGGAGTAATATCCATCATGAGAATCATGCCCTTGATTCTTTAGCTAGATATACTACAATCCCTTTCTAGTACCATCATGGATATCCATCATCATCGTGTTCCAATACAACATATAAAGAACTCTAAGAAGACCAATAACTATGAAGATTCAATTTCCAAAAAAAATCATAGTTACATAGCTACTTCGCATGGAACTTATCGCATTGAGAGGGAGATGATGTCATAAACACAAAGGAAACCATTGTAAAACCATAAATTCTATGAAAATTTTTATATCTCATGAATGGTTTAGAATTTGGAGAAATGGATGCCACCATCATGTCCAGAACATGCAAAAACCCTAAGATTGACTCTTTATTTGTCCAATTCTGACATCTAGAGCCTTGGAAACCTCAAAAAGCACCAGAAAAGGGGCAGCCACAGAAACGCGGGATGAAACGCGGGATTGGCCTCTTGCAGAGGCCAATCCCGCGTTTCTGTGGCTGCCCCTTTTCTGGTGCTTTTTGAGGTTTCCAAGGCTCTAGATGTCAGAATTGGACAAATAAAGAGTCAATCTTAGGGTTTTTGCATGTTCTGGACATGATGGTGGCATCCATTTCTCCAAATTCTAAACCATTCATGAGATATAAGCCTTTTTTGGTGCTTTGAGGTCATGCAAAGTCATCGAATGGTGGAAATAAGTATTAATTCTTGCAAATTTTAGGAAAATTATGCAACCCAAGAACTAGATAGGAGCATATATGACTATGTGATCATTCTTCTTGAAGAGATGTTTTGTAATTAGAATTATCTCATTGGTAATATATTTTTTCATAACCTTTCTTACACATGCTCAACTCCACATTGATCTATATCATATGTTCACAATCATATGCACTCAAGTCAACATGCTATGTGTGCAGAGCAAATCATTTATGGTTATAAAGTCATTTTTCCATTGGTAAATTGAGTTGAGCACATAATGAGTTTCATGGACATTCAATTTGTAATAATAAAGTTTCATATCCACTAGAAATAAACTTGCATGGCCTCAAAAGCACAAAAAAAGTTCATCCATATAAACACACAATAGGCCTCTACAAAACTTTTGTGAAGACATATCCCATGTTTCTATGGCTCCTCTTTTTTGATACTTTTGACGCCATGCAAGGTTATTTTTAGTGGATATGAAACTTTATTATTTAGATTTTTAGAGTCGTGGAACTTATTTCTAACAAGTCACTTACTCTATAGTGATCCATGCATATACAACTTCTACAATGGGAGCCAGTATAAACAAACATAGTCACATGAGATAAAATAGTTTGCAAAGTATAATTTAGGATAATATCCTCATGTGTAGCATTCTTGTTGTGCCTCTATACCCCACATAAGGCAGAAATCCCCCTTTGAACTCCTCCCATTAAGGTTCTATGGGGAAATTCCATGGCACCAGAGGGCCTTTATTTTCAGCTTGAATGGCATTCAAATTGGCAAAACTTTTATGCCCCACTTACTTCATGGCATCAATCACAAAGACCATTTATTACCATAAATTTTCACATATAAAACTCATATAACTTATAAGTTAAGGTTCCATGGATGTTTGTACTCTCAAAGTGGTTTCTCCTCATAATGGGGGCCTTATAACTTAGAGCACCATGGATCATTTGTGGTACTTGAGGAGTAAGTATTGAGTATATCTAACATGAATGGCATTTTTTAGTTATATCCTTTGTATTTCAAACTTCATAAATGATCATCTATTGAGAAAATTAACCAATAAAATATCAATTATTGTGAACTTGAACGTACTCTATATAAAAGCAAAAATTGAATAATCACCAAGAGAAATTATAAATGCACAGTTGTAGACTACAAAAATGTGAGAGTAGACATGTTTTCATTACAAATATCAAATCTTACAAAATTTACAAATCATTGGTATCAATGATTGTACAACTTGAAGTGCTTGCAAATGCAAGAACGCATCACAAAATTTGCGATGCTCATCCATGATGTAAAGTATTTCTAGAACAATTCTAGATCAAGAGGATTTTTAGATATCTTAGTAGGAGAGAAGGGATCAGAGAAGAAGGTATATACAATATCTAACATGAATCAATTGTCCTACTTTTTACAAGGTTCTTGAAAATGAAAAAACTATGAGATACAATGACTGGGGCCCAAGAAGTGACATTATCAGGTTGCAAAAGAACTATGACAATGAGAGTTTTGTTCCATCTTTGCTCCAATCTACAGGGACTTTCATTTTGTATTCCATTCTTCTGCCCACCTGTAATCAATTTGCAAGAAATTGAAGTCATTAAAGTAAAATAAACAATAATGAAAAGATTACTTTAACAAAAGCCCGAAACATTTCTCACCTTATGTCCTCGAATTTTGAATTTGGATTGAGTTAGTCCTTCAAACCCCATAATCATCAAGTGTTCTCTCAGATTAGCCAAGGCCCAATGATTATTCACTAAAATAGTTTCTGTTTCATTATTGGGCAATCTCAGCTTTATTTCAAATGACTATAAAGATCCCTCTGAACTTTGAAATGGTATCCATTTGCCAAGTTTGCACATCCAATGATCATAGTAGAATCTGATGTATAATGAAGTACGTTGTTTCAAATATCAAAATCCTATACCTGTTCCACCTATTTTACAAAGATATTTATCACCTTTTGCAATTCCTTCTATCAAACCCCAATCTTCACCAAGAAGACTTTTGACTTGCTCATATGTGATATCTTTACACATGAACATGGTGGATAGTCTCTTGGAATGAGAATCCTTGGAATAAATATACAAAAAAATGAATGGGAAAAGACCAATGCAAACCTACAGACCTAGACACTTTTGTGAATTTCAAAGAGTTATGTATATCCATTACCATCTTTTGCTTCAACGATGATACGGACCATATATCAGGTTTTGGCCACTCCAAGCTAAGAAGAGAATGTACTTCAATTCTCTCTAACCTTCCAAAACCATTCATTGTAGAGGGTACAACATATCTATGTGTGTAAAAGAAAACTCTAACATGGTAAAGTTGAGCAGGAGATATTTCTAGAAAGACTAGTGCACCAACATCTGCATGCAATGCCTGGAAAGTACCTGTAAGACTATGAAGTGGTTGATCTTCCAGCAAAGTAGAAGGAAATATATCTGAAACAAACAAAAACATATCTAAATAGTTCAGAAATATATCCGACAAACAAAAACATATCTAAATAGTTCAGAAAACATAAAATATTGTAGAGTAATACTTACAATTCACAGGATATCTCATTCTACTAGAGTTTTCAAGTTTCATAGTTGCCATTGTAAAAACATGTTGTACAATAGCAACCATCCCATTGTCTCTGTGCTTCTTGAAGCCAAGTAACTTTCCCTTCCAATGAAGATCTAAGTTTCCACGATCTCTAACTCGATGAGGCCCAACTCTAGAGGGTTGCATGTACACCCATGCACCTTTGGAGTACTCATGTGATAGCCACTGTCCATCTGTGGCCTTGATATTGTGACATCTTACTCTGAGGATTTCATCTTTCGGTCGCCTAGACGCTTTAGCTATTGCCATTGAAGCTAAAAGTCTTCAAGCTACAATAGTAATTCGAGATAGGAGATGCAGGTAGATTGGAGTGTAGAAACAGGAGCTTCAATGGTGTGCTACAGAGTGAAACTAGTGGGAAAAGATGACTTTTTGGGACCTAGGTATGAAAATGTGAGGTTTAGGAGGGAAATAACTCTTTTTTGAGTATTTTTTAAAAAACCCATTTTTTTGAGCTCAAAACATGCACGGTTTTTGAATTTGGGGTCAAAAAGAGTACTTTTGACCCTAAAAAGTAATGGGGGGTCCATTTTCAGGTGTTATGATGAGTTTTTTAACTTTTTAGCAATTTTCAAATTTTGGGCCCAACAAAGTTACGAGATTCCTTCTCTCTCTAGAGGAAGCTCATTAAATAAGGGAGAAGTTTGTCCCCTCTTCCCCCTTCAGCCTAGTATTTTATAGGGCATAGACTGTGGCCACCACCCTCTTCTGATTGGTCCATCACTAATCACTCCTTAATCTAAAAGACCCATTCAGGGTTCATTTTTTCCCCTGATGGATTGTTGGATGTGTAAACTAGGAGAGTGGATACCTTTGCAAAGCTCGGAGGGATCTTTAGCTTCATTTGAAATTAATGTGAAGTTACTAAACAATGATATGGAGGTGGTTTTAGTTAATCAACATTGGAACTTGGCCAACTTGAGAGAGCACTTACTTATCATGGGATATGATGATCTTCATGATTTCAAATTTCGAATACGAGGGAACAAGGTAAGAGTTGTATTCCATATATACAGATAGATATATATATATCTTATTCTATCACTATTGTTCATGATTTGAAAATGTTTTACTCTTTTATGAATTGTCCATAGATTGGAAAGAGATTGGAAGACAAAATCAAGGTTCTTGCAGATTGGAGCATGGATGGAACTGAAATTTCATTGTCATAACTCTTTTTTGTAAAGATACTGTGAAACCTGTAAACAAACCTATTTTTGCAATGAAAAATTTTTCACATTTGCTTCAAGGATATTTTGGCCACATTCTACTTGTATCTGTACATTCTCAAGGTTTTTCTTGAAAGAGCATTCTTATTGTTTATTTTCTTTGATGTGATCTCAAATGTCAAAGTTTTCCTTTCCAAGACTCTTATGTTTTAATTTAAGGAAAAGTCACTTCTATGAAAAAGTGGGACCCATCACTTTAAAATTGTAGAAAAGTTATAAATAGGAGTCGTCTCTCCTCATTTCTCACTTTTGCAACTACATTGAGTGTTAGAGCAGTCTATATTTGCAAGCTATGGCTTCCACCTCTGTACCTACTAAGAGTACACGCCACAAGTTTCTAGAATTTTTGGAGGATTCAGATTATAAAGGTCAACATGACCTATATGATCTTCTCTCCAAGGTTCCTGACCTCCATGGAACCGTCCAAATGAATGCCAATGCTTTGGACGAGCTACGTCAATATATGCAAGTTCATATATTGTGTTTCTCCATCGAAATACCACCATATGATGGAACTTGGGTTCCATGTGACCTTCTCACCTACATTCACAAAGGTGATGAGGCATTTGCAAAACGATTGAAATGGTTCCAGGTAATTGCACAAGAAGTAGGGCACCTTCTTGATGAAACTCTGCCACTTATAAGGAGATTGAATAGGAAACACAAGATGGGTGCACAATATCTTTCATTCATTGCTGCCACAATTTTCTTTGTGAATGAGGAACCATTGGAGAAAAAGTGTTTGCCATTTGGTGACTCAGTGACCGACACAATAAAATTGATTTGCAGTGACATACTCACAAGTGAACATCAACATATCACAGAAGAACAATTTAGTAATGCACAAGAAAGGATATTGGAATCAAAAGTTCCCGTAATCGAGCAGAGTGGGATGTCCCACTCCAGCATTAATTTACATCTTCAAGAGAGAGGAGAAGAAGAAGATAGAGTTCAAGATGTAAGTATCTTCAATTCATGTCATTCATTCTTACAAACACATGCAGCTACTAATCATAAAACTTTGTGCAGGAGGTGATTGAAGTCGACAAGTTTGCAGCAAGGAGTGGAGGTGATCGAGTGTCTCGTGGAGGTGGCTCATCCCTTGCAAACTACATTGGGAAACTTCCCAAAGAACATTTTGTAATTATCCATAAAGAGTTCAGTCCTCAGGGCCACTTCATGACATGATGTCTAAAGGCCTTAAGTAAATTGCTTTGTTTATCAACCATTACACAGGGGAGTAATTGTATCTTTTTAGTTAAGAAATCCCTTGTAACTACAACCTTAGGTTCCAACTTCCATGGAAAGGTCTTAGGTCAAATAGGTATATCTCTAGGTCTAGGAGTTAGAAATGTTGATGAAATAGCAAACTCAATTTTGACTTACACCCTACCCATGGCTTTGGAGCGTCGAAAGAGAGTCATTGAGAAACTCAAAGCCAATTGATGTAAACAATTGAATTAATATCAAATTTTCACTTTGCTTTATTTACAATTGTCTCAAGTATTTCTTTTTGAGTATATTATCTAAAATTCTTTTGGACCTGCATGTGATGTATTGAGGTCATGTAGGACATTGGGAGGATCTTTACTTTCATTCTTTTGGACCTTCTTTCTCTCATTTAAGGTCTTGTAGGGCATTGGGAGGCCAAATAAAGCCCTACCACAGAAACGCGGGAGAAGGCCCTGCAAAACGTTTGCAGGGCCTTCTCTCGCGTTTCTGTGGCAGGGCTTTATTTGGCCTCCCAATGCCCTACATGACCTTAAATGAGAGAAATTTCACTAGATGGATATTATCAAGAATGCAAATGCCCTAGGTGACCTTACATGAGAGTGAAACTTCACTAGATGGATATTTTCAAGAATGCAAATGTTCTAAGTTTCAAAATGCTCTGCTCATATGTTTCAAAGGTATAGGGAGGTCAAAATTTGTTCATATTAACTACTCATGAACTAGCTTTACTACTCATGATCCTTCTTTCATATTTCAAAGATCTTGTAGGGCATTGGGAGGCCAAATAAAGCCCTGCCACAGAAACATGGGAGAAGGCCCTGCAAACATTTTGTAGGACCTTCTCCCGCGTTTCTATGGCAGGGCTTTATTTGGCCTCCCAATGCCCTACATGCCCTACATGACCTTATATGAGAAAGAAATTTCACTAGATGGATATTATCACTAGATCAAAATGACAAGATAAGAAAACAATCACTGATATATGAGAGATTATCACAAGAAAACACATGGAAATGTAAAATGACTGCTCATGTTTCATTCTAAATAATGAGATTATAAAGGGAATAGAGGAAAAGTGCTAATGTTTCATTGAAAATGGCAATATTTACAAAAAATCTCTTGTTCGTAGAGATTAGTTACAAAACTTAGCTACAATCACCCCTAATTCTCCTAGCTAAGTGTATGTCCTTCGGTTGTATAGTGACTCGCTTAGCATGGATGGCACAGAGGTTGGAATTCTCTAGCATTGATATAAAAAATGCTTCAACTGCCTCCTGTAAGGCTTCTAAAGATAGAGCTTGGATCCTTAACCCTGCACAATACCTTTGTAACTCTTCTTTGACCACCCTTGCAAAGGGTCTTCTAGGTATGAGAAGCTCAGCTATCTTTTGATAGTGCCTTATCTCTGCAAATGTCTTCGTATATCTTCTTCTTCATTGTGGTGATCTAGCTTGTGGTGGTGGTGGTCTTCGTTGGACATTTTCTTGTGGTCTTGGTTGGGGTGGTCTACGACGAGGTTGAAAGACTTTCTTCTTCTGTTGCACGCGTCTTGAGCTTTCTCCTTGTTCAGGATCTTGTTGCTGGCTTTGCTCCCTCTCTTGATCATTGGGTATAACCCCCTGATTTGATAGTAGTGTCTTTCCCGCTACAGTAACCCTATGATTTGTAGGTATTTCTTCGTTACCCCATGGTGGCAATGTTTGACTCTCATCACTTGATTGTGAACGTTGTTGAGACACATCCTCATGCGATTCATCAAAATCATCATCAAAAACTACCTGTCTATGAGCATGCTCCTTCACCCTTGTCTTTGTTGGTCTCTTTGGTGATGGAGGCTCGTCATATGATGATGGTGGTGATTGGGGTTGATTTACGGCCTCTTCCTTGGATTGCCCATGTTCCACTTGTTCATGCAACTGTTCACTACCAGAGGTATGACCACCACCTGTTTCGCGATGGGATGCAGAGCACGAGACACTACGTCGCCTTTTGTGGTGATTCATCCATGGTGGCTTGTGAGTGCCTTGCACATAGGTAGGAAAGTTAATGGGATCCTTCCTTGCAGTTTGCTTTGTTCGTGCCATCATCTATAGTGTTAGATTGTTGAAATGAGACAATGAGTCTCCTTTTATAATGTTTCACTTAAAAAGGTTCTGTTCACATCTGAATGACAAAAAATAGTTTAAAAATTAAAAATTACCTTAAAAATTTGCAAACAAGAGATTAGTGTGTAGCAAACCTTATGAATTATTCAGAAAATGCCATGAATCTATTAAATGACTTCACTTCCATGATGAACCCTGTTGTGTTCTTGTAGCCCGCCATTGAGCATGACGTAAAGGTCCCAATGATGACTTCCATTTTTCACTAGCTAAGTTGTGTTGATTAAATCTTGCAAGTTTTGCAACTTTCGACTCGGCTCGTTCCATTGCATATATCCTTGAAAATGCAGTACGATAAAACCAATTAAACATCTCTTCCATATAGTTTGATTGCATTGCGCCACCACCATGTCGTGTGTTCTTGAAGTAAACACCTCTAGCCTTGTAATGTGACTTCTCCATTCTTTGTGTACTAAAAATCTCCAATGAACCATATCGATGCATAAAAAATGCTCCAGTTGCAAATAAAATATGCTGAAATGATACAAGTACATATAACACAATCTTATCAACAAGAAAATTGAAAAAATAAGAAAACTTAGAATGTAATGTGTAATATTGCTCTCTCCCCAAGATAGGATGAAACACTTTGCAAACTCCATTAATGTATCTTGAAACAACTCACGGTCATTTTTGTTGGAGCTATTAAGACTCATTAAGCCTACCAACTTATCTAAGCATGACCAAACCTTCTTTTGCCTATTACTAAGGTCAATTTGAGAATCACTATCAGTGGTGATCATGCACAAGTCTTTCCATAGCTTGCTGCATTCATTTTTCTTAGGGCTTACACCTCTTCTAAAAATTTTCTTGCCTTCTTCCCTGTCATTGACACTTGTTGCAACTATTTTGCAATTCACCAGGTTTTTTGACAACTAGAGTTACATTACCACCATGACAACCAATCGAATTAAGCAACTCTTCCAATTTTTTGATTGCTTGTACAGATTTATCAATTGGCTTCATGGAAAATGCATATTCTATGTGGAGCTTCAGTAATCTATCAAATATTCTCATGAAAGCATGCAATGTGCAAAAGTGAACATTAACTAATGGAAAAGGAATAATGGGATTCCAATCTTTATCTAATGTGTCACGGTTAGGTATTTCTAACATTGGACACCTTAACAAAGGTCTATCCCATTCTGTGGAAGTAGGTGCATCTATGTATTCATCTAAGCTAGATAGTACTTTTTGTTGTCCCTTTGTTACTTTGTAGCCTCGAGTACAAAATGGACATGGATAACGAGCAGATGCACCTCGCTTGCAACCTAACATGCATTTGATAGTTTCTAAATCCCCACCCAAGTGCCAATCTATCTCAAAATCACTAAGTCTTGAGCTAACTTTGGGACTTATACAGGTCCATTGAAAACACTTGAAGGCATCCAAAGCCAGGGCTTTTTGCAAGCTTGAGAACCGGGTTCTTGAGCAACAAAGAGCAAGGGATCTGCAAGTGAGGTTGGAATACTCTCAACTCCCTTTGTCAATTCCTACCTTAGGCTACATGTGAATAGTGCTATAAGTAAGTCAGGGCAACGATAGGCACGAGGCAAGTCAAGACTATCTAAGAAATCAAGTTCAAGTCAAGAGATAATCTGTGTGTGACCGACAACTTTAAAGGAAAAGAACCTAACATGCGACGATCAACATTAAAGTGCGGAAATTAACTTAAGTATTCCTGACGACGTGATACTTGACAAGATTATAAACATGATAATCAACTAAAGAAGAATCAAGAGATTGATATAAATTGATCGGCAACGAGGTTGTACCTTGCGTAAAAATAGGGACTACTCAAATAGGCATATGAACCTTAGATCAGGACGACACCTAGGAAGAGATAGACAAAGTCTTAGATCTTCAGAGGCTAGTGTCAATCACACTGCTAGGTCTTGGGCCCAGCAAGTGAGCCATCACTCATACTACCCTAGCTCTGCAACTAGTAAGTCTCAGATGTCTCACGGTATGGAGAGACCTACAGGAAGTTCAGGAGTGCCATATTTACATAGGGTAGAAGGCCCTTACAAGACGCAACTCGAATACCTTAGGACCAACCGATTAGGTGCTTGCATCTATGAGGATGGCCTAGGAAGATCTGTGGTCCAGATTAAAAACCCTAACCAATCCATTGGACTAGAGCACCCAGCTGTCAAGTTTGAAAACGGAGCATACCTAGACAAGGAAGGAACCATATATGTAGTCACCGGTCATCCAAATAGGATAGACGAATTTGGAAATGTGATCCCAGAAACGGACTTAGGTGACCTGGAGCAAGGAAACATGGGTGTAGAACCTAGAAACCCCCCGAGGCGAATCTGTTCTCACTAGGATTATCACGCCAGAGTGGATTCCCCAAGACAATAAGAGCATAGATCTGCTCCTGAACAGAGAGACTGACAAAGCCTTTTGGAGGTATAAATCTGATCAGCCAAATGAGGTAGGAACAATCATGATATATGAGTTCAAAGATCCTGATAGCCCAGGTAGAGTTACCTACTTAGATCATGCTTCAGAGAGGACCTTTGTGGTTACAAAACATGATAGGCACTTGGAAAGGTGAATTTATTTTCCCCCAACCAAGGTCAAATGTGTCCTTTGGTCACCCAAGAGCTGGAACATCCCAAGCTCATGGAGCTCAAAGAGACAGACATAGAGATAGACCTGAGGTAAGCTTTGCCAACCCAGTGGGAAGAGAAGGAACGAGAACGGAAACAAATAGAGCGGAACCTGAGGGACTTAGAGCCCCAAGGAACCAAAGGAATGCGGATGAAGGCTTCCTACCAAGACCTAGAGAGCACACGAGGACTTTGAGACCGACTTAGCTAGTTAAGTCCATGAAGAACTACTTCAATGGCACAGGAGACCCATATGATCATGTGGCTGAGTTTAGGCAAGTCTTGAGAGCTGAACAAGTTGAGGACCCATTCACACAGTATAATGCCTTTGGTCTAACTCTTAAGAACACAGCCCTTACATGGTTTCAACCATTGAATGAGAGACAGTTCAGGAACATAGACCAAATCCTGGAGGCATTCATTATTGAATTCTCTAAGAGTGGCATAAGGCATAATACTTCCTCATTGATTCACAGCTTCAAGCAAACTCCTCAAGAGACGGTTAGACTTGCAGGTAGAAGATTTAGACAATACCTGGAGAGATGTCCAATTCCGGAGCTACCCACTCCAGCCAAACAAGTGGCTTTATTTCTGGATGGATTGCTAAGTACCAAATTGAGGTCATATGTGTACTTGAAGGACCCTAGGACTATAGAAGAGTGTGTACGCATGTGCATCGACATCGAGGATAACCTAGGGGAGGAGTTAGAGCTTTCCAAAATCTACAAAGATTCTGATAGTACCTCTAGTCTCTCTTCCTCGCAATCCACATCAATTGAGGAACTTGCGGAGAAAGTAGCTCAAAAACTAGGTGTCACAAATCCCAAGGTTTGCCCCAGTAAAGAGGTGCTATACTTGCGGTGGTGACCATATGGCGAACGTATGTCCCATCATGGCTCAACCCCAAGTGAACCCTAGTAGCCAATATTGCACCATAGAACAGAGATACACAAATCACACAGCACAAGACTGCCCATACAATAAGCAAGCAGTTAGGCAAACCTACCCTCAGCCCTATCCACAACATGGAAGATACCAGAACCAGTACCCTCCACAACAATATGGTAGACCACAGCAATCTTATCAACAACCCTACCAGAACCAACAAAGGCCTCAACCTGTGTTAGCTCAACAACCTCAAACCCCAGCTAATGTGATTCCTGTAAAGTATGCAGCTACTGAGGAAAATTTGAATAGAGCCATAGTCCTAGTGACTCCATTGCTTTCAGAAAGTGACTCGAGTGATCATAGTTTTGATTCCACTCACATAGATAGTCCACAGGCTTACTACATGCAGTCTCCTGAACATGGTGAGTCCTACTATAGTGAAGAACCGAGTGAACCTAGTTGGGAGCCAGATTACACAAATGTTATGTACACAAATCCCAACCCTCGACCTCAACCTAGGCAAGTAAGACCCCCATTCCCTAGAGGGCCATGCTACAGATGTCAGGGAGATCACCTCATTCGTGATTGCCCCATGCCTGCACCCACACAACCCTAGTCAGTGACAATACAAGGCTTTTGTCAAGATTGTGACAAAGAGCATCTCTTACGAGATTGTCCAAAGAATCCAAATAATATGCCAAAAATCACTCCTATTAACGTTATTGGGTTAGTAGTAGACTCTGCAGGAAGTGTGACTTCCACTGCACCAGTACAGGTAGTCACTAGAGCTCAAGCCTTGCAGCAGAACCAAAGTTTAGGCCAGGAAAAAGTGCTGAGGCTAGTGAAACTGAGAGCATAACCAAGAAGAGGACTAGAGCCTGGAGAGATAGTAGAGAAAGAATGAAGAGGCAATGGGCTAAGAAGATGAGTGAACTCGAGGAAAGCCTAAGAGAAACCAAAGCCAGGATAGTTGAACTCACATCTCAAACTCCCTCTCACACTACGCCACCACCACCATTCCCATTTCCATCTGATCCAACCCCTTCCAACCTGCCTCATACGACCCCACCGCCCCCTAGAGTAGGATCAGTACTAGCAGATCCCACTCCCGAGGACCTAAATATGAGGCTTAAGGCATATCAGGCCAGAATCCAAGAAGGGCCAAATGTGACAGATCATGAAAAATGTTACCCGAGAGCGGAACTAGAGCTTGAACGAACCAAGATTTGTGCTAAGATGGTGGAATTGGCTCAAACCATGTTTGAAGCCAGTCGCCTCTTTAACATCTCTAGTTCAGTTAAGACGCAGTTGCATTTTGATGGATTGCTGGAAAGATTGGAGAGGCTAATTGCACAATCAGAAAAGGAACCCACCCTGCCAAATAAGGGCAAGTCAAGTGAAAGAGAAAGCCTACCTGCTCAGGAAGCCTATGTGCCTAACTCTACGGAGCCAGACACATCTTCTTCTATGAATCGGTTCACACCAGAATTCCTACGAGAGATTCAAGAAGAAAAATGGGCTAAAGAGAGTGAAGTCCCTCCTCCCATTGAACTTGTGGATGATGCGCATGACCAATTCCCACAAGATATTCCCTCCATTTATGGAGAGCAGGAGAGTGCACAATCTCAAGAGAGATTAGACTTTGGGTCTAATTCTTTACATGAATTACCCCACTGTACAGGCCCATGGGAAGCTAAGTCTACTTGTATGAGAACACCCACGGTCATGGTACGAAACGAAGACTAAGTCATACCTAGGAACACGGAGGTAGTGAAAAACACTAAAGTGCAGTGCAACCTCACCTTAGAAGAGCTACTTAAAGTTAGGCCAGAGCTATGGAAACATGTAGCTAAACAAGTGCCAGAAGTAGCGAAACCCCCGTTCCCAGGTAGGCTCTCATAGAACAGTGCCCGAAATTCCCCTAGACAAGATAGGAGATAAGAGTGAAGGTGAAGAAGGAAACACCTATCTTCCCATCACCCATCAAGGATACATAACCAAGGCAATTCTCGACTCAGGTGCAGGGGTTGCAATTGCTACCACTTCCTTATGGAAGCTTTGGGGCAAGCCAACACTTAGGCCAACGAGAATGAAATTGCAGATGGCTGATGGTCACATAGAAAGATCCTTAGGACTGCTTGAAGGAATAACTCTCACTACATGTGGTGTAGAGTTTGAGCACACATTTGCTATCTCTGATTTTAGCAATAACCATGCCTATGAGATGATTTTGGGAAGACCATTTATGCAACAGTTGCAAGTGGTACAGGATTGGGGAACCAATTCCTTGTATTTGCAACACTTAGGTGTCACGAACAAAGTGAATCTCAAAGATTACTCTCATAGGGATGTACCCCCCATTCAATGGAACCCCATCCATAGAGCCAGAGATGACATGGAGTCTGTGCACTCCATAGGATCAGGATCCTCATGGATGCATGAAGACACTCACTTATGGATGTGTAAAGTTGCAGTAGAAGAAGAGAAGAGAGAAAAGGCCAGAGAGATAGGTGCAAAAGAAACCCATAGATCAATTCAAGACCCAGCCTATGCACCTGTAGTCTTTCCTGATGAAGAATTTGAACCTCATGGTTGGGCAGAAATTTTAGCAACCATGGATGTAGCCATCAATGAAGAACAATTGACACCCCACTGTGATGAGGATGGCTATGACATTTCAGTCTTCTCCATAGAGCCAATAATGGGAGATTCGGTTTTAGAAGAATGTGAACCTAGCCCTGATGCATTTGAGGATGCAAGCGACTCCGATCTAGAGTCAATCATTATGGACCCACCTTTTGCATCAGATGAAGAATACTTCTATGAAGTAGAATTTCAACCCCAGAGACACGGAGAGCTTCCAAATGATGTAAGGTTAGCCATACAAGTGACCCCTAAGGATGAAGGAAAGAAAAGAAAGAAGATAGAAGTCACACCAGAAGAGGAAGAATCTTTGTTTCTTCTTCATCAAGTGTCCATTGTGCCAGATTGGAGTGAACCACTAGTAGCCTTCCTGAGGACGAGCACATTCCCTCAAGATATGACCCTGACGAGGCAAAGAAGGTTAGAACAAGAAGCCCTAGACTACTCACTTATTGGTGATAATTTATACAAGCGTGGTAAAGTTGGGTACCTGAGGTTATGTTTCCATGAGAGCGAGTATCTTAAGATCTTGGAAACCGCTCACCAAGGTGTAGCAGGAGGACATTTTGGACCAGATCGAGTGATCAAGGCTATACTATTTGCAGGTCTTTGGTGGCCAACACTTCACATGAATGCACATGCCTATGTGAAGAGGTGCGATGTTTGTCAACGAACTCAGTATCCTATACGTAAGGATGAGATGCCATTGAAACCTATGATGGGCGGACGTGCATTCTCTAAGTCGGGAATAGACTTTGTAGGTCCTATTAATCCCCCAGCTAAGGGTTCACATGTTGAATATATCATTGTGGCCACATGCTATTTAACCAAGTGGGAAGAGGTAAAAGCGACCACGAAGAACGATGCTCAAACCACAGCTAAGTTCTTATTTGAGAATGTGTTCACTAGATACGGGCTACCTATAGAGCTAGTTTGTGATAGAGGGACTCACTTCTTGAATGAAGTTATTGAAAATCTGCTCCAAGAATTTTTGGTTATACACAAGAAGTTTGCCCCCTATCATCCACAAGCTAATGGGCAAGCCGAAAGTACAAATAAGATTCTATGCAATGTGCTGACTAAATTGGTAAATAATAAACACTCTGATTGGGACAAACAGCTACACCATGTTGTTTGGGCATACCGAGTTGCCTATAAAACGGTACTCCAAGCCACCTCCTTTCAAATGGTATTTGGCCAAAATGCAGTGTTACCATTGGATTTCGTGACACCAACACTAAGAGTAGCTCAAGAGCACGAGTGGACAGGCCATGAGCTCTCATCTAGAATCTTTGTATGTCAAATCGTTAAAGGAAATCCCTACAAAAATAGTGATTTTCATCACTAAAGGCCACTGTAAATACCATTTCATATTTTTGTAGCTCCATTTTGTGCAAGCCAAGGGGTCCTTGAGCTTGAGGAGTATTAGAAGTAGCATCGTACTAATTTTCATAATTTTTAGACTTCGTTTGAGCCCCCAAATAGGCCCTAGAACCTAATTTTTAACTAGGCCAGACACTAGGTCTGGATAGGGCCAAAAGCTAGTCAAAAACTATAAATAGAGCTAGAGAGCTCATTTTTGGGGATAGCTTGTAATATATTTGAACTTGTATGAGCATTTTGAAAGTAATCTAAAAGAACTCCATTGTCCCTCTCTTTGTCTTGTTGTGTGTGTGTGTGTGTGTGTATGTGTGTGCATGTTGGTGGGCTTCTCACTCACGCACTTGTGCCTTCACTTACTCGAGGTCATCATACCATCCTCACGTCTTCCCGGATTGATATTAAAGGAGGTGCTACTCATCATTGAGCTACAGGAGGGTATAATGAACCATGAGTCCAAAGATCAATATTCTTTTCTCCAGCTTCACGACGCTCATTTTGAGAGTTCACATCATTGTTGCACTGTGTATTTGGAGCAAACTCTCTGGGCACACGAACATGGATACTTGTTGATGTTGGGGCATGAGGACGTCCTAATGTGAGGTTTGTAATAGGTGTCAACACCATCTTTTCCAACAATTAAACAATACTGAGAAAGAGACCAGAAATTTGTTTGGAAGAGATGCTAGAGCATGATTTTCTCAGGAAAAGTTTGTTTTCTTGGATGTGGATGGCTCACAGTGTGTTTTTCCACTGAGAATAGCCAAAAATGTTGAAATTTTGAAAAAGTCATTTTTTGTGTGAAGAATAGTTACAGATTTGATGATGTGGCACCCTACTTTTGGAGGGATTTTAAAAATATTACTTTTTCAAAAGGAAAATTAAAAACTAAACTAAAAAAAAGTCACTTCTGACATATATATTAAAAAATGAGCCCTTTCAAGTAAATAAACATTGAAATTGAGACTTCTAAAAAAAATCATTTTTTTATTCCCATACATGCTCGAGTTTGATGATGTGGAAACTAGATTCCCTTTCTCTCTCTCTAATCGAAGAGAGAGAGGAGCATAGTAAGCCTTAAAAAAAGTCTACTCCAGCCTACTAAAAAGTGCCCTATTAAATGCACTTTGTCCCCTTAGACAACAACAGAATTAGGCTTAATCCCTAAAAATTAGGGATCCTTACAAGGCCCATGCAGGGTTCACCTTTTTTCCTAATGTATCAGCTTCTGACAGTACATAAGTTCAGTTGGCATAAAACCAGTTGTTCTTGTGTACGTCATCCTATCAGCCCAAAGAGCAAATGGGAGATATTTTGGCTATTGTCCAATATCTCCATGACATGCTTTTGAAATAGCCTTCACTATGGAAGGATGCCCTCGTTCAATTTTTCCATTTGCCTCTGGATTATAGGCAGTCGTAAGAGACAATCGAATTCCATGATGTGCAAAGAACTCTCTTGCCTCTCTAGCATCTAGCTCACCTCGATCTGCTACTACTTTTTCTACATATCCAAATCTGGATATTACTTCTTCTAAAAGGAATAAGCATACATTATAAGTAGTATTGGAATGAAGTGCTCTACCCTCAACGTGGTTTGTTAAATCTTCTCCTGCAAGAACGATGTATCTCATACCATTATTGCTTTTAGGCATGATCACAAGGTCGAGTACCCACTTGTAGTGAATGCAAGGTGGATAGGTCGGATGTAAAGGGTCTCTATGCTTGACAGGTGAATGTAATTGGCACGTAGTACAAGTGCCATACATAGCTATAAAACCTTTATGACCAGCCCAAAGGCTTTCATGCATTTCATGCATAACTTGCACTTGAAATTTTTTTAAGCCTAATACTCTCTGCGGGTTTCTTACCTTTCCTCTAGCATGTCTCCAAAGAAATCCATCTTTCAAGAAGAAGTTGAAAGACTTCTTCCTGATATTCCGGAATTGATTTGAGGACCAGCTTGGAATAGGCTGAAACGTACTCAGATAGTATCCTATATCTCGCCACTCTCCTTCATAATCGTCTTCTCTAAATCTCTTATATGTATACGTAGATGCTTCATAATTAATTAATTTTATATGTTTATCTATTGCTTCACCATCATTGTCAAACTTTGCTCTTCAGAGAATATCAGCAACGGTGTTATGATTACTAGCAATATGTACAAAAGCAGGGTCAATAAATTTAATAAAGGCTATCCATTGTAACATAGCTATATCTGGAGATGAACAATTGACTATTAAACCTATTAACAAAAGACAGTCAGTCTCTACTATTACATTAGCTCCTATAAAGTATTCCTTATCTGTTTTTAAAGCTGTAACTAATCCCCATAATTCTCTCTTGATTTGAGGATAATTCCTCTGAGCATCATGTAAGATCTTTGCTCCAAAGCGAATTGTGTATCTTTGCTCCTTCTCATCATCCTGTCCAATGACCCAACCTATACCAATAGGACTAGTGTCAACGGTTAGGATTACACGCTTATTTCCTGTATAATCAATACGTTTCAAGATCAGAGCATTGATAAGCAATTGCTTTAGACGTCTCATCGTTCTAGTATGCTCATCAGTCCAAAAGAATTTCTTTCTTTTTCTTAATAAATCATAAAGTGGGTTCGCTACATGGGCAAAGTGAGGGATCCAGATGACATAGAAAACACATGCACCTAAGAATCTCCTTACTTCACTAACATTGTGAAACTTCTCAAAAATTCTACTAATGGCATCAACTTTTGTTGGATAAGACCTATGACTGTAATGATCACATAAATGCCCAACTATCTGCACTTCATTAACACCAAAAGTAGATTTCTCTAGGGAGAAAGTTAGTCCAACCTCTTCAAATCTTTAAAAGATCTTCTCACAATAAAAAATATGGCTGGAAACAAACTTTATGCAACCAGATGAATCTAAACTTTCATTTTTTTCTTTTCCCACACACCCTTTTATTGGAATATCATCAATAAAAGGCATTGTCACTTTTGGGATAAAGTCATGTAAGACCAGATTCATAGCATTCATCATGTGTGCCACAAAATTCATTGCTCCTTATGGTAAAGTACACATGCGTACTAAACCTGAAGGAGTCTTCATCATGGTAACATCTTGACTTTCAATAGCTAATTGAAATTCATCATACCCTGAATACAGGTCTCCCATTGAATAGATGGAATGATTGGCAAATGCCTCGACAAACTCATCTACAATGGGACCCATTTCTACATTCCTAATAGTGACTTTATTCACAGGCTGCAGATCCTGAATAAAGCATAGCTTCCCATTGTTTTTCGGTACTGCGAAACACCTATTGCAGTATGGTGCCGAAGATGGTTCCAAGATTCTCATGGTAATCTTCTCCTTTAACAGTCTCATTAGCTCAGGTAAATGAGCCTTTGGGACTGCTATCGGATAAAGATTCCAAGGAATATGTGGTACAGTAAAGATAATCATTAGAGCTACTAGATTTGGATTGGCACATCCTATTTCGTGAGGGAATAAAGAAAATGCTTTACCATGGTGAACGATCATCTTTGTAAATTGATCTTTCTCTATTTTTGAAAGAAATTCATTACCGAATTTAATATATTTCTTTATTTCCTCTATAAACGTATGCCCTATCTTAGATCGGTCTCTAAGTATAGGATCATCAGATACTCGTCGAAATATATCATGACTATCCTTAGGTAAGGGTTGAGCTACAGGCTTTATTTTCTTTTCTACAGTCTTGTATTTGGTTTCTATGTTAACTTCATGTGCTAAGATAAATTCACTAATAATCTCATATTCTTGAATAGTATTAAGAATAATCAGATTTGATTCTAAAATTTCTTGGGAAATAGTTTCTAGCTCTTCTAATAAGGTAGTACTTTTGGAAACTTCAATTATACACTCAATTTTTTCATCAGGTAAAATTAATCCTAAATTTCTAAAATATTTTTCATTATGTTTTCTTAATGTTTTTGTAAGATTTTCTTTCGTAATATAATGTAAGCTAGTCGTAGGAGTACAAACTAAATAATCTTCAAATTTATATACATTGTAAGGCGAGACATAAGAACAATGTCCACTATTGTCCCGTTCAATAGTGGAGTCTAACAGAAATTTTGTTCATACTATGCCCCATATTCTCTCACAGCTGGTGTATCATCACATACATGACTGATCGAGTCAATGGGTTTTCTACTTAAGTTCTTTCTATTTCTTGTATGGTTTGGTCAGACTGTCATGACTTGCAAAGAATCCATCCTTGATTTGGATCGAATTCTTGCATATGCTGACCTGTCATTCATCGCTTTTGTTTCCATTCTCATCTCGGTTATAAATGGCTGCCCAAGAATTACTTCATACGTACAATTATCTTGAATGAAGAAGTGAAACTCTTCTCGAACATCACCTATCATTATAGGCACATTTGCACACCTAATAAAATGCATGAGCCATTATTGATTGTTCTCATCCTCCAACCGTGCTCTTTTTCAATTGGCCATCTAAACTTATCAAAAAATTTCTTCAAAATAACGTTTATCTCTGACCCCAAGTCAATGAGAGCTAGAGCTAAACAAGAATCTTTTTTGTCTCCAATTCTAATTTTCACTTATGGCATTCCTCGTGCCTAGAAGGTTGTATTGAATTTACTTTCACTTTTTAACATTTCCTCATCAGGCTGAATCAATCCTAAAAAGTTTCTATTCATGCTCCCAGTTGTAAACTCTTCATCTTCTTCATAATCACTCTCACTTAATGTTACTGCATCATTCATAGCTAGAGTTTCTTCCGCCACATCTTGCATATCTTTGTCTTGTGGCAATGGAAAACGTCTCCTTCTAATTAGTCAAATAAAACTATCCTTGAACTCAGGTTTTGCTATTGAAAACACTTGTTCAAGAGACATTGTTACTTGAATTTTTAGAAGTATATCATTCAATATTTCCCTAGCATCATTCTTCTTCTCGAGCTCTGAAATCATTATCACTCGTGGAGCTCTTCTTCCCTTCTTTTTTCTTTTTTCTTCACTTTGTTTTTGTTCATCTTTTTGTTCGGTTTTAGTATTTTTATTTTCAGATTTCTTCTATCCATCGTGTGATGGCATATTTTCATCTGTTGGCTTCTTCCCTTCTTTAATTATCCTTCTTTTTTCTTCTTGAGATAAATTTGTATCCTCAAATTGTACGTTTTTATCAATTTTCTTCTCATCCTCTCTTGTCTGTCTTTTTATCACCTTCCTATCTCTTCGTCTATATCATCTTGCATATCATCTCGTCTCCATTTTTCCTCAATATTGGCAGTGTGATAATAAACAAAGGCTTGATCCATAGGAGATCTCCATGCTGTTTTACACATTATTTCATCTCTAGCCCTTACTAGTACCTCAATCGAATAAGGATTTTGGCTTGGCATTGAAAGAGGTCTATCATCCGCTGGCTCAAATCTAGAAGCAGAGGTACTGGAAATTGCATTAGAGATCGTTAAATTTTCATATTAATTTTTCATACCTCCTTTGCCCTCAATTGACGGATAAAGGAAGTCGTGACCTAAAGTCACACAATTTCCTATCAATCTCTAGTACTAATTGATTTTCCTTTACACTTTTCAATTCATCACAAGCATAAGTTGCATGTTCCTGGCTATCACACCACACACACCATTTTCCGCCAGTCCCTTTTCTTTTAATGTTCCTTTGAAAGGCTGCTGAGCAGCAAATTGAGTAGGTGGAGCTGGCTGGAAAACTAGCTGAGGAGGAATGTATTGTGGCATAACTCGTTGTATAGGTGGTGCTTGCCCTACACCACTACTGCTAGCTCCAAGCTCATTGAAACTCATGGAATATACTTTGTTATTCAATTGGTAAACCTCTTTGGAAAGAGATGCCTGCATATTCCTAACATTCTCCATTTGTTTACATAGAATGTCTAGTTGAAATTCTATTGGAGCTTTAGGGGCAATTGTATTGTTAGCCACAGCTCCAGTCACAGGCATTGGTATATTAGTTTGCCCTACAGTAGGTATCTCCCTAGGCTGAGAAGCATTTGGTTTTGCATACAAAAATGATTGTCTTTGCTTCATTTGGGTGAGAGTCTCTATTTCTCTTTTCACTTTTTCCTAGTCGTCGCTAAGGCCATATCTTTTGCCTGACTCTTCTATTCGTCTCTCTACCTTAGCTCTATCCTCATGACTTAATATCTTGAGGAAATGTATAATCAGATCCGGATTTAATGTGTTTCTATCCTCTTCAGCGAGTTGAGCTAATCGTCTCATGAACTCACCATGAAGATGAGTTAGAGACTCATTGCTCTTTAACGAGTTTACCCATTCCTTCACGACTATGCTAGCTAAAGTTCTCAAGATAAAACATCTTGTGTAATTCTTTCCTAAATTCCTCCCAAGGTTTATTAGCGTGAACTTGAATACTTTCTAGGATAGAACTAGAAACTACACGGCCAAAATATTTCACTAAAACGTCATCAAGTAAACCTTGGATTTGCACTTGCTCTTCAAATGCATCCAAGTACTCTGTAATATTTAAGCCAGTGAATTTGCCTTTTTCTCTTAAGATGCCTTGGACTGTGCGTGTTCCTTGTTTCTCTATCATCATGTTTTTGAACATCTCCTCCATTTTGCATTCTTGATAACGCTTCAAATGGAGTAAAAGATCTCTAATGGCATGCTCTAATCTTTCTCTAAACTTCCCAAACCTATCCCTAGATAATAAAGCCAGGAATATTAGCTTTACCAAATCCTAGGCTTTAATATCACTATTTTCTTTTCTCAAATATATTTGTTTACTTAATCCTAAACTTATACTTATCTCTTGACTTGATCTTTTGAATTTATAATTAGATTACTCTTTTTCTTTATGAGTTTTTATTTCTTAGAACTTACTTTTTTAAACCTTTGAATATTTAATTTCAAAGGTTTCTCTAACAAAGTTTATATGTATAGATAGATTTTATAATATATTCTATTAATTTAGATATTTTGGATTTTTAATGTAATAGGTAAAACAAAAATTACTACTAATTTCTTGAATAATATTTTCTTAAGTTGATTTTGGATTTTAAGAAAGTAGGAAAGAAATAAAAGCAACTACTTTAAATCAAAAGAACTAAACCTAAAACTCTTTGTGTGCTATAAAATAAAATTCTTTTTATGCAATAAAATAAATGTGAAGCAAACAAACAATCTTTTTGTTTAAAATAATTTTTTTCTTTTTTTTATAATAAAATCTTTTCAAGTATTTTATAAAACTATCCTAAGATCAAATATGAAGTTGCTTACAGTACTTAAATAAAACTAATCTTTCTTAATGCAAGAATGTTTCAATGTTTTGTAAATGCAAGTGTAATGTGCTTAATTTCTAGTGTAAATGAAAACAAACCTTATTTTTTAGTGATGTGATTGTAATAAAATAAAGGAGCTTGAAAAACCACCTTACCTGAAGTTTGCTCGATGCAGAGGTTCTAATATGCAACGTGATATTTTTTTATAATTTTTTTTTTAATAATTCAATCTTAAATACAAAGCTAAAAGTGATTGTGTATATCTGATCTTCTTGTATGTTGATAGATGGGGGAGGTGAAGTGACGAAACTCCACCGGTTAGATAACCCTTCTTCCCATGGAGGCAATCAGGTCATAAGGCCAGCCCTCAACACCCAGGGAAAAAGAGTAGCAACAAGATCTTCACTTTTCTTTGTAGCTTCTTCCTTCACTTTCCTGCATACAAGAAGAAAAGGTTAACTTTTATATTAAAAACTAAAAAACACAACTAAAAACCTTAAGCACATTAGCATCACGTTTCACGTCAGGTTCACCAAATTGTCGTCGAGGAGTGTGAAAGGAGGTAGCCGCTCATCCAAACAGATTCAGGCTAACCTCACTCTGTGACTACACACTGGATGTTTCTTTGTGTGCTTCAGGATCTAGGTTGTGTTTTTGGTGTGTGGGAGTTAATAGCTAAGAGTTGTATAATCTATTTAAGTTTAAATTAAGGTTCATATCGAAGTGCATCTCTAGCAGTTTGATATGCTGTTAAGATAAGTTCCTCTTTTATAATATGTTTAGAAACTTCTTCAATAATACAATTTTTAATAATATCCACCTCGTCGTTTTCTGATTGAGTTTTCCTTTTAGGAGAAGGTGGAAACAAAATTTCTCTTTCCTCAGAATCTGGGAAAGCAATTGAACAAAAGGTTCTAAATCTAGACAATCTGTAAGCATATGATGAAGAGTATAAAGTTTCAGCTACAATATGATCTTTCAACTTTTCTATTTCTTCTAAAACTACACTATCCTTGCTCTCGTTGATTTGCGTAGTACTATTCTTTAATGGAGCAGGTAAAAGTGTATCTAGAATAAAAGAGCTATCTATTTCTTTTTTAGTTGAAGTCTTACTTGTAGATGCAATATTCGTATACATGAAAAGTAAACTCTCTATGATCCGTATGGAAGTGCGTTTCTATACCTAGATATAGCATCTAAATATGAAGGTAAAATTAATTCTTCGTTAGTTATTCTATGTTTAATGAGATCAACTACGGCGTTTTCTTTTTGTTGTGGAAGAGTATTTCTTTTTAAGGTTGGAGGAAACAAATCTTCCCTATTTTTTGGTTCAGGTAAGACAATTGAGAGTAAAGACAAAACTCTAGATAAGTTATGATCGTATTCTAAAGAATGTAAGGTTTCATCTACCACTCAATCTTTAACTATTTCTATTACTTCTAATTCGTTACTAATCTCGTTTTCATTGATTTGAGTAAACATACTTTCAATAGATGCGGGTAAAAGAGTTCCTAAAACAAAAGAACTATCTATTTGTTTATTTTTAGTAGCAGACTTACTTGTAGATGCTATATTTTCATACATAAGAAAGTGCAATATAAGAAATTAATTTAACTCTATAGTGGAAGTGCTAAAACTTTAGAACCAAAACTAGTCCTATACAAATGCTTGTAAAACGTTCTAATACAGCCTTTAGAAGATATTCCTATACAAAAGCTTAATACACAAATTTATAATTCAAAGATCATATAATGGAACTAGGATCAGTGGCATTTAAAGTAGCTTCTATCTCGTAAATCTCATCAAACCCTCTTCAGTGCTCGTCAAGTTTTCTTCACAATGATCTGCAGATAGATCATTAGGAGAAAAAAATAACATAAGTATGTTTCATTAATATAAAATACTCATTTATAAATCTAAAACTTAAAACTTAACATACATTAGACCTATGCTAACACATGTTAATTAACCCTCTTATGTATATGTAACTACACACTCACATACGTTCTCATATAGATATATCTATTTCATATGCTTACACACAAATATTAACTTTAACATGCATACTCATACACTAGCATGTACTTCTAATGCAATTCTATTCATGCTTATTATCTTACACATAAATATTAACTTTAACATGCATGGTCATACACTAGCATGTACTTCTAATGCAATTCTATTCATGCTTATTATGCATTTATGCACAAGTAAACACATATATGTAACTCATGCACACATCTACTTTAAGTAGGCATATGCACATACTTCACACATGCATATACACTTATTCATATCACCTATCTACTTCATTTATGCACATGCACTCATGCACTCTTACACATGCACTCATGCATCCACTCATATGCACATGCACTAACTTTAATATGTACATGCACTCTCACATGCATTCTTGCATACATACATACATATGTACATACCTCTCATGCACACATGCACACACCTCTAACATACATTCACACACCACTCATGCACACATACACACATCTCAAATATACATGCATATGCATACACCTCTCATGCACATATACATGCACACATCACTCATGCACACATTACTCATGCATACCTATACATCATACCCATCATATCTATACATGCATACATGCATCACACTTCACATGCATACACATGCATAATACACATGCATACATGCATCATACATATACATGCATAATACACATGCATACATTCACTTCACATGCATACATGCATAATACACAACACATGCATACACATGCATATATTCAATATACATGCATCATATACACATATGCATACATTCAATTCACATGCATACATTCAATATGCATGCATCACATACATGCATACATTCAATATACATGCATACATCTTACACTCATTCATATGCATATGCACGAACTTTAATATGCACATGCACACACATCTCGTGCATGCAACTTATATGCATATGCACTAACTCTAATATGCACATGCATTTCACTACATATATATGCACTCACACATTTACATGCATTCATGCATACATTATCTCACACATATGCATGCTTTTCATGCACATGTTCATCAAAATACACATGCATACATGCATCATACACATGCATACATGCACTCTTTCATATGCACATGCATTCTATCATATGCATGCACTTCATATAACTTTAATATGCACATGCATTCATGCATACATACATCATACATATCATACCTACACATGCATACATGCAAACACACTTCACATGCATACATGCATCACACTTCACATGCATAATACATATGCATACATGCATCACACTTCACATGCATAATACATATGCATACATGCATCACACTTCACATGCATACACATGCATAATACACATGCATACATTCATCACACTTCACATGCATACACATTCAATATACATGCATACATCTTACACTCATGCATATGCATTTATAAATACATACACAAGCATATATGTATTTCACACGTACACATTCACATGCATAAACTATTATGCACATGCATTCATGCATACTTATACATGCATCTTATGCACTCATGCATACTTCATATGCATTCATGCATCACACATATATATAAAAGAAAAACTCAAACAAAAACTCTCTCTCTCTCTGTGCAAGATAACAACCACCACGTGCTAGAGAGATGACTCTCTTCCCAACCAAATGCCTCTATATATAGCTCTCTCCAGGGGATTGCCTTCTTGGGCAGGTGGATACTAACTATCCATGTGTCAGCCATGTAACTACATGTGCGTCAAGTGTCCCAGTTAACTCGAGTTAACTCTAAGGCTCTAGATCTCTTTGGGCAAAATACTCTTCCCATGTTCCCCATGGGGATTGAACCCAAGACCTCCTCCTTCACATCCTTGATACTTAACCACTAAGCTAAGAGGAACACTTGTTCACAAGAGCAACAAGAGCTCCTAGTAAGCCTAAACTCGAGATCTTTGGCAATACACACGGATGACCAAACGATATCCGATTTCAAATCCGTCTGAACCGGTCGGACACTTAGATCATAGACTTACTTATTACATTCTCCCCCCCCCCCCCCCTTGGAAAAATATTTTCATCCTCGAAAATAGAGCTATATATCTAATATAGGCAACCCCTGAGCCTCATGTTCTAAAACTAGAAGAACATGATCATGTTCTAAAGCTTGAAGAACATGTCTCATCTTTGTGGTGGCATCCCTACCCAAATGATTCAAAACACTGTCTCATTTTGCATTTTGATAAATTGATCAAAGTACAAAGTAGTGAATGAATAATAAGGGTGGATCTAAAAACATCCGTGACCAATTCATAGTTTTTACTACGTGCGATCTAGGCACAAACATGTGAACTAGGTGGATTCAAATTACTAGTCTATTTTTGGGCATGATTGGTGCATGAACTTAGTCACAAAGGTGGGATTCTTATCCCTCACAAGACTTTGAGAACTCTTGATTCACTTGAATTTGTTTTGGAGAACTTGAAGTTTGGTTGTCCCAAACATCTAACTTGGATGTTTGTACAATGGTTAACTCCTATCCAACAGTTACTTGATTTTATCACCCGACTAGGGGACTACTTTGTCCTAATGAGTTTAAAAATCCTATGTAAGCTGTAGGAGAAAGTTTACCATTTTCTTTGATTCAACCATACTATAACTTGACCAATTCAAATTCAAATGAAAATTGTCCATCTTAGGACACTTTTCTCAAAGACTTGTGATAAAAGTTCTTGGGAATTGTCAATCTGATGCTTAATTCCTAACTTCTCTATTCTAGAGTATATTGGACTCTAAGAAATCATTTATGCTATAACTTGAAGCAAACTCAACTGAATAAGTCAAACTTTCTTTCGATGTTTGAAAAGGTTCTTGTATAGAACATCTATCTAGGATGTTTAATTTAGTTACCTGGTTCTATGCAGCTAACCCTTGACTTTTGTGAAAAGAATCAAATACTAAATCTGAGTCAAATCCAAAAGATTCAAAAAGTGAAAAGAAATAACTAAAACTCTGTTCCACCAGTTCAAACTTCAAAGATACATAAACTTGCTATGAGTCAAAGTCTAGGTGATTCAGGACTTTAACTTCTCAAAGATCTGTTTCAATAGGATATTGAAGCATTTTTTTTCTATCTTTAAGAGGAATAAGTTGGATTCTCAAAAAGATTCAAAGAAAATCGAAAACATCATCCAACCACAAGATACTAGTATAGTAACCAACATCAGTGTGTCGACCCATTGAGGTTCTGTTGATGACTTTTGTATTCAAATAATGCTTCACTTGAGACGAAGTTTAGGTCATATTCAGTCTTTCCTGACTCCTTACTGGGAATGCATTTCTTGTGCATTTCTTTGAGTCAAAGAGTGAATTTACCAAGTTACACTAGGATCTTGGTACTTGACATAGTCAATCAAATCCTTGGTTGAAAAGGTCAACTAAAAATCAAATTCTAACTTTTTCAGAAATTTTATGAAATATTTCCAAATTAACAACACTTTATCTTGAAGTGTTTCAAGAAGATCTTGGAAGTTACTTACTTCATATCTTCTGTTTCCTTAATCTTGACGCTATCTTGAAGTATCTTGAGATACTAATTTAATCCTTCTTGAATTAAACTCCTTCTTTCAAGTCTTAATTCCCTTGAGGATTAAACCTAACTTCAAGATCCAAACTGGGACTAAAAGATAATTATCATCCCACGGTCTGATGTCCTATACCATCTGTCCTACATCAATCTGAGTATAAAATCTGGTATCCCATATCACCCTATTTTATATTCACATTAATGTGTGGGTGATATTTATCCTAAAGTCAAAACATATCTTGATAGAGTATCTTCTTACTTCAATTTTTATTAGAATTTAGAAGTTTTAGGCATTATCTTTAACTAGATTTTCTAGGTTTTGATCCCTTCACATGATCATTCCATGATCTTGTGCTTTCCTTTTGGAACTTGAAAACCTTTTGATGGAACATCCATCCTACTTTGCTAGGGTTTTCAAATAAAAACCAATCAAAATTCCAAGTGCTTGAATTTTTACAGATTCAAGTTCAATTGGTTTATTCTTAACCAATTTGTAGTGACAAGATCTTTTGGCTTCTTGTCTTTAGATTCCTTCATACTGATGCTTTAGTTACCTATCTTGGCCAAGACTTTATAGGAATCTCTCTACTGCTTAAGTCTAAGCATCCGCTCATGCTCTAGATTTGTATCAAAATCCCTTTAAGGATAGGCAAACATTATGTTTTACCTTCCACAGACTTAAGTACCATCTTCACGGTTGCAGGCTACATTCTTGGAATTTCTTACTCTGTTCAAACTTTGGAACAACTTATTCTTTTCACAAATCTCCATTGGATAAATGGAACCTAAGTGAATAATTTCCTAAAGGAATTTTATTGCCAATACTTGGGCAATCTATAGAGTAGTTTTCAATTGCACGTTCTTGGAAAATCATGGCCAAGTTTGATCAAGTTTGGTTGATCTTGCGACTAGAATAAAGGCTTAATCTTTATCATTAAGATGTCTTGAACTATCTAAAGCTTCTTTGCTTACCTGCAGGCTTTTTAGAGATCTTTTTCTTAACTTCAGTCAAGCATATATTGATGCCTCTCAGATTCAAAAGCTAAGAATCTTTGATATACCTTTAGGTTATATCAATATTTAGACTCGAGTACTTGTACCAAAGGTTTGGGAACTGCCAAGAACTACTTGTTGTTAAACTTACTTGAAAGATTTTAGTCTCACATCTCGGGAGATTTTTTTTTCTTTCAAGAACTTTTAGACTCCTGTCAAGGAATCAAGTAATTCTAAGCCAATGATTCATCTTGGAATCTTTTGTTTTCTAGTCCAATGATTCATCTTGGAATCCTTTTCTTTACTAGAATGATCTTCAAAAGAAATTCTTAACTTCTGGACAAGAACAAGACTTAAGGCTTTATTACTTATCCAAAAGATATTTCTTTTTAATCCAAGGAAATAGTTAACCAGACTATTTTCTTTGTTGGCTTATCTTTACGAGGTAGCTTAATTCCTAAAGATTACTTTGATATATCTTTTAGGAAAATATCTTGATTCCTAAAGATTACCTGGGTTTCTTCTTTAAGATCTAATTAGCTTAAACAAAACCAAGCATACTTTTCTCATCCTCAGAAAAGTGGCTAATATAAGTATTCAACTACTTAACCAACAATCATGCATATAAAAATATATGTTCTTGCATGCAAATGCATGTGAGTGCATGCACGTATTGGCATTCTCCTTTCATACATTAAACCTAAATCAAGCAATTCTCGAGCTTGAAAATGCATGTTTCCAATCATCCATGCACAAACATTTTACCTTCTACCTTACAAAAAGTTATAAATACATATGTGCATAGACTTGAGTGCATCCTATTCCTTTTGCAAGCAAGAAGAAAATGTGAATTGTGCATGAAAACATTCTTTGAAAATGAGAAATGCACCAACATTCTTTCGACGATGCATGGCTATGCATGATAAGTGTTTCCATACTTCAATGCTCTCCTATTTTGCTTTCTTTAAATTCAATACAATGCTTTCAAAATTGAAGATTCCTTGCCTACTTCAATGATAATGGCAATGCATTCTAAATGAAAGCATAGAGCAAAGAAAAATATGAAAACATCAACTTATAAAGTACTTAGCTTCCAATTAAGCTATGTCCTTCCCTTGATCCATGAGAATAGTAACATAATCCTCTTTTAAGACCTTTGCTTCCTCATTTCCTCTTCTTGAAGAAATAAAGCTTTAGTTTATCCTTCTTGAGAACAAGAGAGGATGCAAAATTGGCTCGGGCTCGGGACTAGGAGAGCATATGGAAAGAAACTCAAATCATTCGAAGCTTGCACGTAATCAAAAACTCGCTGCTGAAAGAAACTTAAATGATTCGAAGCTTACACATAATCAAAAACTCGCTGATGTAGTGGATGAGGTGCTTCTCTTAGTCCGGAGAGGTCCCGAGATCCATACTTGGGACTACTGGTTACAAGTCTCTTTTTATTTTTGACAATTTAGTTTTGAGCAAACAAATGTATAACAGCTGTATAACAGCCAAATCAACTTGGAGAAGATAGGTAAGCTTTTCATCTGCATATGTCGTGAGTTCGAAACCTCCGATCTCCCTTATCTCTGCTCACGGGCCATGCAAAAAAGACGATTTGTCTTTTCTTTTGAACCTTGATCATCTTGCGCGTTGTCGATTAAATATGTTTTATTATAAAGAAGTTTCTGGATGCATACCAGAGAGTTGGCTGCTCTTCATGGATAGAGCAGTTATCTCAATGGTAGACATTCAGGGTTCGAGTCCCACGACCGCCGTTAATTTGATCTGCAACATCTGGTGGCAAAAAATATAAATGTAGTGTAACAGAAATATAGCTAAAGCGAATGTTTTACAACCGCCTTTAGGCTCCTGCATCTGATGCGCACAGAAACTATATACAAAGCTGAATTTGTAGAGGAATTCATTCTTTTCATATCATCGATCATACATTCATGTGTACGATCTCTGCATCTCATTGCAAAAACACAAGCTCGATCGTATGCACATAGAATATTGGACGATTTTATCGAATTCATGTAATATAATCAAAAAATACATGAACAATTATGCTGTTGTATGCTACGTTTGCCATGAAATGGCTCTCCGAAGCGTCTATAGCAGCAGCGGAATAGCATGACGTCCGCTTCTAGCACCGTAGATGTCTCGTGTGGATAGCAGAAGCACCATCGAAGAAATTTCTGAGGTAGAGGTAGGAACATCGATTTCTGATCTTTCCCAAAGCACTGCAGCTTCATAAAATAGCAATTTGGGAGCTTCTTCGAATTTCAATTCTGCATGTTGCCTCATCCCACGTCGATCTTTTGCTCGTCTTCTGTTTCAACAGCGCATAGATAAGCTTTGTATTCATGACCCATAAGGTCTCTGGTTCGATTCGATCAGCGTCCACCTTTAAGCAATAATCTCCTTTATGTTTTGATCTACAAAGAAGTTGTGGCAGACGTCGGTTACAGAGATAGCAATTGTGGATGCATCTGCTATCGGAGATAAAGTAAAGATCTATATCAGGGATTTAAATTCTTCTCAGCATCATCAAAAGATAATGATACTTGGCGTAGCGATTGAGGCAACATGCTATGCTGAACACGTTCTGTGTTCGATTGTCAACACCACTGTAGCGAGATGGTTGTGCCTTAATCATAGTGATGTGCAGGTCGCAGGTTCTGATCCTGTCCACTACGTGATGCAAAGCATATACTTTTTTTTTTTTAATAAAAGGAAGTTCGGCCTTAGCCTAATCTCCTGGACTTTAATTAAAATAAAGAAAATAAGTTAGAAGTGAATGGGACTAGTGCCCATGGGACCCCCCAAATCCCACAATGCAGGGGAGGAGTATGGCAAACTAGAGGGCATTACAAATGAGGCGGATAAATTTATCATCACCCTCATGTGGGATCCATTTGGGTTTCAGCTTGTTGTTTTCAAGGAGATAAATACAATGATGTCTAAACGGTGGAGATCTTTTATCTCGGGAGATTCTTTTACCTAGGAGAAACAAAGATTTCTCGATCGACCATTCCTTAGGAGTTTGGCCAAAATTGACAGCACATCGCTCCCTCCAAATCTTCCAGAGGGTCTCACCTCTTATGGCATTCCACAGCCTCGATGAGCAACCGACAGCCTCACCTAACATCGCCTGTTGCCAGTTAATTTGGTTCGAGAGTCTCAATACTCGAGTCATGTGGCACCAAATAACACGAGACTTGGGGCAGTCAAAGAACAGGTGAGCTAAATCTTCGATGCACCGATGGCAACGCTTGCACCATGGCGGCACACCATAGATTTTGTTAGCCCTTGCATTGAACCAGATACCTTTATGCAAGATCTGCCACATGAGAACGGACTTTTTGACCTCAATTAGGGGGTGCCAAATAGACATGAATTTTAGTTCCCACCGAAGTTTGGTCCAAGAAAGGCACCATCTCTTGTTAAGAGTGTGGTGAACAACTAAATCCTCTTTGAAGTTGGGGGTTCTGGATAGCTTCTTACCATTGCTCCATTTGAGGTCCTCCAGGCAAGGAAGATCCTGACCGCAGAGCAGGCGGGTAGTTGACCGGTCCCAATTACCTAAACACCTGCTTTGAAGAAGAGTCCATTCCTCAAAGGTAACTCTAAGTCTCGGATCCAATTCTTCGAACCTAATCCACTGGCTAGTCTCTTGTTTCCAAAGTTATTTCCACTGTTTGAACCCCTTGTTCCATAACCGCTTTGCAGTTTGGAGGTTCCAAGACTCCACCCCCCTAATGCCGTTGATCGGGAACCAAATAGAGTCATTTTGTCTTATCCCAGCCGCCCACTTCCACTCATCACTGATTCTGATGAACTGTTTGGTCTTGTTCCAATTCTTCCATAAGGAACACATGAGGCTAGAGCCTTTAGGGGACACCGGGTGGGGGGAGAACAAAAGTGTGAGAATCCCTATGTCCTTCCAACCAGGATGGCCAACTAAGGTAAGGTCTTCCGTGTTTCTGAAGATCAATTTAGCCCAAGAGGACTCCCTATTGCTCCAAGCCTTGATAAGCCACTTTGTCGCCAGCTTGTCAGCTAACCCAACAATATCCAGAATTCCCAAGCCCCCTGAGTCTTTAGGGCTAGTGCAAGTTTCCCATTTGATTTTGGGAATCCCCCTCCTGTTGGGGTCCCCAGTCCAAAGGAAGTTTCTGCAGATTCTTTCCACTTTGGCCAAGTCTTTCTCCTTGGGTCTCCAACATGAGATAAAGTAAATAATTGTAGATAGCATAAATGTGTTAACAACCATAGCACACCCTGCCAAGTTGACTTGCATAACTTTCCAATGATTCAGCTTGCTATCCAGATTGGATAGCACCCAGTTCCAACGTTGGTCCATTGAGATGTCGAATCCCATCGGAATGCCAAGGAGACGGAAGACTTGACCACTAGGGATAACTTGACATCCCTGATCCACCAACAATTGGGGAGTAGGTCCACTGATTGCTCTAAAAGCAATTTTAGCATGGTTGATTTTTGAACCTGACGCCACACAAAAGGTGTCGAGGTACCACCAAAACACATCAATGTTGTTTATATCGTTATGCACAAAAGCATTCATGTCATCAGCAAAAAGTCTCACAATCATTTGGCCGTGATTTAGAGGTAGGGAAAGACCCTTGAGATTGCCAGCGTCCATGTGATGCTTTAATAGGCAACTGAGTCCATTTGAGGCGATAGCGAATAGTAAAGGAGCCAGAGGGCAGCCTTGCCTAATTGATCTTTTTAAACGAATGGGCTCAGAGAGTTTACCGTTGATATTTATTCTAGTTGAAGCATTTCCAAGAAGAGTGGAAAACATCTTCGTGAACTTTTGGCTACATCCAAGGTCTTTTAATGATTGAAGAATAAAGTCCCATTCCAATCTGTCATACGCTTTGTCCAAGTCGATCTTAATGAAAACCAGATCTTGAGCAGACTCCTCAGCAAAAGTGAGGCCTTCCCAAATATCGACAATTGCTTCAAGTATAGATCTACCTTTGATAAAACCTTTCTGTCCTCACACAGCCATGACTTTAAATGACAAGAGATTCTGTTGGCGATAACTTTTGCAATTATCTTGTATCCTATTTGGAGCATGGTAATCGGATGCCAATTTTCGATTTTGTTCTTATCTCCCCTTTTGTGGATTAACTTGATGACGCCATTATTAAGACACTTAGGGAGGGCACCGAATGAGAGAGCCTCCTGCCACACGAGACGTAGTGGGGTGGCCACCTCATGTTTGAAGGACTTGAAAAACTCATTGGTGAGGCCATCCGGACTCAGACTTTTCCCATTGGGAAGGGCTTCAATAACCTCGATAATTTCATTCTCGGAAATATTAGCATCCAGCAGAGCAATCAAGTTCTGTGGGATTCTCATTTGAGCAACCCTTGAGATGGTTGCCATGGAATCGCACCTGTGGGGGGAAGGAGGAGTTGAGACCCCGATAAGATTGGTAAAGTGCTTGACGATGATAGATCTATTCTCCACTTCCGTGCAACATTCGGTTCCATTGTTATCGACCAATAGGGGGATGGATTCCCTAGCTTGTTTCCTTTTGAGGATGTTACACATCTCTTTCGATGGTTTGTCGGCCTTCCCCGCCCACCAGTCTTTGAAGAAAATTTGTAGATTTTTCCTTTGAACCTCCTCCTCTAATCTTAATCTTCCCCTGATTTTCAAAAGACCTTGTTGGCAATGTAAATTACCTTTGTTCACCTCTTCTTCAAGCCGCAAGAGCCTTCGGTACACCGTTTCTCTTCTATTTTTTCGGATATCTCTTATAGCCTTTTGAGTCCTGATTAGAATTTTTCGAGTCCTTTCCACCGCGCTTCTCCAACACTTAGCCGGTTCATTACAGTAAGCAAAGGCTTCCGCCCACACCTCAGAAATTTCTTGGTGGACAGAGGGGAGGGAAAACGATGTCTGGCAAGCATGAAACCAAGGGGCTTTCTGGAACATGGGAATTGGTTTGAAAGACAGAGTAATCGGGTAATGGTCCGAGATAGTCAGGTCCATGTGTTGGGAAATCGAAAGAATACCCCACTGAAGAATGGTGTTCTAATCGATGTAACATCTATCAAGTCTTGCTTTCCTCAAAGAGTCCCCTAATTGGAGATTTGACCAAGAGAACCCCTTCATGTCTTTCACCTCGACCAGGTTGAGATGGAGCTTGATTTTATCCCATATCTCTTTCTCCTGACCGTCAATAATTTTCCCTTTGTTATTCCATCGGTCCTCAGGAAACTCAACCATGTTGAAGTCCCCACAAATCAGAACATTATGTGAAAGGGAGTCGGGGGAAGTCCAAGTATCCATTCTATCTGCTTCTCCATTAGGGGCATAAATTGAGACCACAGTGAACGGGAAATGGAACCCGATAGAGGCAGCAATCCAACGATGATTCTGACCTTCAAAAGTCGAGGTCACATTGCCAGACAAGGAGTGACTAATACCGATAGAAGGCCCCCCCTCCCCAGGTCCCCCTAGGGTGAGAAGTGGAGAACCAAAGGTGGTTCAGAGAAATGCATTTAAGCCGTTTCTGGAGATCCTCTCCATCGATTTTAATCTCTTGTAAGCAAATAAAGTCAGGGCTGAAGCACTTGTCTTTGAACCACCGGCCAAGAATCGAAGCTCTTGACGGGTCAGACAGACCCCTGATGTTTAGTGATGTGAATTTCATTAATGATGGTTGCCCTCTTTGAGGGGAGGGACCCGATCTTTTTTCTTCTTGTGATCTTCTTTTTTCCTCCCAGCTTCTATTTTCCTTTAAGCTTTGAATTTTGTTGTGGTAATCTTGGAAAACATACCGGAAGGGTAGGACCAAGAGAGGAGCTTTCGCTGTCTAGGTTGTCTTCATTGCTAGTAGTGAAGCCTTCCTCTTTACTCGTGGTGTAACCTTCTTGGATGTCTTCTTTGCTGGTAGAGCACCCAAGGTTATTATCAGTGGGGTCTTCTTCAAAGTGGTTGTCCCCTGGGAAGTCGATCTCATTAATCTCTTTTTCTAGGTTACAGTATATGTTATTCGAGGGGGCAATTGTCATGGCGTTCCTTGCTGTTGATCTTCGAGGGCTAGCTTTCCTCCTGCGTCTTACTTCAATGAATCCTTCTGAATCCATCTCAGCAATGCGAGTTCCCTCTTCTTCCTCCATCGGAGGGGGATGACCCTGAGTGTCATCTTGGGGGAAAGGATCCAGGGTCTCATCTGGTTTAGGCTTATTTTTATTGGTACTTTTCTTTAGGGGGCAGTCTTTGATCCTATGACCTTGATGCCCGCACCGGAAGCATGCGTTTGGCAAATTCTTGTAAGTAACCTCTTGTGTCCAGGTCTTACCATCTCCACAGTTTATGGAGATTTTCGAGGAAAGGACCTGGTTCAGGTCTGTTTCAATGCAGATCTGTGGATGCCATCTTGCATTGAAAGAATGTTGAGCACCATCGTAGATTAGCCCCCCCAACATCCTCTCTTTAGGCCATCGGGCGACCGATCAGTGAGACGATTTCACGAAGAAATTCATACAGAAAGAAAGGCAGATTGGGCAGCTCCACCCAAAGCGGGTAACGAAGAGGCTTTGATCTGTTCGGAACAAAGTCTGGGGTCCACTTAAAAAGGCAAAGGGTGGACCGGCCCACTTGCCAGGAGCCGGCTTGCAGGGCCTGGAAAGCCATCTCTTCATTCTCAAATACTAAAAGAAGGTGATTCGCCGGCAGGAATTGACATTTGCACACAATTATACCACGCGGGAACCATTCCTTGTGAAGCCAAGTTCTCATCCTTTCAAGAGAGGGCCTAGGGCCAAACATTTGACCGATCAGGCAAGTTTTCATCAGTTCTTCTTGCTTTGCCACCACAGACTCCTTGCATAAAGAGACCACTGGTAGTGCGATGTCTGATGGGGCGAAGTCCATCTCAAGGAGGCACACGGACTGAGGGGGAGCCACATTTTTCATGACAAACGAGGGGATAAGGGTCGGCATCTTAATGACCAAAATCCCCCCCCACAAAACCACTTTGAATGTGCTTTCTCCTTATTAAAAGAACTCCTTTGAACTCATTAAAGGTTCCACTCCTTTTTATCTACTGGATAAAAAGGATTTTGCAACGGGAATTCACTTCTTTTAATAATTCAATCGAGGGAAGAGTCTTGCGTTTAAAAAAAGTGAAGATCTCATTCTGGAAAATCGGCTTCAAACTTCTTTAATGAAAGAACACACACAAGGATGAGGCTCACGAGTAGCAACGAACCATATGTCTTTTCAAACAAGGAACTACTGCGCCAGCATAACCTCGCGATCGTGCGATGGACACCAACCACCGCGATAGATGGCCAATTCACCCGAGCTCTATCGGTCAAGCATGTGGAGAATAGGTCACATCCTCAATCAGTCGCGATGGACCGTGAACCCACACCCCAATCAATCGCGATCGAGCGCAAACCCAATCAATCGCCAAGAGCACGATGGACGCAATTTCTCGCCTGCCGCGTCTGTCGCGACTCGCCACAGCTGTCAATCGCGATGCACCAGTCCTGTCAATCGCCACAGCAGTCGATCAATCGCCACAGCAGTCGATCGCGACAGATGCGATTCCTCACGATGGACACCCCACCCTGGTCGGTCGCGGCAGCCTTCAGTGACGACAAACACATTCTGAAAGATTGTGTGGAGCTCTCTTGCCACTCATAAGTCGTCTATCGCGGATCTCCTCTGTTTAATTCTTCAAATGGTCAGAAATTGCTGGTAGCTGACGGATATTGGGTAGCTGACGTCCGAAAGAGTTGCTGGTAGCTGACGAAGTTGATGGTAGCTCACAAAACGTGTCGTAGTTGATGGTTGCTGATGGTGATGATGGTTGCTGATGGATTCAGGACTCTTGGCCACGAATTCAGAATCCTCCTCGTTGAGGCTGTGAATAGCTTGTGAAATGCAGTGATCATCGGGAAAACTCTTCGCTGTCCGCCATAAGTGCCTGACGCCGGCGCTTGGCAAGCAACAGTGAGCTCAGATTAACTCATTTCTGTAGCCTGTACTCTCCTGCAGTAACAAGTTCGTAAGAGAGATCACCAGCGCGATAATCTTCTATGGTAGGACGAACAGTGGCAGCTCTTTCCCAAGAGGATTTGTGTATCGTGAGTCAGTCCATCTTTAAGAATCTCCGACAACGGGGGTAGAAGCACGGCTTTGAGGAAAAAGCATATACTTTTGCTATTGCTTGATTACAATGGAATAAATCAATTCCACATCCGAATAGCGAAGATGTCTGTCAGAGATGAGACCCGCGATTCTCCTACCCAGCACAAAGATGTTATGATTTGGATTTGCCGAAAAACACCAAAAATAAAATCTCCCTGAGATCAATTCGAAGAATCGCTTCTGAATAGCACGTCATATTGAATGACTGCGAGGTAAAGCGTTCGATTTCTGCTATTATACATCCCGTGAAGCTGAAGCTTTGTCTTTTGCTACCCGGATGGATTCACAAAAAATCACGTGGGCACCTTCAAGGAACAGAGATGGAGGAATCAACACGACCTATACGTGAAATTTATCATGGAAAAAAAAAATTCTCGCATGAACAATACAAATGCACTACATATACATATGAAGATGATAATCTTTCCCAAGGTCTCCATGGAAGCTCTACCATGGGCTCTGATACCAATGCAAGATAACGACCACCACGTGCTAGAGAGATGACTCTCCTCCCAACCAAATGCCTCTATATATAGCTCTCTCCATGGGACTGCCGTCGGCCATGTAACTACATGTGCACCAAGTGTCCCAGTTGTTAACTCGAGTTAACTCAAGTGGATGCTTCTAGAAGGCTCTAGATCTCTTTGGGAAAAATACTCTTCCCATGATCTAAGTGTTTGACCGAGACGGATCTAAAATCGGATATCGTTTGGTCATCCATGTGTATTACCAAAGATCTCAAGTAGATGCTTCTAGAAGGCTCTAGATCTCTTTGGGCAAAATACTCTTCCCATGTCCCCTTTGGGGATTGAACCCAAGACCTCCTCCTTCACATCCTTGAGACTTAACCACTAAGCTAAGTGGAACAATTGTTAACAAGAGCACAAGACCTCCTAGTAAGCCTAAACTCGAGATCTTTGGTAATACACACGGATGACCAAACGATGTCTGATTTCAGATCCGTCTGAACCGGTCGGACACTTATATCATAAACTTACTTTATTACCCTCTCTCTCTCTCTCTCTCCGTCTCTGTCCGCCTATGTGCATAGTTGATGGAGGAGGGGGGGAGATGCTCTCTCTCTCTCTCTGATCATCTGCAAGTGCCACCATCGTTGTTGTCAGAAGACCCTCTCTCTCTCTCTCTCTCTCTCTCTCTCTCTCTCTCCCCGTCTCTGTCCGCAGGCGATGGAGGAGGGGGGGAGGTGCAGAGTATCTCTCTCTCTCTCTCTCCGTCTCTATCCGCAGACGATGGAAGAGGGGGAGGTGTAGAGTAAATCTCTCCTCTCTCTCTCTCTCTCTCTCTATATATATATATATATATATATATATATATATATATATATATATATATATATATATATATATATATATATTTCTGTAATAGACCATACCTGCAAGAAGAAGACATTAGAAAAATAAACACACATAATATACATATATATATACATACATAAGAATACGTGAGCGCATGCATACACTCAGTTAGCTAACACATCATCATGCATACTTAAACTAACTCATGCATATCTACAATTAACTAACACATAAGCACACTAATACTAATGCACGCACGTAGAACTATTTACATTAATAATAATAATAATAATAATAAATATATTAACTATATTAATTAAATATTATAATTTATTTATTTATTATCCTCAATGCTATTTCCTTTAACTTATAAATCAAATACATATATATTAATTACTCATATAGATATAAATATATATATATATTAATTTTATTGGCTATATATATGTAACAAGATACATAGACATAGACACATTGACACACATACAAACATATTAACATATATGCACATACATACTCATTTAAGGAAAACTAACCAATTCATAGGTTTTTATTTAAGTATATATATGCAAACTCATACATATGGCATAAAACCCTCATTCACATTCACACTCATAGGCACATGAACACATACATATTAAGTGCATTTTACACATATATATATAGATATACAACCCTATAAACATAGGCACATATATTTATCCATACTTAAATTCTCCTTCATTCTCACATAGGTGTCCTCATATGATCATGGACACACAAAAACTCACTTAATGATTTCATAAACATATAATGTACATAAAATGAAGAGTCCAAATAAGGGTTCAATTAATCGTCCATTCTCTGTCCAAAAAATATTTTCTTCTTTTTCCTGCAAGTACTCAAGAGAAAAGTTTAGTCAATTTAAATCAATGCATTAAAAAAATCTTTGAGAGAGATACCAATTAATAAGCTTTTGAATCAAAACATTTTTATTTTTCCATATGTTAACTTGAGTGAGGAAATCCTTTCGACACCAGGTTGAGTATCGCAATACTGAAGTATCATGTATCACGAGACTTTGTATATCATGTATTGTGAGACTTCGTGTGTCATGTATCGCCGATCACTTGGAATCACTTAGAATATTCATGGATGACTTCTCTTCATTTTCAGGTTCTCACAAGGAAACTCCTCTAGATTGTTTGGACCATCACTTGAGACAGCTGCAGAATGTTTTCAAGAGATGCAGGGAGACTAAGCTAAAGCTCAATCCAAACAAATGTCATTTCCTTGTGAAAGAAGGAACTCTCTTAGGATGTGGTGTCGGCTAAAGGTATGGCCACAGATCCTGACAAAATCATTTCTATATTAAATTTGCCTAAACCTAAATCTCCTAAAGAGATTCAAAGTTTCTTGGGGCATACTGGATACCATAGAAGGTTTATAAAAATGTATGCCGAGATAGCCAGACCATTGGCTAGTCTTACAGGTAAGGAAGTACCTTTTAAATGGGAAGAAGAAATATCAAACATTACGGTCAAGGTTAGTGTCTGCTCCTATTTTGATCACACCTGAGTGGTCAAAAATCTTTCATATACATGTAGATGCCAGTGCCTATGCAGTGGGGGCAGTTTTGACCCAACCCAGTGAAGAATTTAAAGGGGACAGACCAATTCAATATGCCAGTAGAATCTTGACCAAGGCTGAAAGGAATTACAGTACAGAAAGGGAAGCCCTAGCAATGATTTTTGCTGCCCAAAAATTTCGTCATTACTTACTGGGAGTAAAATTTATTATTATAACAGATTACCAACCACTAAAATACTTGCTCAACAAACCACAAGCCACTGGTAGAATATGGAGGTGGTTACTGCTGTTCCAAGAGTTTGATTTTTGTGTAGTCCACACACCAGGTAAAGAAAATGTTATGGCGGATCACCTATCCAGAATCAATATGATGGATCAAGCTAGTGGAATCAATGATGATTTTCCAGATGCTCATCTGTTTGCTGTACAAGCTCAAGGTTGGTATTATGATATCAAGAACTTCATTAAAACTGGTTTGTATCCAGAAAAGGCTAGTGTTGTCCATCTACTCTCCGTCGATTCCAAAAAGAGACAAATATCTCTTGATAGCTACAGATTATGCAACAAAGTGGGCTGAAGCTATTGCCTCCCCCGACTGTAGTGCCCAAACTGTTGCTGATTTCATTTACAGTAGCATCATTTGCAGGTTTGGATGTCCACTTGAAATTTTTACAGATCAGGGTACCCATTTTTTCAATAAGGTCCTGCACGAAATTTTCAATAGGTATAGAATTTTACATAGGACCTCTTGTGCCTACTATCCAAGAGCCAATGGACAGGCTGAATCGACCAATAAGGTTTTAATCTCAATGTTAAGGAAGGAGTGTATGTTACAGCCCACTTCCTGGGGCATTGCTTATCAAGGTACCCTATGGGCATACAGGTTAGCTTACAAAGAGGCCACGGAATATTCTCCATTCCAACTGGTTTATGGCATATTGCCCATTGAGCCCTTTGAATTTTTACATGGATCACCTAAAATAGCATTCATGCAGGGCAGGAAAGATTGTGATGTCTCTCAGAGGCTTGGCGCACTACATAAAGTGGAGGAGATTCGTCTACTAGCAACAAAACAATTGATAGAGACTCAGATGAAGAGGAAGGAGGCACATGATCAACATCTGTGGAACGACAACATAGAACGAGGCATGTTAGTTCTTCTCCATAGACCTCATCTTCATACACAATTAAGAGGAAAATGGCTTCCACACTGGGAAGGACCTTATCGAGTCAAAACAATGCTAAATTGGGGTGTTGTGGAGTTAGAGACGCTGAAAGGAGAGGCCTTGCCACTGGTCAACATTTCAAGGCTCAAGGCCTACCATCAACACACTTGAAGAAGTATGGATCACCTGGAACTGCAAAATCTATCCAGATTGTACATAGCTTTCTCATGTCATTCCGCTCAGTTTTAGTAGTTTTCTTTATCAATTTCATACTTGTTCCTTGAGTTTTTAGCAAATCTAGAAGGCATTTCATAACCTCTGCAAAAGTACAAATTTTGGGTATTTTTGGAAATTTTTCTAGCATTTCTAGCATTTTTATCCTTTTCCAATATCATTTTCTTGCCAAATAGGAGGAATAAAAGGAGGCTCTCTGTGGTTTGATGAAGGAAATTGGGCCTAGCCCTGTAGAACATTTCATGAGAATTTTTTCAGAAATTTTTGGCAATTTTTTGGCAATTTTTTGAATTTTTTCTTCATTTTTCTCTATTTTTGGGTTATTTTCAAAAAAAAAAAAAGGCCCCCCAAGATTTTCGGGTTGAGGGTTAAAAAAAAAAAAAAAAAAAAAAAAAAACTCTCTCTATCTTTCTCCCTCCCCCCACCGCACCCCCCCTCCCCCCGTCCCCCTCCCCCCCCCCCCCTGTTCTGACACACACCCCCCCCCTAAATTTATTTTGTTTATTTTCTTATTTTTTATTTTATTATTTTTATTTTATTTATTTTATTTTATTATTTATTTTATTTTATTTTCTTTTTAATTTTATCTGTATGGGCGTTCAATATATATATATATATATATATATATATATATATATATATATATATATATATATATATATATATATATATATATATATATATATATATATAAAAATAATAAAAATTTTATATATATTATTATTATTTTTTAATTTTTATGGCTCCAAGCGTTTGGCTCTGGATTGTGCCTCGGTTGGCCGTTTTTTACAAAAATGGAGTCATTTTCATGTTTTTTGGCACCTCTGGAAACAGTTTTTTGCTTTATTTTTCTAGATTCCCACATTTTCTATGAGTTTTGGTCAAAACCCTCAAGTTTTGAGCACATTTATCACATGTTTTTATTTCACCACATTGTCCACATGGTATATTCTCACCTCATCTTACATTTGGTTTTTATATTTCCCATATGTACCCTCTGTGGCCCTCCAGTTTCATCATTTTAACCCCCTCCAGACCCCTGATTCCTACTCCCAATCCCTCCCTTTACCAATCTGCCCAGCCACATCATCACCCCTCCCTGCCCCATCCATCTCCGCACCCTCAGCCCTCCCTTCCCATTACTTTCTACCCTCCCATTGCCCCCCTTTTTGCTTTTCCATAACAACATCCCACTTCTGGTTCTTCTCTGGTGCTTGTTCTGGTGGAATTGGTTGCTGCTCAGATGTCCCCTTCTAGTTTTTGCAGCTCCATTATCCTAGTGTCATATATGCTCAGAGTTTTGGCTGTAGCTCTTCGGGACGGAGAGCACATTAGGTGGTGGGCAACTGTTGGGCCCATAAAAGTCATGTTGGTCAAAGTCAACTACAGTCAAAGTCAAAAGATCAAAGTCAACTAGTCAAAGTCAACAAGGTCAATGTCAAAGTCAACAAGTGCAAAGTCAAAGTGCTAAAGTGCAGGTGTCAAAGTGCATAGGTAGTGCACAATTAATTGTCCACAAAGGGTAAATTGGAGAAAGTGGGTTGCAGGTTGCAGAGGTATTTTCTCTAATTTCCCTAAGGTTCAAAGTGTTTTTTAAAGTATTTTGGAAGGTCCAGGTGAACCCCCTCTTATGTGCAAAAGTGAAGACTTAAAAGGAAATGTGAAGGTATGTGAAGCCGCAGCGTACGCACAGGGGAAAGTATGGCCCCCCAATTAAAATTTTGGGTTTTAGTCTAAAGTCACTACAGGACAAAACACTGAGTCATTGGCTGCCACTTGTGAAGACAATCTTGGGACATCAAAGTGAGCACCAAGATACTATTGCAATTAGGAGCGTACGTGATCGACACACTCAAATCAAGGCAAGGACTATTCTTGGACAATGCTAGAGTAAGCAAGAGAAGCATAGTCTAAGTGAAGCAAGAGAGGGAAGTGCAAGAGTCACCAGTGTGCGACGCAGAGAAGTGGAGTTGAAGGAGTGCATGGAGAGTGACTAAGGGATTGTGCAGAGAGTGCTAAGCTAGTCCCCCAAGGATCTCAAGGTCTCCTTGCAATGTGCGCGTGCCGATAGAAGGTATTCATTCCTCACCCTTAGTGGAAGCTTGGTGCAAAGTGTGCACAAGGATAAGCTTGAAGCAGGTGGAGGTCTAGTGCAGAGGAGGCTGGCGGCAAGAAGACTTTGGGGTATTTGGTATTTTGTCATTGAGCACTCTGTGGGATTGTGCACAGAAGTATTGGTTTGTATTGTGCTTAAAACATTGTAATTATCTTACTGTAATCAATCGGCAGAAGCTTCCAAGGTGTATTTCCTCTCCTGGTCTTTTCCTTTTCTCCTTCAAACCCTCAAACTCCTTCTTGTCTAAGAATCCCCCAACAAAATTTGGCACGCCCGGTGGGACTCGAACCCACAATCCCCTGATTAGAAGTCAAATCCCTTTCATGTTTGTTGGCACCTCTAAGCTCAGTTTTTGGCTTTATTTTTCCAAATTCCAACTTTTTCTCTGACTTTTGGTCAAAACTCACATGTTTTGAGCACATTAATCACATGTTTTTTATTTCCCCACATTGTCCACATGGTCTATTCTCACCTTGTCTTACCTTATGTTTCATAATCTCCCACATGCACTCTCTGTAGCTCTACTGTTTGACCATTTTAACCCTCTCCAGACCCCATCATCCTACCCCATGCCCTATCTTTACCAATCTGCCCAGCCACATCCTTAACCCTCCCTATCCCTTCAATCCCCACCCCTCAGCCCTCCCCTCCACCCCCTTTCTACCCTCCCATTGCAACCCTTTGCTTTTCCATGGAAAAATCCAATTTTTGGTTCTTCTCTGGTGCTTGTTCTATCTTGCTTTTGATGGAATTGGTTGCTGCTCAGATATCCTCTTCCAGTTTTTGCAGCTCTGTTATCATGGTGTCCTATATGCTCAGAGTTTTGGTTGTAGCTCTCCGGGACGGAGAGCACATTAGGTGGTAGGCAACTGTTGAGCCCATAAAAGTCATATTTCTCAAAGTCAACTACAGTCAAAGTCAACTGGTGAAAGTCAACAAGGTCAAGGTCACATGCTGTTAAGAAGGGAGATTGAAGCACTAAAGCTCCAAAAGGAGGAGGAGGCCCAAGCAGAGGAATCGGCTCAGCTGCGACAGGAGTTGCACGAACTAAAAGGAGGTGGCATCAAGAGTGGACTTTGGTGTTCCATGTGCAGCAAGCAAGGTCACATAGTAAGTGAATGTCCTCTATTAAGTGTGACTTGCCAATTATGCAGGAAAGTTGGTCATGAGGCCCATGAATGCCAATCAAGGGGAATACCTGCAACAGCATACTGGACACAAGGAGGACCCCCACCACCAGCAAATGTGATGGCAGCTGCACCGAATCAAGGTAACAATTATAATCCTAGACCAAGGAATAACTTTGGAAATGGGCCTAGGAGGCCAATCATCTGTTTTAGATGTGGAGAATGCGGGCACTATCAAAGTAGGTGCACCCTACCAGAAAATGCCCCTCCTTGTAGGAACTGCCCTGAAGCCAGAGACCATTTTACAAATTGTTGTCCTAAGAATCAAGCCTCTTCATCCGGGCCCCATATTCAAATGATTTCTGTGCACAAAGAAGAAATGTGTGGTCAAGCTAATGAGCCATCACCATCTACCAAGGTGGTGTAGTTAGAAGAAATAGAATCTTTGACTGTGCAGACAAGAAGCAAGGGGAAGGTTCAAGCAGACATAGGTCAAGGAACAAAAATTAAGGAATGGAATCAAGATAGAGAACCATCTGAAGATAAAGCCACCACAGATGCAGATACAAAGCAAAAAGGAAATCTCATATGTACGAGTGATGCCATTGGGCATGCCTTCAATAGGGCTCATGAGGAGTTTGATAAGTCAACTGGAGCCCATGCTCTCAAGGAATCAGAGGCTTCAAAACTACTCATGTCCATGAAAAAGGAGGTTAGTATTTTTTATTTAATAAAGATGGATGGGAAATTCAGGTCAGAGTTATTGCAGATAATTGATGAAGCTTCCACTACAAGTTTGGTGGCAACGACTGCTGTTTTACATAAAGGAAAAATTGTAGGGGAAGCACCCCTTACAGATTATAAAAGTCCTCGGCTGACAGTATCTATCAAAGGTCATGAATTTCAAGGAGTTATTGTGGACGGTGGTTCTGTCATTAACTTGATGCCTGAACATACAATGGAAAAGATTGGACTCCAACCTTCAAGGCTTGCAAATTTCACTGTTACTTTGGCGGATCACAACAAAGTAAGGCCCTTGGGAGTGATCCCAAAAGTTCCACTTGAAGTACAAGGTAATCTATTCATTCTGGATTTTGTTGTTTTAAGATAGCAAGGACACTATGTGGGTACAAAAGAGAGGGCAAGAGCTGACATAGATTCATTTAGAAGAGGACCCAGATAATCAAGGAAACACCAGCATGATGCAAACAGTTGGCATATGCATGGAACCAGAATCGGAGGATCAACCCCAAATAGATTTCGAGGAAGAAGAGGATATTCTAAATTGGCTCCAAGCAGGCAACTCTTCCTCTTGTTTTGGAAATTTTCTTAATAATTCTTGCACGACTGAAGGTTATGATGAAGATAAGGAGAAAGTCCAGGTTGATGGATTGGGAGAGCCCATCACAGACCACAGAAGGGGCAGGAAGACACCCATCAAATACAACTTGGAGGAGGATATGACAACCACAGATAAGGAACTTACTAAAGCTGAAGGCAAGGTAAAAGTTTCTAGTGAAGAGTGTTGTTTCCCGATTCAAGAAATCCCTGCAAGATGGATGCAGGACAAGGAGGAACACATTGAAATCCAAAATACACCTGCGTATGAAGCAATGCACGGAAAGCTAGTGGAAGAAGACAAGGAAGAAGATGAGCACGAAGATAATATGGTAGAGAGAAATACTGTCAAAGAAATACAATTAGGCACTCAAGACAATAATCGGCCAGTTTTGGTGGCCACATGGTTGTGGAGCCACTCAGGGCTTCTTGAAAAGGTAAAATCATTCTTGACCCATTATACAGATGTTTTTGCCTAGCATTATAACGACTTAGAAGGAGTGCCTGCAACTTATGGAGAGCACAGAATCCCTTTGGTTGATGCGTGGATCACGATTGTATCGTATCGTGATACTGAGGTATCCTGTATCATGATGGTCGTGTATCGCAATATTGTAGTATCATGTATCATGCCCTATGGTGTATCGTGTATCATCATTATTCTGGTATCGTTTATCATGTTGGTTGTGTATTGCGATACATAAGTTTGTGGGTTCCCTGAGTATCGTGTATCATCATTTCCTCGTGTATTGTGTATCGTGGTGTGTGAAGTACCGTATATCATTTGTCAGCCTATGTATCATGTATCATCTGTCCTTCAAGTATTGTATATCATCAAAATCCTGTATCGTGACCCGAGAGATATCGTGTATCGTCAGAGGTCAAATATCGTGTATCTTGGACATCCCAGGGAAGGAGAGCTTAAACTAGGCTAAGCCAATTCCTAGGATAAACATAAGCTTGAGAGACCTGCAAAATTGACTGAGATATTCAGTGGATGAACCTTCGCTCAGGACGTTGTTGGGAGATTCTTAGACAAGAAGGAGTTTGAGGGTTTGTAGGAGAAAAGGAAAAGACCAGGAGAGGAAATACACCTTGGAAGCTTCTGCCGATTGATTACAGTAAGACAATTGCAATGTTTGAAGCACAATACAAACCAATACTTCTGTGCACAATCCCACAGAGTGCTCAATGAAAAAATACCAAATACCCCAAAGTCTTCTTGCCGCCAGCCTCCTCTGCACAAGACCTCCACCTGCTTCAAGCTTATCCTTGTGCACACCTTGCACCAAGCTTCCACTAAGGGGGAGGAATGAATACCTTCTGTCGGCACGTGCACACTGCAAGGAGACCTTGAGATCCTTGGGGGACTAGCTTAGCACTCTCTGCACAATCCCTTAGTCACTCTCCATGCACTCCTTCAACTCCACTTCTCTGCGTCGCACACTGGTGACTCTTGCACTTCCCTCTCTTGCTTCACTTAGACTATGCTTCTCTTGCTTACTCTAGCATTGTCCAAGAATAGTCCTTGCCTTGATTTGAGTGTGTCGATTCACGTACGCTCCTAACTGCAAGAGTATCTTGGTGCTCAATTTGATGTCCCAAGATTGTCTTCACAAGTGGCAGCCAACGACTCCCTGTTTTGTCCTGTAGTGACTTTAGACAAAAACCAAAAATTTTAATTGGGGGGCCATGCTTTCCCCTGTGCGTACGCTGCCGCTTCACATACCGTTACCTTTCCTTTTAAGTTTTCACTTTTGCACATAAGAGGGGGTTCACCTAAACCTTCCAAAATACATTAAAAACACTTTGAACCTTAGGGAAATTAGAGAAAATACCTCTGCAACCTGCAACCCACTTTCTCCAATTTACCCTTTGTGGACAATTAATTGTGCACTACCTGTGCACTTTGACACCTGCACTTTAGCACTTTGAACTTACAATTAATTGTGCACTACCTGTGCACTTTGACACCTGCACTTTAGCACTTTGACTTTGCACCTGTTGAATTTGACCTTGACCTTGTTGACTTTGACCAGTTTACTTTGACCTTTTGACTTTGATTGCAGTTGACTTTGACAAATATGACTTTTATGGGCTCAACAGTTGCCCACCACCTAATGTGCTCTCCGTCCCGAAGAGTTACAACCAAAACCCTGAGCATATAGGACACCATGATAAGAGAGCTGCAAAAACTGGAAGAGGACATCTAAGCAACAACCAATTCCACCAAAAGCAAGATAGAACAAGCACCAGAGAAGAACCAAAAATTGGATTTTGCCATGGAAAAGCAAAGGCTTGCAATGGGAGGGTAGAAAGGGGGTGGAGGGGAGGGCTGAGGGGCGGGGATTGAAGGGATAGGGAGGATTAAGGATGTGGCTGGGTAGATTGGTAAAGGTAGGGCATGGGGTAGGATGATGGGGTCTGGAGAGGGTTAAAATGGTCAAACAGTAGATCTACAGAGAGTGCATGTGGCAGATTATGGAACATAAGGTAAGACAAGGTGAGAATAGACCATGTGGATAATGTGGGGAAATAAAAACATGTGATTAATGTGCTCAAAACATGTGAGTTTTGACCAAAAGTCAGAGAAAAATTTGGAATTTGGAAAAATAAAGCCAAAAACTGAGCTCAGAGGTGCCAAAAAATATGAGATGGATTTGACTTCTAATGAGGGGATTGTGGGTTCGAGTCCCACCGGGCGTGCCAAATTTTGTTGGGGGATTCTTAGACAAGAAGGAGTTTGAGGGTTTGTAGGAGAAAAGGAAAAGACCAGGAGAGGAAATACACCTTGGAAGCTTCTGCCGATTGATTACAGTAAGACAATTACAATGTTTGAAGCACAATACAAACCAATACTTTTGTGCACAATCCCACAGAGTGCTCAATGACAAAATACCAAATACCCCAAAGTCTTCTTGCCGCCAGCCTCCTCTGCACGAGACCTCCACCTGCTTCAAGCTTATCCTTGTGCACACCTTGCACCAAGCTTCCACTAAGGGGGAGGAATGAATACCTTATGTTGGCACGCGCTGTCAGGATGAAATCCCGCAGGGAGTGTGCACTAATCTTTTTCAAAGTTCATCGTTTTTTAGTTTTTGTGTGATGTTTTGATCTAAAGAGGGGTATAGTTCGTGCATGATTTGGTTGATTCAATTGACTGTGAGAAGTGAAACCATGTGATTTTGTAAATAGTCCATAAAGCTAAGTCTAGCCCCATGGAAACCCTAGGTTAGAACCTTAGTTTCGTCGTTTACCATAAGTCTAGCCCTTGGAATTTATTTAATTTGTGTATAAAGTGTGAAAGCAAACTTTAGTTTAAGAAAAATAAAAAGAGAAAAAGAAAAAGAACCCAAAAATAGAAAGAAAAGAATTGCAAGAATAAAAATTGGAAAAACCAAGAATAGAAATAAGAGATGGCATTTGCCAAAAATAGTAAATGAACATGCAAAGTGATTTGGAATTAAAAAGTTTGTAAGGAGGTTAGAAGTTTCTAGAAGAAAGTCCAAGGGGGAAGGGCCTATAAATAGGGACCCAATCTTCATTTGTTCTCCCCGTGGGTTTCTTCTGTGGAACGCTTTTCCAGGTCTAGGTGGTTCCGGTTACGGTTGATGATTTTAGACATTATATGAAGTAAAGAGAAAGGATTGAAGACTGAAGATAAAGATTATATCCCGTGGATCATGCTTGTGGATCGCCTTTCCAGGTTATTGAGTGATCGGAGGCTATTGTGGTTTATGAAGTGAAAACAATTACTGGACGAAGACCTGAAGTAAAGCTTCGACCGAAGATTGGAAGAAAAGACCTACCCGCAAAAGTTCTGAAGACCGAAGATCCTGGGCGGCTTCCTGCACTGTAGCGGGAGGCCTACATCATATTCGGCCGATCCGCACTGTAGCGGCGGCATATATTTGTATTCACCTGTTCCGCACTGTAGCGGACCTATTTGTATCATTCAGTTTTATTGGTGGCTTCAGTTTCATTTCCGTTGTATCGTTGAGCTTCGTCTGCATCCCATGTATCACTGCGGTATCCGATTGTCTCTTTTCGACGCCCACGGTCCCACGCATACGCACGCACATCTCGTCACTTCCGAGGGGCAAGGGGCCCTACGAGGATCGCGCACACTCCAGAGAGTAGAGGCGAGGTGCCCAGCGCGCAGACGCTGCTCGCAGGATAGCGGGAACGGTGCCCAGAGAGGGGCCTGATCCAACCCCAGCGTCGGCTTCCTGCTCGACCTCCTTCTTCCCGACACATTGAACCCGACGTGAAGCGAGGCGGTTGCCCAGTGATCTTCAACGTGCCACCCACTCCTTGAGAAGACAGACAGGAACCTCGGCATCGGACAGAGACTCCAGGTACTAGCATTTCAGGTTTTGTGATTTTTTTTGCATTGCTCCACATACACTTTAGATAGAAAGACTGTTTTGGTTGCCTGATTCTGAGCATTCACGATCTGCAGCATTTTAGATCATACGAGTGTGCACTTTCTTATTGATGCATAGATCTACTTCTCAGCTTAGATCGTAACAAGAGGGAAATTAAAATGAAGGAAATGATTGATCAACAGTTTAGAAGATATGAAGAGAGAATCAAAGAAATAGAATTTAATACAAATGAATCCATAAAATCAAAATTTGGTATCGTTATGACCCTAATGCAAACTATAAATGCAATATCAGATACTATTCTGTTAATGGGCATAAGTATTAAAGACCTAAAAAATGAAATGGATTCTGAGATTTCTGAATTGAGAAATAAGGTTGACTTGTTGACAAACCAAGTTAGTGATGTGCAAGTATTGAAATGTGATAATGAGCATGAGGTAAAAGTCCAAGGCATATTTGCACACAAACAGTCTTTAGGTCTTAGAAGACCCATGCCTAGAGTGATACCTAGGAAATCAAGTCGGGTTGAGAAGAGACCTATACGTTGCTTTTGGTGCGATCAGTTTGGACATATATTTTGGGATTGTCTGGCATATGAAAGTGCATGCAAACATAAACTAGTCAGGGAACATGAAGGTAAAATTTGTAAGTTTCAAGATGAATCCCCTTTGCATTTGAATGTAGGAAAAGGTGGGATGCAAGAATATTTTGAAGAGACAAAAACTAGATCGAAATCAGTTCAAAGGGTGTGGAAACCAAAAAGACTTGAGAATAGTAAATCTGATGAACAAAAGATCCTACTATCTAATGAGAGTCAAGAGAAATTTATTGAAGAAACCAAAGGTAGACAAATCAAGGTCGAGAAACATAATATTGAACAGATATTGAGAGAAGAAATGGAAATTGACCATAGAAAAGAATCTGATAGAGAAATGCAAAAGAAATCAAAGACTCAAGAGCAAGATGTGTATATGTCATTTGATCCAAAAATTTTAACTAATGAGAATCTTTTTGATCAAGACAAAGTTGCAAAATTACAATCCCAAATGAACTCTGATAAACAAATTGAACTAGAAAAGAGTGAAGAAGAAATTCAAGAAGATACAAAATGTGATAAGCGAGTTAACAAAGCGAAAAAACAGTTGCTTGATGATATTATCAAGCAAATAGAGGGAAGTGTAAAGACAACTTCAAAGACTTCTAAGAGTTTGAAGAAGAATAGAAGAAGTAGAAATCTAACTTTCCAAGATATATTTGCGAATCTTGAATGATGATTGAAGAAGAATCATAATGAAAACGCATGAGAATGATAAAGAGCTACTGAATGTTGATGCATGATGATGATGATTGATGGTGGATGATGATGAAAGATAATGATTGATATTAAAAGTGATTGATGATGATGGTTTATGATCATTGATGATGATGGATTATGATGATTGATGATGATCAAAGATAATTATCGATGTTGAAAATGATTGATGATGATGGATTATGATGATTGATGATGATGAAAGATAATGAATGATGATGATTGATGGATTGATGATGAATGATTAATGATGATCGATAATGATGAAAGATACTGATTGATGTTGAAAATAATTGATGGATTATTGATGATATATGAAGATTAATGAATGATTGATGATTGATGAACCATAAGTGATTGATGATTATGATGGTTGATGATGATTGAAGATTAATAAATGACGATGATTGATGATTAATGAATGATGATGCTTGATAAATGATTATGATTGATGAATGATTATGATTGACAATTAATGATGATTGATGATGATGATAAATGATAATGATTAACAATGATCATGATGGTTTATGATGATGAATGATGGTTTATGATTGATGAATGATGATGATTGATGATGTTGAATGATGATTGGTGATTGATGATTGATGATGGATGATGATGAAAGATAATGATTGATGTTAAAGATGATTGATGATGATGGTTTATGATCATTGATGATGATGATTATGATGATTATGATGATGATGATGATGCTAGAGGATACTGATGACACTGGAGGATATTGATGACATTGGAGGATACTGATGAAACTGGAGGATACTGGTGATAGTGGAGGATACTGATGACAATAGAGGATACTGATGACACTGGAGGATACTGATGACATTGGAGGATACTGATGACCTTGGAGGATACTGATGACACTGGAGGATACTAATGCTGCTGGAGGATACGGATGACACTAGAGGATACTGATGACACTGGAGGATACTGATGACACTGGAGGATATTGATGACATTGGAGGATACTGATGATGCTGGAGGACACTGATGACATTGGAGGATACTGATGACACTGGAGGATACTGATGATACTGGAGGATACTGATGACACTAGAGGATACTGATGACACTGAAGGATACTGATGACACTGGAGAATACTGATGACACTGGAGGAATGACACTGGAGGATACTGATGACACTGGAGGATACTCATGATGCTCGAGGATACTGATGATGCTGGAGGATACTGATGACACTAGAGGATACTGATGACACTGGAGGATACTGATGATGCTGGAGGATACTGATGACACTGGAGGATACTGATGATGCTGGAGGATACTCATGACACTGGAGGATACTGATGATGTTGGAGGATACTGAGGGATGCTGGAGGATACTGATGACATTGGAGGATACTGATGACACTGGAGGATACTGATGATACTGGAGGATACTGATGACACTGGAGGATACTGATGACACTGGAGGATATTGATGACACTGGAGGATACTGATGACACTGGAGGAATGACACTAGAGGATACTGATGACACTGGAGGATACTGATGATACTGGAGGATACTGATGACACTCGAGGATACTGATGATGCTGGCGGATATTGATGATGCTGGAGGATACTCATGACACTGGAGGATACTGATGACACTGGAGGATACTAATGACAGTGGAGGATACTGATGACACTGGAGGATACTGATGACACTAGAGGATACTGATGATGCTGGAGGATACAGATGACACTGGAGGATACTGATGATGCTGGAGGATACTCATGACACTGGAGGATACTGATGACACTGGAGGGTACTGATGACACTAAAGGATACTGATGACACTGGAGGATACTGACGATGCTGGAGGATACTGATCACACTGGAGGGTACTGATGACACTCTAGGATACTGATGACACTGGAGGGTACTGATGACACTGGAGGATACTGATGACATTGGAGAATACTGATGACACTGGAGGATACTAATGACAGTGGAGGATACTGATGACACTGGAGGATACTGATGACACTGGAGATACTGATGACACTGGAGGATACTGATGACACTGGAGGATACTGATGATGCTGGAGGATACTGATGACACTGGAGGATACTGATGACACTGGAGGATACTGATGACACCGGAGGATACTGATGATGCTGGAGGATACTGATGATGCTGGAGGATACTGATGATGCTGGAGGATACTGATGACATTGGAGGATACTGATGATGCTGGAGGATACTGATGATACTGGAGAATACTGATGATGCTAGAGGATACTGATGATACTGGAGGACACTAATGATGCTGGAGGATACTGATGACACTGGAGGATACTGATGATGCTGGAGGATACTGATGATATTGGAGGATACTGATGATGCTGGAGGATACTGATGATGTTGGAGGATACTGATGACACTCGAGGATACTGATGACACTGGAGGATACTGATGATGCTGGAGGATACTGATGACACTGGAGGATACTGATGACACTGGAGGATACTGATGACCTTGGAGGATACTGATGACATTGGAGGATACTAATGATGCTCGAGGATACTGATGACACTGGAGGATACTGATGACACTGGAGGATACTGATGACACTGGAGGATATTGATGACATTGGAGGATACTGATGATGCTGGAGGATACTGATGACATTGGAGGATACTGATGACACTGGAGGATACTGATGATACTGGAGGATACTGATGATGCTGGAGGATACTGATGACAATGGAGGATACTGATGATGCTGGAGGATACTGATGATGCTGGAGGATACTGATGACACTGGAGGATACTGATGACACTGGACAATACTGATAACACTGGAGGATACTGATGACCTTGGAGGATACTGATGACACTGGAGGATACTAATGATGCTGGAGGATACTGATGACACTCGAGGATACTGATGACACTGGAGGATACTGATGACACTGGAGGATATTGATGACATTGGAGGATACTTATGATGCTGGAGGATACTGATGACATTGGAGGATACTGATGACACTGGAGGATACTAATGATACTGGAGGATACTGATGATGCTGGAGGATACTGATGACACTGGAGGATACTGATGACACTGGAGGATACTAATGACAGTGGATGATACTGATGACACTGTCCCGTAGGGAGTGTGCACTATTTTTTTTCAAAGTTCATTGTTTTTGAGTTTTTGTGTGATGTTTTGATCTAAAGAGGAATATATTTCGTGCATGATTTGGTTGATTTAATTGAGTATGAGAAGTGAAACCATGTGATTTTGTAAATAGTCCATAAAACTAAGTCTAGCCCCATGGAAACCCTAGGTTAGAACCTTAGTTTCGTCGTTTACCATAAGTCTAGCCCTTGGAATTTATTTAATTTGTGTATAAAGTGTGAAAGCAAACTTTAGTTCAAGAAAAATAAAAAGAGAAAAAGAAAAAGAACCCAAAAATAGAAAGAAAAGAATTGCAAAAATAAAAAGTGGAAAAACCAAGAATAGAAATAAGAGATGGCATTTGCCAAAAATAGTAAATGAACATGCAAAGTGATCTGGAATTAAAAAGTTTGTAAGGAGGTTAGAAGTTTCTAGAAGAAAGTCCAAGGGGGAAGGGCCTATAAATAGGGGCCCAATCTTCATTTGTTCTCCCCGTGGGTTTCTTCTGTGGAACGCTTTTCCAGGTTTAGGTGGTTCCGGTTACGGTTGATGATTTCAGAGATTATATGAAGTAAAGAGAAAGGATTGAAGACTGAAGATAAAGATTATATCCCGTGGATCATGCTTGTGGATCGCCTTTCCAGGTTATTGAGTGATCGGAGGCTATTGTGGTTTATGAAGTGAAAACAATTACTGGACGAAGACCTGAAGTAAAGCTTCGATCGAAGATTGGAAGAAAAGACCTACCCGCAAAAGTTCTGAAGACCGAAGATCCTGGGCGACTTCCTACACTGTAGCGGGAGGCCTACATCATATTCGGCCGATCCGCACTGTAGCGGCGGCATATATTTGTATTCACCTGTTCCGCACTTTAGCGGACCTATTTGTATCATTCAGTTTTATTGGTGGCTTCAGTTTCATTTCCGTTGTATCGTTGAGCTTCGTCTCCATCCCGTGTATCACTGCGGTATCCGATTGTCTCCTTTCGACACCCACGGTCCCACGCGTACGCGCGCACGTCTCATCACTTCCGAGGGGCAAGGGGTCCTACGAGGATCGCGCACATTCCAGAGAGTAGAGGCGAGGCGCCCAGCGCGCAGACGCCGCTCGTAGGACAGCGGGAACGGTGCACTAGAGAGGGGCCTGATCCAACCCCAGCGCCGACTTCCTGCCCGACCTCCTTCTTCCTGATAGCGCACACTGCAAGGAGACCTTGAGATCCTTGGGGGACTATCTTAGCACTCTTTGCACAATCCCTTAGTCACTCTCCATGCACTCCTTCAACTCCACTTCTCTGCGTCTCACACTGGTGACTCTTGCACTTCCCTCTCTTGCTTCACTTAGACTATGCTTCTCTTGCTTACTCTAGCATTGTCCAAGAATAGTCCTTGCCTTGATTTGAGTGTGTCAATTCACGTACGCTCCTAACTGCAAGAGTACCTTGGTGCTCACTTTGATGTCCCAAGATTGTCTTCACAAGTGGCAGCCAATGACTCCCTGTTTTGTCCTGTAGTGACTTTAGACTAAAACCAAAAATTTTAATTGGGGGGCCATACTTTCCCCTGTGCGTACGCTGCCGCTTCACATACCTTTACCTTTCCTTTTAAGTTTTGACTTTTGCACATAAGAGGGGGTTCACCTGAACCTTCCAAAATACTTTAAAAAACACTTTGAACCTTAGGGAAATTAGAGAAAATACCTCTGCAACCTGCAACCCACTTTCTTCAATTTACCCTTTGTGGACAATTAATTGTGCACTACCTGTGCACTTTGACACCTGCACTTTAGCACTTTGAACTTACAATTAATTGTGCACTACCTATGCACTTTGACACCTGCACTTTAGCACTTTGACTTTGCACCTGTTGAGTTTGACCTTGACCTTGTTGACTTTGACCTTTTGACTTTGACTGTAGTTGACTTTGACAAATATGACTTTTATGGGCTCAACAGTTGCCCACCACCTAATGTGCTCTCCGTCCCGGAGAGCTACAGCCAAAACTCTGAGCATATAGGACACCATGATAAGAGAGCTGCAAAAACTGGAAGAGGACATCTGAGCAGCAACCAATTCCACCAAAAGCAGGATAGAACAAGCACCAAAGAAGAACCAAAAATTGGATTTTGCCATGGAAAAGCAAAGGGTTGCAATGGGAGGGTAGAAAGGGGGTGGAGGGGAGGGCTGAGGGGCGGGGATTGAAGGGATAGGGAGGGTTAAGGATGTGGCTGGGCAGATTGGTAAAGGTAGGGCATGGGGTAGGATGATGGGGTTTGGAGAGGGTTAAAATGGTCAAACAGTAGAGCTACAGAGAGTGCATGTTGGAGATTATGAAACATAAGGTAAGACAAGGTGAGAATAGACCATGTGGACAATGTGGGGAAATAAAAACATGTGATTAATGTGCTCAAAACATGTGAGTTTTGACCAGAAGTCAGAGAAAAAGTTGGATTTTGGAAAAATAAAGGCAAAAACTGAGCTCAAAGGTGCCAAAAAACATGAAAGGGATTTGACTTCTAATAAGGGGATTGTGGGTTTGAGTCCCATCGGGCGTGCCAAATTTTGTTGGGGGATTCTTAGACAAGAAGGAGTTTGAGGGTTTGTAGGAGAAAAGGAAAAGACCAAGGAAATACACCTTGGAAGCTTCTACCGATTGATCACAATAAGACAGTTATAATGTTGGAAGCACAATACAAACCAATACTTCTGTGCACAATCCCACAGAGTGCTCAATGACAAAATACCAAATACCCCAAAGTCTCTTGCCACCAGCCTCCTCTCCACCAGACCTCCACCTCCTTCAAGCTTATCCTTGTGCACACCTTGCACCAAGCTTCCACTAAGGGGGAGGAATGAATACCTTCTACTGGCACGCGCACACTGCAAGGAGACCTTGAGATCCTTGGGGGACTAGCTTAGCACTCTCTGCACAATCCCTTAGTCACTCTCCATGCACTCCTTCAGCTCCACTTCTCTGCGTCGCACACTGGTGACTCTTGCACTTCCCTCTCTTGCTTCACTTAGACTATGCTTCTCTTGCTTACTCTAGCATTGTCCAAGAATAGTCCTTGCCTTGATTTGAGTGTGTCGATTCACGTACGCTCCTAACTGCAAGAGTATCTTGGTGCTCAATTTGATGTCCCAAGATTGTCTTCACAAGTGGCAGCCAACGACTCGCTGTTTTGTCCTGTAGTGACTTTAGACTAAAACCAAAAATTTTAATTGGGGGGCCATACTTTCCCCTCTGCGTACGCTGCCGCTTCACATACCTTTACCTTTCCTTTTAAGTTTTCACTTTTGCACATAAGAGGGGGTTCAACTGAACCTTCCAAAATACTTTAAAAAACACTTTGAACCTTAGGGAAATTAGAGAAAATACCTCTGCAACCTGCAACCCACTTTCTCGAATTTACCCTTTGTGGACAAATAATTGTGCACTACCTGTGCACTTTGACACCTGCACTTTAGCACTTTGAACTTACAATTAATTGTGCACTACCTGTGCACTTTGACACCTGCACTTTAGCACTTTGACTTTGCACCTGTTGACTTTGACCTTGACCTTGTTATCTTTGACCAATTGTATTTGACCTTTTGACTTTGACTACATTTGACTTTGACAAATATGACATTTATGAGCTCAACAGTTGCCCACCACCTAATGTGCTCTCCGTCCCGGAGAGCTACAGCAAAAACTCAGAGCATATAGGACACCATGATAAGAGAGCTACAAAAACTGGAAGAGGACATCTGAGCAGCAACCAATTCCACCAAAAGTAGGATAGAACAAGCACCAGAGAAGAACCAAAAATTGGATTTTGCCATGGAAAAGCAAAGGGTTGCAATGGGAGGGTAGAAAGGGGGTGGAGGGGAGGGTTGAGGGGCGGGGATTGAAGGGATAGGGAGGGTTAAGGATGTGGCTGGGCAGATTGGTAAAGGTAGGGCATGGGGTAGGATGATGGGGTCTGAAGAGGATTAAAATGGTCAAACAGTAGAGCTACAGAGAGTGCATGTGGGAGATTATGAAACATAAGGTAAGACAAGGTGAGAAGACCATGTGGACAATGTGGGGAAATAAAAACATGTGAGTTTTGACCAAAAGTCAGAGAAAAATTTGGAATTTGGAATAAAGCCGAAAACTGAGCTCAGATGTGCCAAAAAACATGAAAGGGATTTGAGTTCTAATTAGGGGATTGTGGGTTCGAGTCCCACAGGGCATGCCAAATTTTGTTGGGGGACTCTTAGACAAGAAGGAGTTTGAGGGTTTGTAGGAGAAATAGAAAAGACCAGGAGAGGAAATACACCTTGGAAGCTTCTGTCGATTGATTACAGTAAGACAATTACAATGTTTGAAGCACAATACAAACCAATACTTCTGTGCACAATCCCACAGAGTGCTCAATGACAAAATACCAAATACCCCAAAGTCTTCTTGCCGCCAGCCTCCTCTGCACCAGACCTCCACCTGCTTCAAGCTTATCCTTGTGCACACCTTGCACCAAGCTTCCACTAAGGGGAGGAATGAATACCTTTTGTTGGCACGCGCACACTGCAAGGAGACCTTGAGATCCTTGGGGGACTAGCTTAGCACTCTCTGCACAATCCCTTAGTCACTCTCCATGCACTCCTTCAACTCCACTTCTCTACGTCGCACACTGGTGACTCTTGCACTTCCCTCTCTTGCTTCACTTAGACTATGCTTCTCTTGCTTACTCTAGCATTGTCCAAGAATAGTCCTTGCCTTGATTTGAGTGTGTCGATTCACGTACGCTCCTAACTGCAAGAGTATCTTGGTGCTCACTTTGATGTCCCAAGATTGTCTTCGCAAGTGGCAGCCAACGACTCCGTGTTTTGTCTTGTAGTGACTTTAGACTAAAACCAAAAATTTAAATTGGGGGGCCATACTTTCCCCTGTACGTACGTTGCCGCTTCACATACCTTTACCTGTCCTTTTAAGTTTTCACTTTTGCACATAAGAGGGGGTTCACCTGAACCTTCCAAAATACTTAAAAAAACACTTTGAACCTTAGGGAAATTAGAGAAAATACCTCTGCAACCTGCAACCCACTTTCTCCAATTTACCCTTTGTGGACAATTAATTGTGCACTACCTGTGCACTTTGACACCTGCACTTTAGCACTTTGAACTTACAATTAATTGTGCACTACCTGTGCACTTTGACACCTGCACTTTAGCACTTTGACTTTGCACCTGTTGACTTTGACCTTGACCTTGTTGACTTTGACCAGTTGACTTTGACCATTTGACTTTGACTATAGTTGACTTTGACAAATATGACTTTTATGGGCTCAATAGTTGCCCATCACCTAATGTGCTCTCCGTCCCGGAGAGCTACAGCGAAAACTCTGAGCATATAGGACACCATGATAAGAGAGCTTCAAAAACTGGAAGAGGACATCTGAGCAGCGACCAATTCCACCAAAAGCAGGATAGAACAAGCACCAGAGAAGAACCAAAAATTGGATTTTGCCATGGAAAAGCAAAGGGTTGCAATGGGAGGGTAGAAAGGGGGTGGAGGGGAGGGCTGAGGGGCGGGGATTGAAGGGATAGGGAGGGTTAAGGATGTGGCTGGGCAAATTGGTAAAGGTAGGGCATGGGGTAGGATGATGGGGTCTGGAGAGGGTTAAAATGGTCAAACAGTAGAGCTACAGAGAGTGCATGTGGGAGATTATGAAACATAAGGTAAGACAAGGTGAGAATAGACCATGTGGATAATGTGGGGAAATAAAAACATGTGATTAATGTGCTCAAAACATGTGAGTTTTGACCAAAAGTCAGAGAAAAAGTTAGAATTTGGAAAAATAAAGCCAAAAACTGAGCTCAGATGTGCCAAAAAACATGAAAGGGATTTGACTTCTAATCAGGGGATTGTGGGCTCGAGTCCCACCGGGCGTGCCAAATTTTGTTGGGGGATTCTTAGACAAGAAGGAGTTTGAGGGTTTGTAGGAGAAAAGGAAAAGACCAGGAGAGGAAATACACCTTGGAAGCTTCTGCCGATTGATTACAGTAAGACAATTACAATGTTTGAAGCACAATACAAACCAATACTTCTGTGCACAATCCCATAGAGTGCTCAATGACAAAATACCAAATACCCCAAAGTCTTCTTGCCGCCAACCTCCTCTGCACCAGACCTCCACCTACTTCAAGCTTATCCTTGTGCACACCTTGCACCAAGCTTCCACTAAGGGGGAGGGATGAATACCTTCTGTCGGCATGCGCACACTGCAAGGAGACCTTGAGATCCTTGGGGGACTAGCTTAGCACTCTCTGCACAATCCCTTAGTCACTCTCCATGCACTCCTTCAACTCCACTTCTCTGCGTCGCACACTGGTGACTCTTGCACTTCCCTCTCTTGCTTCACTTAGACTATGCTTCTCTTGCTTACTCTAGCATTGTCCAAGAATAGTCCTTGCCTTGATTTGAGTGTGTCGATTCACGTACGCTCCTAACTGCAAGAGTATCTTGGTGCTCACTTTGATGTCCCAAGATTGTCTTCACAAGTGGAAGCCAACGACTCCCTGTTTTGTCCTGTAGTGACTTTAGACTAAAACCAAAAATTTTTATTGGGGGGCCATACTTTCCCCTCTGCGTACGCTGCCGCTTCACATACCTTTACCTTTCCTTTTAAGTTTTCACTTTTGCACATAAGAGGGGGTTCACCTGAACCTTCCAAAATACTTTAAAAAACACTTTGAACCTTAGGGAAATTAGAGAAAATACCTTTGCAACCTGCAACCCACTTTCTCCAATTTACCCTTTGTGGACAATTAATTGTGCACTACCTATGCACTTTGACACCTGCACTTTAGCACTTTGAACTTACAATTAATTGTGCACTATGTGTGCACTTTGACACCTGCACTTTAGCACTTTGACTTTGCACTTTTTTATGCTAAAACGGTAGAATTGGCTCAAACCATGTTTGAAGCCAATTGCCTCTTTAACTTCTATAGTTCAGCTAAGACACACTTGCACTTTGATGAAACGCTATAAAGATTGGAGACGTTAATTGCAAAATCTGAAAAGGACCTTGCCTCTCAAGGAAAGGACAAGGCAAGTGAAAGGATAAGCCTTCCTCCGCAGGAAGCTTATGTGCCTAACTCCACCGAACCAGACACGTCTTCTTCTATGAATCGATATTCCCTAGAATTTCTAAGAGAGATTCAAGAAGAGAAATGGGCTAAAGAAAGTGAAATTCCTCTTCCCATTGAACTTGTGGACGACTTGAATGATCAATTCCCACAAGACATTCCTTCTATTTATGAAGATCAGGAGGATATCCAATCTCGTGAGAGATTAGACTTTGAGCCTAATTTCTTACATGAACTACCCCATTTCACAGGTCCATGGGAAGTTAAATCTACTTGTATGAGAGCACTCACAGTCATGATAAGAAACGAAGACTCAATCATACCTAGGAACACATAGGTAGTGAAAAACACTAAAGTGTAGTGCAATCTCACTTTGGAAGAGCTACTCAAGGTTAGGCCAGAACTATGGAAACATGTAGCCAATCAAGTGCCAGAAGTAGAAAAACCTTGTTCCCAAGTAGGATCTCATAGAACAGTGTCAGAAATACCCTTGGACAAGATAGGAGACATGACTGGAGGAAAAGAAGGAAACAGCTATCTTCCGATTACCCATCAAGGTTACACCAAGGCAATTTCGAACTCAGGGGCAGGAGTAGCAATTGCTACCACTTCCCTATGGAAGCGATGGGGCAAGCCAGCACTCAGGCCAACGAGAATGAAATTGTACATGCCGATGGTCACATAGAGAGACCATTAGGATTACTCGAAGGGATAACTCTCACTACATGTAGTGTAGAGTTTGAACATACTTTTGCTATATGTGACTTTAGCAAAAATCAAGCCTATGAGATGATTTTGGGAAGACCATTTATGCGGCAGTTGCAAATAGTACAAGATTGGGGAACCAATTCTTTGTATTTGCAACACTTAGGTGTTACAACCAAAGTCAATCTCAAGGATTACTCTCATAGACACATACTCCCTATTCAATGGAATCCCATCCATAGAGCTAAAGATGATACGGAGTCAATGCATTCCATAGGATCAAGATCCTCATGGATGCATGAAGACACCCACTTATGGATGTGCAAATTAGTCCTAGAAGAAGAGAAGAGAGAAAAAGCCAGAGAGGTAGGTGCAAAGGAAACTCATAGATCAATTCAAGACCCAACATATGCACCTGTAGTATTTCCTGACGAAAAGTTTGAACCTCATGGTTGGGCAGAAATTTTAGCAACAATGGATGTAGCCATTACTGTCAAGAAATGTAAGGAAGAAGAAACACGAATTCGTGAAGAAACACAAGCAGAAGCTTTAGAACGCATCTGAAGATGCACCAATGCATACAAAGCTCCAAGATACCACATAGCCATGTGTGACTCACCAAAAGTCCATTGCCTTAGAATAGTTGACCGATGTCCTTTTGTAACCCTAGAGATAAGACAAGAAGAAACTGCAAGGAATATGAGAGCCTTGATTGACTCAGGTGCAGCCACTAGTGCTGTTAGATTTTCTTACTGTCAAAGATTGAAATTAAGTGTCAATCCTATAGGAGCATACCTCATAGGATTGGGAGGTGTGGAAACCCCTTGCATGGGTGAGGTGGAGCTTCCCCTCTCCATTCAAGATGTTCTTATTACAGTTAAGGTGCTAGTGTGTCAAGATGAGGATCTCATTGAACCTCTTGTCTTGGGTCAAGACTGGATCTATGATCATGCAGTCAACCTAAACCTAAGAAGTGGACTTCTTGAGGTCTGGGTAAATCAAAATCGCATTACAATTGAGTTAGAAAATGAAGCACTCAAGGAAATAAGAAAGGCACCAACTCCTGGTCCTTCTAGAAGTACACATGAAGATAAAGATGTTGTTCTTGTCCAAAACTCTGTGATGCAGAAGGATGATGTTTTCAACAAAGAAGCCAAGGATACGATGGAGCTCCCTTCTTTTCCAAAAGTGATCAAGACATGGCAACCAAAGGAGTACCGAACGTATAGGAAGGAGACGGCCTATGCTCAAAGCCAAAGGAAAGTACGAAGCAAGGTGTCTCAGCCACCAAAACAAGTATGGGTACGAAAAGGCGAGCATCCTATTGCGGTCAAGTTACAACTACTAACTAAATGTCATGCTAGTGATCGACGATAGGACATTAATAAGAAGTCTTTCAGAGATTTATCTACGAAAGTAAAGTCTATCTGGGTACCCAAGAAGTCGATGAAGGCCGACTGACAATGAAGACAAATTTGGGTGCATAAGGCTTGCTTGCAGGATCAAATAGCCACACATAGACCACACACTGTAAAGCATTATTCACACACTTGAAGAGCCGATATCCACAATTGTTTGGCATGCACAATCACATATTCATCCACGAGCACTAGCAGAATCACTTGTAAATGGGTCCCCAAAAAGCCTCATTTTTTAGTAGACACTATTGTAAAACCTCCCGAAGTCTGGAACACAAAATCAAAATGCAAAGCCATACACTATGTTTGGCAACTCAAATCTTGTAATAAACCCCCTGACCCCATTGTGTAAAACCACACCCACATACTAACTGTATCCACATTACCTTACACTACTCCAATTAGTACCTAGGAACCTTCATCTACTAACCACACCACGCGCACTAACTAACTTGCTAACCACATCACAGTTCATCATGTTAATGTTGTAACGGGGACAAATGTTTTTATCCTCTGCTGTATGAAATTAAGTAGATCACTAATTTTGAAGCGCCGATCTTAGTAAGCAAAAAACGTTTTTTATCCTCAGTGTTGACTCATTTTAATGTGAATGGTAGAAGTCTTTCAAGCATTGCTTAGGATTTATAAGGAGTCTCTGTATGGAACCAACAAGATCTCGATTGATTGAGATGAATAGAGTCTTTTGAGTACTAACAAATTGAAGGTTATTTTGTCTTTTAACGGTTGTAAAAGGACATCATGACCAGGGATTTTCATTAGCTGGCAACACGGAGATTACATGAGCAATTTCAGAAATTGAGGGAAAAACTTAGCAGAAATTCAATCCATGAATCTAGCAGAGATATGTACTTGTCATATGGTCGTGTCGAACCTTATAACAAAAACCATAGTTTTGATTTTGCACTTCGATTCAAAGTATGAGTTTACGGATTTCTCTAAGCAGAAAGGGTTTCTTGTCCTTGTGTTGAAGAAGTATAACAAACATTGTTTTTTTTTTTGTCAATAAACAACGTATTCCATTTCTTTATGTCCTTTTTGTTATTATGGTTGTAGAGGTATAATAAATATTTTCTGTTTACTGCACTACAGGCATTGCTCTAAGTAAATCCGCAGTTGTTTACTATGAATGGAACACTCGAAAGAAAATGTGCATTAAAAAAATCAAGTTCCTCATGTTTTTCTTTAATGTAAATATGATTGGGTTTAGTGGGTTCAAGGGAATCTATAGAAAGATCTGAGTGTCTGCGCTAAAACCTATGTATCACAAACTAGTAAATGTGAAAATAGCAAATATGTTAAAAAAAAGGAACGTTGTGCTTCATTAATGAAATAAATTTCTACTGTACGCATGTCACGAGAAACTGCATGATCTTACAGTCATCAGAAATGAAATACATTGCATATGTAACTGGTAACACATGTAATGAGTGATCAAGAAATACAAGCATTTATTCTACATGTGCCTGCATGTGTGAAAGAGACGTAGGGAGCCATAAAAAATGTTTGCATTACACAGAAATGTTTCCATTCGCATAAGTTTAAAGTAACCTGTGTTTTGTTCTTTTTACCTCTACGATAAGGCAAAGATTCCTTTTGAAACTTCACGAGGTATTCTCACAAACATTAAAAATAAACTTTGTAAATTCTATGCTTGTTAGAATGGAAGTGTTTGGAAATAGGTTGTTCGCTTCTCCAAAATAAACAAAGCCTCAAACATGAGGTCAACATCCTTAGCCTACTTGGAAATCTATATCAAAGCTTGTGAACCTTAAGTATTTGGATCAATTTACGAGTTCTTCATTAAATGTGAAGAATAGTGTTAATCCTTCCCTCTCTCGCTTTTCTTGGCACCTTGTGAGCACCCTTAAGCGCGCAAAAACAAGACCACAACGTATGTCCAAAGTGTGGAGCAAATAGATTTAGAGAAGACCTTGTAGGCGAAGCAATCCCTACAAAGGTCCTTTGCCACTTTCCTATCATTCCACGAATTAAGAACATGTTTAGATGCAAATCTATAGCTGAGTTAATGTCATGGCATACAAAGAGCAGGTCTACAGATGGTGTAATGCGAGTGACTGCTGACTCTGATGCTTGGAAGCACATAGATAGTAAGTGGTGAGAGTTTGCTAGTGAGCCTCAGTCCATACATCTAGGCCTAGCTATGGATGGGGTGAATCCATTTGGGTTACAGAGTTCTTCATGGAGCACATGGCCTGTATATTTGGTCAATTATAACATCCCACCATGGCTGGCCACAAAGAAAGGTCATTTATTATTAGCTCTTATTGTACCAGTTAAGTATAAGGTAAAAAACATGGATGTATATCTTGCACCACTTGTGGAAGAACTACGCATTTTATGGGATGGGATTACTATGTGTGACATGTCTCAACCTATAAGAAGACGAGAAGTGTGAGTGCAAGGCATACTTATGTGGACAATGCATGATTGGCCTGGTTATGGTGAATGTTCAGGTTTATCGATTTTGGGTTACCATGCTTGTCCCTTATGTGGACCACGACTTGAAGCACGCTATTCCAAAGCACTATGTACAACTGTCTATGAAGGACACCATAGATATTTGCCTGATGGACATGTTTTATGTGAAGGACAAATTGGTTGACAAGCACAATGCCAAGTGAAAGCTAGCGATTGGAAACAACTGTGAGATTCAGAAAATCCAGTCGCTGGCATGAAACGGTTGTCCATTTTTCATGAACTCCCTTATTGGAGTGAATTATTGATCAATCATTTGGTAGACCCGACGCATATTTTTAAGAATGTGGGAGAGATTCTTTGGAAGACTTTGATTGGAAAGAAAGAAAGCAAAGCACAAAGGGAGGACTTAGAAGAGCAAGGTCATATGCGAGAGTTGTGGGCAATTACTAAGCCCAACGGAATAGTATCGTTACCAAGAGCTCCTTGGGTGCTTTGCAGGATGGAAGAGCAACAAGTGAAGAAAAAAATTTAAGAGTTTCGGACACCTACTGGATGCATGAGGTGTCTAAAGACTGCTTTCACACGAAACAATGATCTTGGAGGGCTCAACTCTCATGATTGGCATAAGTTTTTACAGTTTGTGCTCCCTATAGCCCTAAAACATTGTCTTTCGGAGGATGTACGAAGAACCATTTATAAAATTAGTTCTTTAGTATGGTGGATCTCTTCTAAAGAGATAAATAAAGATAGCATAGAGAGTGCGAAACTCAATGCTATCGAGGCTCTTTGTAAAGTAGAGAAATACTTTCCCACAAGTATTCTCATTATTCAACTTCATTTACTGGTTCATGTGGTAGATGAAGTTGCAATAGCAGGAAATGTCCATAGTCGATGGATGTTCTTCTTAGAGTGCTTTATGAAGACATTAAAAGGGTTTGTTTGATAGAGGGCACGTCCAGAGGGTAGCATGGCAGAGGGATGGATTTTACAAGAGTCTCTTGTATTCATAACTAAGAAGAAGCAATAGACAATGATCAGGAAGAAACCAGCATAGCAAGCGATTTAGAAGCCATCAATATAGAGATAGATATTCTCGGTGCATCGGATGTCCAAGAGGATGCTAGACTAGAGGATTTTTTAATCAAACACTTGTACATACTAATTTTTGTTTATTTCTTTTGCTAGGTTTTTTTGTACACAATTATTTCTCTATATTACCTTTATTATCACATGCTAATTATTTTGAGTTCTTTTGTTACAGAGCACGATGGGAGACAGTCCTCCAATCACTCCACATTCCATGATAGAGGAGCAATTTTTAGAGTTCATCTCTCAGGTACCTCCTGCGTATATGGCCGCTGCATCACAGTATTGGATCACTCGTGGTAGCACTCCTCCCGGCCTCACTCCTGGTGGCCTCACTCTTGCCGGCCTCACTCCTACCGGCCTCACTCCCGTCGGTGTCACTCCCACCAGTGTCACTCCTGCTGGTGTCACTCCTACGGGTGGTGCTACTCCCGCAGGAGGTATGTCTCCTAGCTTTATGACTCCACCACGACCATCTTTTTAGCCATCCTTTATTGGGTCTAGTAGTATACATGTGTGTCTGACACCTCAGCACAATACAGGTTATGGCCCATCTCGTAGGTCGAGGTCACGCTCTAGAGTAGGAGTGGATCTATAGGTAGGTTCTGGAGGAGGCGGCTGTTGTGGAGGCAGTGCGATGGATGTTGTGTCGCCCACTTCTACTCCTAGGATGAGTACCTCATATGTAGGTACGCCACGCGGTACACCACATGAAACACCACGTACACCTTGGGGTGCTCATGACCATGATGACTCCAAGGTGTATAGTATCCGAGATGGAGCTCCGGTGATGGATGCGGCTGGCAAAGCAATGCGTGCACATATACGATAGCTTTGCTCCATACAGTTTGGACACTCTATCATGTTGAAATGGAGTGAACAAGATAAAGATCGGAAGAATTATATCACACAGACAATTTATCGGGAGTTCCAACCAGTCGATGGACAACCTCTTGTCAGTTCGAAGTGGATTCTGCACACCGCACGTGAAGTTATGTCCCATCGACGATTTGAGGCTCATGATGCTTTCAGAGCAGGCTTACCAAAGCCTATATGGTTATATGTTGAGGAGTGGGATATGATTCATGATGAGTAGCAGCAGACTCCTGATCGATATCGCGAGAAGCGAGATGTCGCAGCCACACGTTTAGTTACGGTTGGACCGTCACATTTGGGCAGCGACAGATATGACACGATGCGTCACGAGTTTGTAAGTACCATTTGATTTATTGAATTTGTTTGTGTTAATTTTCTCATGTATGTTCCTATAATGTTTTGTATATTTGTTGTAGGAGCTGGCAATGGGTCGTCCTCCAACACAAACGGAGGAAGCTTATGGATATCGTCATGGATTGACTGCACTATTGGAGGACTTGGAGGGACGCGGTGCGGTCGTTTCATGGGAGCCTTTGCGATGAGGTAATTAATTTATAAACTTGGTTTTTACTTGTTGTTTGTAAATTTCATGTGAATTTATCTCATTTCATTAATGTTCTTTGTTGCAAGACTATTGATATGGAACATTCTTTGCATGTGTATGGCAGTGGCACACCAAAATTTTGTATTTGATTTTTATATGGAAATGCATTGCTTTGCCACATTTTGTAAAAGCGTCATATATGATAGTGGTTTGCCACACTCTTGTACATGCTTCATTTATGAAATATATAACTCTTTTAGTACATGGTTCATCGTTCATTCTGATTATCTCTTTTGTGTCCAATAATATTCTGTTTTATGAAATCATATTTTGGTTGACATTAGAGTACACATCACATGTACTCGGTTTTTTTTGGGCAGAGTGTATTTTCTTTTGCTAAGCAACATCATGGTAATGTTGCTATAGCAAAAGACAACATAATCTGCCCAAAAAAAATTTTGTAGATATGGTCGTCGATATAAACGATGGTACTCCCCGTAATGTCATCGGAATAAGCATCGGTACACCCAGCGGGCGTCGGTATATGCCACGGTACACCCAGCAGAGGTGTCGGTATGGGCGTCGATATGCATGTGGATAACCGACATTTATATTGACGCATATACAGATGCATATACCGATGCTTATACCGATGCCCATATTGGTGCTCTAATACCGATGCGCATACCGACACCTACACCGACATCGAGGCAAAAATATGCGCGTTCATTTCCCTTGGTAAAAACCTCGGTATACGGCCAATCTGTTGTAGTGAATCCCTAATTCTATATACCTCTAAGATTTATTGTAATTTTTTTTTTTTGCATTCATTTGTTGGTTCCTTCCCTCCTATATCATTGATTGTCTTCATTAAGTTTGTCATTTACCAAAAGTTCTTTGTTTTAAATCGTTTCATTATTCATTGTCTATAGTGTTTCTAGAAACCAATGCCAATAATAATAAACTTTTCTTTTTAGTAATATAGTCTCTAATAAAATGTGCATATAAGCAAATGCACTTAGAAGAAAAATAGGAATTGATTGTTCACATGAGTATTGAGAAATTATTTAAGCTATCACTTTGACATTATTACCAAAGATAGCCCATCCCTTATCAGATTGGAATCAACTGTGTTCTCATTTCTCAATACAACCATAACATTTCATTGATCCATCTCCCATGTGTGTTCTCATTTCTCAATACAACCATAACATTTCATTGATCCATCTCCCATGTGACAGTTGATGGGCTAAGACTAGAAGCATAGCAAAGCAAAGGAGAGCTCCATCCAAGTCACTTTGTATTGAGAAGGACGAGGATGATCCACCTCACAATATGACTGTAATAGAATACTTCAGAATAGTGATTCTATGCAAGATGGAAGATTATGGACTATAATTCACAGAGTGTGAAAGATGGAAAATTAAGAATGACCATCATGAGTCACGACCAAAATGTCCATACATGTGAGTTTGCAGTTGAGGCAAATTAAGTAAATGATGATGATTATGGTGGAAAATTAAATTTCATAATTGGGTCTAATAGAGTAGCTTTTTCAAGGTTCTACTTCTAAAGAGAAGCTCTTCATTGAACGGGAAGCCGATAAGATACTTCTAAAGAGAAACTCATTGCTAAACAAGAATTCGAGAAGCATCGAGGTTTAGATGCATGTGTGTTCTACTAGTATTGTGCATGAGTGCAACTCTCTGTTTCTTTTCTAAGGCCATCTAGAGATCTTGAGGAAGCATAAAGCCTCTATGATCATTGTGTGTTGGCATTACAACACATTTCAAAGACTTGCCTAGGAAACTTAGAGAGAGAGAGAAAGAGAGAGAGAGAGAGAGAGAAAGAGAGGTATATCTAGCCTCTGTGCCTGAGAGAGAAAACAAATTATAGTACCTTCAATACTAAAACAACACTTTCCTCCTATGTACCATCAGATTCTTGCTCTCATGAGTACAAATTCCAGCCAATTTCAAGAGCTACTACAAAGAGAAGTGTAAGAGATCTTCGTGTGTACAGACACTAATTTCATCTACAATATATGTCTACTACGTGACACATGAACAAGAAAATAATGGTTGTTAATAAGTATTTTATTCTTAGCATTAATCCACATGGATGCAAACCTACATGCTTATTACAAAAATGAACATAGACATCATTGCAGGCAAACTTGTGAGACAAATTTTGCTACACATGCAACCTAGAGAGAAATCACATGAGATTTTCCCCATGTTATTTGCTTCAAAATCCCCGCATGCCATGTGCATTGCTCCTTGATCATTACATAAGAGATGATGTCATCTCTCTCCAATACAATGTGCTTCACAGATATATCTGCTACCGAATCTTTTATATCCAATTATTAGATGCCTTAAATGTGCCAAGGTCCAAGAAAAATCTATCATTACTATCAACATTAACCAAGATTAAATTGCTACTTTCATTGATGATAGGTGTACATTTCATGGTCTCTTTGATGATTGTGATAATACAAATAGCATTTGGTATGCTATGTTGTGGGATTTATGAGTTCACAAATCCTGGAAAATTTGTGGATGATTGTGCATGTGTAGTTTAGAATTTTGTTGAGCCTACCAATGGATGACTTCATAGGTTATGCAAAAGTGGCAAAATGATGACTTGGAAAAGTGGTGCAGAGGTGGTGCACAAGTGGCCAATAACGTGGTGAAGAGGTAGTGCACAAATAGTTGTTCACAAGGGTCTTGTAGGAAAAGTTAAATGTATGTTGTGAAAAGGTATTTTTGAAGAACTTTTTAAAGTTTTTAAAGTGTATGGAAAGTCCATGTGAACCCTCCCTTATGCGCACATTTTGGAGAAACTAAAGTCAAAAATGGAAAAGATAAGAAGTGAAGGCATACAAGCTTATGTGTGGTCCTCATTTAAATTTTTTTTTTCCATAAAGTCACTACAAGAGAAAATAGGAAATTGTTGGTCTTTACATAAGAAGTTTATGCAAGATCTGCCACATGAGAACAGACTTTTTGACCTCAATTAGGGGGTGCCAAATAAACATGAATTTTAGTTCCCATCGTAGTTTGGTCCAAGAAAGGCACCATCTCTTGTTACGAGTGTGGTGAACACCTAAGTTCTCTTTGAAGTTGGGGGTTCTGGATAGCTTCTTACCATTGCTCCATTTGAGGCCCTCCAGGCAAGGAAGATCCTGACCATAGAGAAGGCGGGTAGTTGAGCGGTCCCATGCTAAACCCCTGCTTTGAAGAAGAGTCCATTCCTCAAGGGTAACTCTAAGTCTCGGATCCAATTCTTCGAACCTAATCCACTGGTTGGTCTCTTGTTTCCAGAGTTGTTTCCATTGTTTGAACCCCTTGTTCCATAATCGCTTTGCAGTTTGGAGGTTCCAAGACTCCACCCCCCTAATGCCGTGGATCGGGAACCAGATAGAGTCATTTTGTCTTATCCCTGCCGCCCACTTCCGCTCATCACTGATTCTGATGAACTGTTTGACCTTGTTCCAATTCTTCCATAAAGAACACACGAGGCTAGAGCCTTTAGGGGACACCGGGTGGGGGGAGAACAAAAGCGTGAGAATCCCTATGTCCTTCCAACCAGGATGGCCAACTAAGGTAAGGTCTTCTGTGTTTCTGAAGATCAATTTAGCCCAAGAGGACTCCCTATTGCTCCAAGCCTTGATAAGCCACTTTGCCGCTGTCGTAGGGCTTTTCATCTCTACTCTCGCTTCTTCTTGTCTCAAAGCAGATCATTGTTTGAAACAAAGGTTCACGGTGTCAAGCTCAAGGAAAATCGTATTTTTTCTTAATTGTTCGTTGGAATGTTGGCAAAATGTCCTGGAGATTTCACCTCCATGAAGTAATAGTTAGGTTGCTCATTTTTGTAGACATGTATGCCAAATGTGGGTTGTGAGCAGAGACATAAGCATTGTTTGATGAATTTCAGTCATGGGATGTTATCTCTTGGAATTCATTAATTACTAGCTATGCATATTTGGAGATTTTATTCTGATGTCCTCCATAACATTTGTGGGTACCGAGTTTATTAACGTTCTAACTCTGGAATATTATATGTGGATGGTATGGTGAAGATGAGTGGCAACGAATGAAAAGGTGAAAAGAAAAGAATGGCGCAGCTTTGATGTGACAAAAAGGAAAAGTGGGATTTTGTATGAAAGGCAGATGGTAGATATTAAGCCGACAACCGATAGAGCGAACTCTATCTTCGTGGGGGCAACACCAATTCGCTGCTCTGGACATGCGGGAAAGAGGGTGTCCAAAGTAGATGCGCACATAGTGGCAGAGGATGGCATGCATCGGGGAACCGCAAGTGAAGTAACATGCAGATATATGCGAGGAAAGAGGAGACCAACTGGGGTTTGATTTGGCAATTCTTGGCGATTTTCACTGATAGCCGCTCAACAGTACTAAAGTTTTCTGAAGTTTGGAGGAACGTACGTGCATGATCGGACGAGGAGGATGGCACTAAGAAAAGGAAGGAAGGCCTATCGGGTTTTTTTGGCTTGGCAGGGTACACTCACAGAGATAGACAGCGCTGTTGATCAGCGATCATTTCCAGGGGCTTGTTGCAGCGCTTCATCGGAAGATTGGAAGGGAGAAGTCGGATCTGAGTGTGAAAATTAGAGCATATGATCTGAGAAGGAGGGAAAAGGTCAATTTCTATGGAACATCTGACAAGCAACGCAGAGTAGTGCACACGTATTTGATCTGAAGGAGGCCAATTCGAGTATAGGGAGAACTCTGCTGCTTATGAATCAACACAGGGAATCGCTCCGATAGCAGTGATTGCATCGGCTCAATTTCCAAAGTTTGACACAGCCCTTATACATTTCAGGTTCTGAGATGGCGAGTCTTTGCGAATGAAGGTAGAGCTTCAGAGGGGGAGACGCAGATGGTGAAGTCTACATAGGAAGCCAAGGAAGAGACATTTTGGGGCTATTTGTCACGCTTTGATGTGAGTTAGACAGGCATCTTCCCTGCGGCATGGAGGCCAATTTTCAGCAAAACTAATTTGGTGTAGACTTGCGCAACGAAGCACAACTTTAATGGGAAGGCTCTGACATCCGACACCATCTTCTCGTACCTGTTTCAAATATTTGTGGAAGTGGGCGGTGTGAGCAAAGATAATTTCATGATGATCATTATTGAAAGATTGACGACCTTGATGCTGATGGAGGGATGAAATTCTGTATGCATATTCTGATTGGTGCGCTCACTTCTCCAGATCTCCAGACTTTATATCTGTGCATAGTTCTAAAGGTACATTTGTTTTTGAATATATCTCACGATTTGAAGTAACGTTCAATGTTGGAAGCCGACTTCGATCACGAATTTCAACAACGCTACCAACTTTCATGGTCTGAACATGTTGCTCTGACACTTTCACTCTCTTCGTGGAACTGAATAATCCTATTAAACCTATCTCATGATATGAAGAAATTTTGCTTATCTATTATTTTTCCCTTTTATCCAAAATTTCATTGAACGTTTCCCTCTTACCCCAAAATTTCTGTTAATCTAGTCCATGCCACTCCGATGGTCGTTCTGCTTTTGTACCGATTCTGCCGTTTTGTGATTAGAATATTATGCCTTAATCTAAAAAATCTAATGACTTCGACTGTCGCTGAAGAGAACTGATGATTAGAGGTGTTCGTATCAACCTCTGGACGAGGAGTTTATAGAATCACGCCCGCATTAACATTTCCGTTCAATATTATGACTGACTTAAGAGTGCCAAGCAATTTAAAGGTTTTGATCTGATTGAAATATCTACTTTTTCTATGGAACTGATTGGAATTTATGTACATGTGTCGACAATTGGATAAATCCATCAGCTTTCAATGCTATAGATAATCTCTGTGATGAACACAACTCTCTCTGCTCCAATTAAGACCAGCAACAATGAGATTTAATTCCATCGGACATGCTCAATCATACTGTCGATTCTCTTGAATGTGTAGGTTCTATAAATGACATGATAGAATTACGCGCAATTTTGTATAGATAAACAATCATGGAGTTTCGTCGAGTTCTTCAATGATATAAGTAAGCAATTGTTTTTTCTCGAGCGTGTTGATCTTTGATGTTCTAAGTTGTAAAAATTTATGAATGATAAAATAAACTTTGTGTATAAGACAATATATACTACACTGAAAGCTGACCAAACATTCAACATACAGTTACTAATGATTATGAACTTCGTATTGCTGGAGCATTAAAGTGGGATAATCTTTCTTAGAGTAATAAACGTTTGATGCCGCATTCGCATGATCGTCTTTGTGACCGTGAGTCATAAAGTATTTGTTTGCTAACTTTCTTGATTGCTGTGGAGAAAAAACTTTGCATGTACCTCTTCATGGCCTCACGAACTTACATAATGAATTATGATAGAATTATCGATATTGTTTCTTTGATGAATTGAATTTCATTCTCGGCAATTACATAGAGGAACTATGTGTTGGTCCAAGCAGAATTACATGATGATGCCAAAGAAGAATATAGGACATGGCGGTTTTATGAAATGATAAGCATTTGCAGAAGTTTTATATGATAAACCTTTGATTTTTGAACTGATCACTTTTCCTTGAGCCTTCAACACACCTGAGTTTGCTTCAAGCACCCTGCGTGCGCCCTAATTTTTCGGCGGTTGGCTTGATCCACCGACCGTCCCTTTCGCGCCAACACCGCCAGCTTGTCAGCCAACCCAACAATATCTAAAATTCCCAAGCCCCCTGAGTCTTTAGGGCTAACGCAAGTTTCCCATTTGATTTTGGGAATCCCCCTCCTGTTGGGGTCCCCAGTCCAAAGGAAGTTTCTGCAGATTCTTTCCACTTTGGCCAAGTCTTTCTCCTTAGGTCTCCAACACGAGATAAAGTAAATAATTGTAGACATCATAAATGTGTTAACAACCATAGCACGCCTTGCCAAGTTGACTTGCATACCTTTCCAATGATTCAACTTGCTATCTAACGCTATCTAACTTGGATAGCACCCAGTTCCAACGTTGGTCCATTGAGATGTCGAATCCCATTGGAATGCCAAGGAGATGGAAGACTTGACCTCTAGGGATAACTTGACACCCCTGATCCACCAACAATTGGGGAGTAGGCCCGCTGATTGCTCTAAAAGCAGTTAGATGTTCATATTGTTCTGTGTGTTACCTTTCAGCTCAATTGTGTTGACAGTCTACTTGGTGGCTATTTGGATTGTTACATTCCCCTCATTTTTCATTATCTATGTTCCTTTCCCTAGTTTGAAGGGGGCTTCGAAGGGAGATCATAACATTATTTCCTCTTCTTTTTCTTGGGCTAATACTACACATGTGGTGTCAGATACGGGGGGGTTATACCCCCTAAATGCACACGAGTAAGCAGCAGCTGGAAGGCATGTGTGAAGATTACAGGGAGTGGTGGAGGAGGCACGGAAAAAAAGGGGATTCGTTTTTCTTGCTCAGGGGGATTTTTTGGGCGTGATGTGAAAAGGAGAGAAGGTCTGGCTTCAAAGCAGAAATGACTTATTGGCTCAACTATTTTTCGGAAATTACTAGTGATAACAATTGAATATAATCTGCATCAGAAAAACTTGATGCTTGACTTGAAGAGGAAGCTTCTGTCTTCATGATTTTGGACATGAAGTTCATGCGCTTGTGAATCGTATAGTGACGGATGAAATATGTTCTCACAGAAACCAAGGAATAGATCGCAGTTGAAGGAAGGGCTTTTACAGTTGAGTAGACACGAGGATGGTACAACGAGTTGTGTACTTTGATCTAAGAAAAGGCACAAATATTAGCGCTGCATGACAATCTTCTATGAAGGAAATGGACGCATGAGGATGTTCAAGGTATGAGGAACTCTTACTGCATGAAGAAGCAAAGTCTATGGCTCAAAGTTTTCTACATTATGTTTGATCCATATGATTTGGCTGCACAATCCTTTTAACTGACACAAGATGTTGTTTTCATAAGATGCATGAGGATGTTCAAGGTATGAGGAACTTCTAGTGGATATAGTCAAGTCGCTGTGAATATCGAAATCCATGGCCGATTTAACTTTGAATATCTGCATCTACTACTAGTTCTGCTCACAGGTGCGAAGAGAAGAATTAGAGGATTTTTATCTTTGTGCTTTAGAGTAAGAATTCGGCCAAATTATTCTTACATGGACATTGGTGCAGTTTTGGTATGAGATTATGCTGCTTTATTGTTTTGCAAAATCCAGTTGAATTGAGTTGTTTTTGAATTGGCTCTCACCTGCTAACAAGATGTACTGTAGATGATTTTCAATTAGCCAGTGATTCATGAAGTCGTAAGAAAATAATTGAATTCAATGCTTGCTGTGAACATATTCTGGAGTTATTTTAGTGCAATAGAGATCATTTGATGGAACTAAGACCTGCCATGTATGAAGTTTCTTAAAACAATTAGATCTAGAGGATTAATGGTTTAATCCTTCATGTCTACTCCATGAAGTCACGAGTTCAAAGACACGGAGTTACGAATTAAGAAAATTGCCATATTTTATGCAGAAAGACTTCAATTCAGGGATATAAACCTTAATAGAAGATAAAACATTATGGTTTGATATATGCGCACTGAATTCTTATGCTTTTGTTTGATGTATTGCATGATGTACATTGGGCGAATTTCAGGTTAGAATTTCCTTCTATATGCCCCTCTATTCTGTAACCTGGTGTCCATACGATATCAAGATTATGCTTTGCATTCATGGAACATGATTTGATCAATTGAAAAGACACTTGTTCTTTCTCTGAACATCCAAGTGTGAGCATTCGACACAGAATCTTATGAAAATTGTGCTTGCCTCATCTTCAAAAATTAATTGTTGTATAACTTGTCGATGTATTTGTAAGAATGATAGGAAAGAGCAATGTACGTCTAATCCATGTACAGGAAACGATGGGCAGAGGGGGAAGGAGAATACTACTAGTCTAAAGCAGTTGCTTTATCCTCAACTAAAGTAGAGTGCAGAGGTTTCCCCATAGCAACTCAAGAGGCAATATGGTTAAATGCATTGTATACAGATTTGGGACTTGTGAGTTCCAAACCTCACATATTTGGAGATAATGTAAGTTCCATGCATCTAGTAGTAAGACCTATTTTCCATGCAAGAACCAAACACATAGAGGTTCATTACTACTTCATCAGGGAGAAGCTCATGGCAAAGAAAATTGACATTTCTTTTTTTCCAACTGAAAAGAAAATAGTAGATATGATGAGGAAGGCACTTGATGGAATAAAGTTCTATAGACTTAAATCAATGGCAGGTATTCAACCTATTAGAAAATCAAGACTCAAGCATACTTTAGCTTGAGGGGGAGCTATTGGAACATCAAGCTTACACTATGCTTGAGGTGGATTTTATCTACATCGAAAAGCTATCGTTTGGATTACATCAAAAGAATATCCATTGGAGAGTTCTTTTAGTTGTGCTCATTTATTGTATTTTTTTTAAATATTCTTCATGGATCATTTACCATTGTAAGTTTCTAGACCTTTACATATGTAAAAGTAGAAAAAGAGAGCTAAACTTCCATGAATTTGAGGTGGTTTAGTTGCAATCAATGAATCAATCAATCACCTAAAAGTAGATCAAACTAGATCTTCACTTTTCCTAGATTATAGGGAAGTGAACTGATTCCCTCCAATAACTAATTCTACCTTCATTTGAATTCAAAATCCACTTGTAGAATTTAAGGAGCACTTTAAGAGTCTATATAAAAACTTCAAATAACTTGTACATTACATGGAAGAAATATATATACACTTGTGGCCATTATTGTCTTGCTCCTTCATTTTTTTGCATCATCTTCTTCAACAACAGTAAGCTTGCAGAGGCTGATGCTTGCTCTACAGAGCTCCAAATTGGATGAATGAGCACTCATTGGAAAGATATTAGTTTCTAGGTTATGTGTATAAATTTTTAAAGCATTGGGCTTAGTAATTTGGAAGAAAGCTTAGTTTTTCTATCTTGGGGTCTATCTCTATGCATTCCTGAAAAATAGGAGGTACCACTGTTGAGTGTGTGCTTCATTCCAAAAGAATATTTTTCTTATTTCCTGTAATCTTGTGCATTTTATACACTCAAACCTATGTGTATCACTCCTCCAAAAGGATGTTTTATAATTGTAATCATGCTAGCTGCTTGAGCATTTGAAGTTGATTGTCTCATCCAAAGATAAATAAGTTTTTTGAGCTAGTTAATGTGCAAACCTATATGTTTTGTATCGACTCTTTTCCCTTGATGCTACAAAGTACGTAGTGCATTTTTTTTGCATTTATCACATTCCTATAAGGTCTATTTGAGTCTCCATAAGCTCAAGGGTTGGTCTTATGCTGGTTGGCTAGACCAAACTTTGTCGCTTCGCAACTAATTTTTTACCTCCTACAAGCTTCTCCAAGTTCTTTCAGGTATGTGGAAATGTAATCTCTATTTTCTATGCAAGAAAAATTTAAGAATTAGTGATTTATTGCAATATGCAAAGTATATAAATATAAGTAGAAAATATAGTAGGAAAACAAAAAGAAAACATGATCCTACACCAAAGCTCTAGTTCCACCTTTGATTGCAGTTTCTCTTACATAACAAGGTACATTTCCATCACCATCGCAGGTAGGGTGAAATTTGAGATATAATCAAAGAAGCGATGTTGATAGAAGGTGAACATTCATTGGAAGCCCAAAATATGAGTGTATGATTAAGGCCAAACATGTTACATATGTTTCTTTACAAAATAGTACACTCGGATATTTTGGCTTTAAAACCATAGAATAGAAGTTTTAAAATTATTTTAATTTAAATTCACCATTGGGCTAACATTCACCCTTATTTCTTTCCCTCGATCATGTATTGCAATTCTTGAGAGACTACCATGATGTCTTGGACTTTTACCGGCCTTAAAGGAGTAGATCCTAGCATATGCTCTCATAGGGTTCCAATGATAGCACATGATAAGGTGATGAAACAAAAATCATATGCTTAAAATGATACAATTTTTCCAAAATCAAGGGAGTAAGTGAATGATTGCTGGGTTTAGGATTCATCTACCAGATAGGGCACACAAATTGGATCACACATCATGGTGGTATCAAAGAAAAATGAGAAGTTATGGGCATTCATTGATATTAAAATTTGACCATTAAAGATAGATAACCTCTCACAATTATTGAACATCTTTTGGAATGCATTGCTGGAAAAGAAGTTTATGGCTTCGTTGATGGATTGTTACATTACAATCAAGTGGCCATTGCATCAGAAGACCCGCACAAAATGACATTTGTTGTAGAGTGGGGAATCTACACATTTTAAGTCATGCCTTTTAGATTGGGTAATGCTCCTGCCACTTTCCAAAGATTGATGTGTCACATATTTAAGTATTTTTGAGGAATAGCATGGAAGTATATGTAGATGATTTATGCTCTTACTTTGAGCAATGAGTCCAACACATACCTACTTTGCAGAATATCTGTGATGAATGCAAGACTTATAGGGTGTGCGTAAATAAAAAAAATGTATTTTTATCATAAGGCAAAGTAAAATCCTTGGCCCTATCATTTGAAACAATGAAATCTTGATGCATGAGGAAAAAATCAAGGTTATTCTTGATTTACCTAGGTCAAAGAATTCCAAGAAGGTTCAATCCTTCATGAGACATTGTAGACAATAGTGATGACTCATACACATGTATGCAAAGCCAAATTACTCTATGGATTTCTTGCACATTTGAATGGGCTGATCAATGCAAAGATGCATTTTTAGAACTGAGGAAAAGGTTGATTGAAAATCACCTTGAATGAACCAGATTTAACTTGACCATTCCATGTTCATGTGGATGCATCAAAGTATGCTATATGATGCATTCTACATAAATTGCACCAAAAGGAAATATGGATTTTCTTATTGCATATGATAGCAGACACTTAAACATGGTAGAAAACAATTATACCACAATAGACTGTGAAGCATTAGCAATGTTCTACATAGTAAAGAAGTTTAGACATTGTCTTTTGCCCAAAAAGTTCAAGTTTTTTGTAGATAATCAAGCTCTACTATATATCTATTCAACAAAACCATGTGCCATTGGAAGGTTAGTACATTTGTTCTTACAACTCATGGAACTTGATTTTGAAATAGTAGTGAAGAAATGTAACATGTATATTAGAGTAGATCATTGTTACAGACTAACCAACGGTGAACCACCTAGTGGAGCAGCAAATGATCTAACAAATGCATCTAGTGGGAAAGAAAAATAGTGCTTGCTCTTACATTTCAATCCACCATGAAATCATTTCTAAAACTACTAAGCCCATCCATGAAACTACCAAGTTTCACATAATTGTAAGAAATCCTTGTATCAAGGCAGCCAAGGAGTTCTAGTTTCTTGTGTGGATGATGAGGAGAAACTAGATTTGATTAAGAAAGCCCACATAGGTTAGTTGAGACAATGTACATTGTGAAATCTTAACGGAGAAGGAGTGTACTAGAATATGATGGAGAAGGATGTTCATGAACACATAAAGTCTTGTGGAATATGCAATCCTATTAATCCAATCAAACATGCCGCACTATTTCATGTTACCATGGCACTCGATTGAAGCAAGACAATTGTTGACTACTTGCAACATGGAAAGTATCCTGAAGAAATCACACCCGAGAAAAGAAAGCCCTATAAGAAGAAAGTAAAGACTACAAGATAATAGGAGGATAGATGAACAAACATGGTAAAAATAAATATTTAAGATTATGCATACAAGAGTCAAACTACTTACCTATTCTCAAAGTAGCTCATAAGGGAGTACTTGTTGGGTATTTTTCTCCTACAAGGATGACAAAGATTATCTTACTTGTTGGACTTTGGTGGTTGATGCTATACATGGATGTGGTGGAATATGTAAAATGATGTGGCATTTGCCAAGAAGAAATATCCATTTTGGCAATGGTTTAATGCCTCTAAGATCAATAATTGGAAGCAAAGCTCTTGCGAAGTGGAGCTATAAACCCTCCAATAACAGGCTATAAGTTTAGCTACCCTAGATAGTGACATGCTACCAATGTATTAGCAGATATAAGGTTAAGTTATACGAAACATCTCTCACTAATGAGATTCTAGAGAGATTGTGCAATGATCAAAAGAGGAACGAACAAGCAAATCAAATTGGAGGGTAGGTATACATGAAAGCTTTAGAACAAAAAAAAAAAAGAAACTTTGGGAGAGATATGCATATGACAAACCACAAAAGGATGACTATCTAGAATCAATTTTGATCTCTACCTACTCAAGAGAATCTCAAGATCCTAGATAGGAGATCTTTCATAACCATACACTTGGGATATGTGAATTAATTTGCCAACAACAAATGATTCAACTATCTCAATTTCTTTCAAATGCCTAATCCACGCATCATGATCAAAGGGTGACCAATCACTAGAATCACAGATGGATGAATTTTCTTCAAAACTTTCACAACAAGTGGTATCACCATTCACCAAAAATGATAAGACGAATCGGTCCTCAATACAAGACATTGAAGACAAAATAGATATGGGTCGTGAAAGAGTCACATTCTTCATAGCCATAAGAGAAGGAGACAAATCAATCGATCATGCAAGAACAAGTAAACCAAAAAGGAGACTACAATAAAAAAGGAGACTACAAGAACAAGGAGACTACAAAAAAAGGAAATCCAACTAAAGAAGGTAAGAGCGGCCACAATTTCAACAAATTTGGGTACCAAAGGAGATTTTAGAGGCACAATGACATAAGACAAGGATATGGATACTAAAATGGAAGTCAATGAACGCAATATCAAAGCAACGAGCTGAAATGAACAAAGAGGAAACCTCAGCAAAGGTAGGAATCGATGAGATGTGCACAAGGTAGAAGGTCTCAATCTTATTTACTCAAAATGTTCCACTAATCTAGAGGCTAAGGGGAACACATACTATGAACTCACAAAGTCATCTTAAAACTCGCACATAAAATAATATTAAATACAAAGCACTCATAACCGCATAAACATCAGGACACTCAACCACCACATTGGAAATCAAAGGGAAAATGAAACCCTCGCCATCAAAATCCCCTGGATACCTCATGAAGGATATGTCACCATTGCACCATAAAGAACATGTGCACCTAGAGTATGCAAATATAGGGACATATTACAAGGTCTTGTATAAGACAATTGATTTTGAATACCCATGCATGCACACACAAACCTCCAAGAGGGGGGAAGCAAAACCCAAAAAAAAAATAAAAAAAAAAATCTTAAACACCTCAATGAGCGCAAGCTACTTTCATATGTATCATATGAGTCTTTTATATAGTATGGCTTTTCATGGTCTTATTATTTTTCTTTTACTCCTTTTTATTTCGTTTGCATGCCCCTTTTCTAAAACAAACTCGCACACCATGTCTTGAGATTGTACCTCAATGGCACCAATCACTACACACACCATCATGTTTGAGAGAAATGCTTACACTTTTTTGCATGAAGATGATGTAACCAATTTAATGCACAGAAAAACTTTGTTTCTTTTATTTTCTTTTGCTTTTGTCAAAATCTCTACAATAAACTTCAAGCAATAAAGAACAATGACATCCAACACTCGTGGGGGTAGGATGTTAGGACTATGCAAGAAGGAACCTCTAAAGAGGGTGAGATGTAGTAACTACAAAGCCCCAAGTAGATTGTACCAAGATACCTCCTGCCATGGACAAAGGAAACCATGTTGAACCTCATATTCCATGTGACTTTCTATATCTCATGATTGGTTCATAATTTGGAGAAACTAATGCTTTTACTGTGTCAAAACATGCCAAAGCCCTAAGATCGATTGTCTTCTTACTTGATTCTGATATCCAAAGGTCATGTTTCAAATCAATGACATCATCAATTTGTAACCACCATTGACGAACTGCCTTTGAAAACCTATATAAGGAGGGGTTGGCCACATACATTCTCAGTCTTCCCAATACCAGACTTGGGAGCTCAAGGAGTCGTGATCACCAAGTAACTAGTCTCCAAGTTCCAGTTCGAGTTCTAGTCTTGTCCTTTGTTCTAGTCTTGTTTATTGTTGTATCTAGGACATTTTGTCTTGTCTTATTGTAATCTTGTAGCATGAGATCCTGTCAAGTTATTTCTTGTATCTAGTTCATCTCCTTTAAGGGAGTTCTTGTATTCAAGAGATCTTGATTCATACCTATGGTCCTAGGTTGTGGGATCTTCTGTAACATCTCTTGTTGAGTTATCTATACCTATCAATCCCAGGTTGTGGAAGTTCTTGTATTAGTTATATATTCTTGTATTATTTCCCTATGTGGGTGATCTTGTAATCGAAAGCGTAATTCCAAAATCTTGTCTGTCTAGTAAGAGGACACAATCTAGTGCTCCCTTGACATTTTGGCAAGGATAGCTTTTATCCAAGACAAAGCATCATAGAGAACACTTATGAACAGATTGTGGCATCACTTTAGAGTCTCCAAAAACAAGTCGAGGACTTAAGTCTTTGACAAACACAAGTCAAGATGGGACATCCCATGCAAATAGGTGCACTCATCCAAGAATTAGAAGAATGAATCAAGAGTCTTCAAGCAAATCAGGAAGTATTTAAGTAAACCAACATCCTAGTTCATCCTTCATCAAGGAACCCAAGATTTGCATGGTAGAAAATTTTTATGGTGATCGCACAAAGTTTCATGGGTTCCTACAACAAGTCAAACTATACATCCTTATGCAACCTTCTAGATATTGTGATGATGATCGAAGGTCAACTTTATTGGAACCCTGCTTTGTGGTCAAGTGTTATCATAGTTCACCCCAATCTGGGACAAAGACATGGAAGTACTTCTTGACTATGAGGGGTTTCTATGAGAGCTCACTGCCACATTTGGAGATGCAAACATGAGTTTTTGAGTGGCAAAAACAAAACTACGGAAGCTACATCGAGGTAACCACTTTGCCACTCACTTGGCACGAAGATTATTTCATAAGACAATTTAGATGGGTTTAGGAGATGATGTGAAGGACCTTTTGCTCATGATGCTAGAGGTTTAGACTTTGAATGAATACATCATGCAAGCCATTCAACAAGTAGAAGGAAGACTTTGCCAATGGAAACCCTTCCAGCCCACTCCCAGAGAAGAACCTATGCCTAAACCTATGTAGATAGACATAACTAGGTTCCAACCTCTAACTCCATAGGAAAAGCAGAGAAGGGGAGGTAACAAGTTATGCCTCTAGTGTGGAAACCTTGACCATATTGCAGCTAATTGTCCCAACAAGAGAACAAACTCTAGAGTCACAGTAACCCTTGTAGACTAGGGAAATGAGGAAGTCCAATTGTAAAGGAGACCATATAGTCAGACCAGTATATAAGAAAGGTTCTCATAATTCTAGCAACACCCATAGAAACATGTCTTGCCCCTGTCAAGTTTATCATGCCTAAGAAGACCCTTTCCCTTAAAGTCCTAGTCAATTCGAGAGCCTGCTCTGGTGAAGGATTGGTTAAGAAACACAAGATTCCACTGCTTCAAAAGAACAAATAGTAGTAGTTGAAGTAGTGGATGGATGACCTCTAGCATCTAGAAATATTACCAAGGAAACCACACCATTAAGAGGACACTTTGGTGATCATGATTCCCACATATGTTTTAATGTTATATCAAGTCTAGTAGACCTTGTTATCATTGGAATGCCATGGCTAACAAAACAAAATCCAGACATAAAATGGAAGAAGAATAAAATCACTAGTCATGATATGTTGAAGAATCCAACATATTTGAAGCCAAAGCCTTCATGCATGTAGCAAGAAAGGAGCCAATATATATGATCTATGTTGTACCACCTTGAGAGTCCAAGAAAGATGATCCACTAAAGCTACCTAGTCAGTACCAAGATTTTCAAGATATCTTTGAGAAGAAGAATGCAGATTTCCTCCCAGAGCACAGACCTTATGACTGTGCCATAGAAGTTTGAGAGGGAGCACAACCACCCTTTGGACCAATCTATAGACTATCCCCAAAGGAACTTATAGAATTACATAAGAATATTGATGAGAATCTAGCCAAGGGTTTTATCAGACATTCAAAGTTTCCTGTAGGATCCCTTATCCTATTTGTAAAGAAGAAGGATGGGACTCTCCGAATGTGTGTAGACTATCGTGGGTTGAATAAAGTAACTATAAAGAACAAATACCCTCTACCACTCATATCACAGCTCTTGGAACACCTTGGGAAAGCAAAGTTCTTCACAAAGATTGACCTTCGAGGAGCTTACAATCTTGTCAGGATCAGAGAAGGAAATGAATGGAAGACAACATTTTGAATAAGGTATGGGTATTTGAGTATGTAGCTATGCCATTCGGTCTCACAAATTTCATCTTTCAACATGTGATGAATGATATCTTTTGTGAGTATTTAAATTCTTTTGTGGTAATATACATCAATGATATCTTGATATTCTCAAAAAATCTAGAGGATCATGAATCTCAGGTAAAGATAGTCCTAGAGAAACCAAGACAATTTCATAACTTCCAAGCTAATAAAGCAAAAAGATTTAGAATTAGAGGTCTACTGTATCCACTGGAAATACCTCACGAAAAGTGGCAAAGTATTTCAATGGATTTTATAGTGGGCTTACCCAAAACTCAGAAAGGATACAATTCAGTTTGGGTCATAGTTGATTGATTGACCAAGATGGTCAAGTTTGTTCCAACCTGTACAATCGTAAAGACATAAGAATTGGCTCATTTGTTTATGGAAAATCTTTATCGTTTTTATGGTCTTCCAAATGACATAGTGTTTGATCAATATAGATTCACAAGTCATTTTTCGAGAGTTGATCTTAGTTGATTTTAGGAGGATATGCTAAAAGCACATGTATCTCCAATGCAAATAAATTGGGATGAATATTACCACTTGTAGAGTTTGCGTATAATAGTGCTAAGCATACTGCAACAAGATTCACCCCTTTGATGTTGATGTATGGGTTTCAACCAAAAGACCCTTAAGTTGTAGGTCTTTCTTAGAAGACATGAACTTCAAGTTGAAGTTTGCAAGAGACAATTTAAAGAAAGCAACCAAAAGATTACACTAATCCTAAGTGATGGGCAATCTCTTTTGAAATTGGATAACAAGTGTAACTTTGAGTTCTGAAAAGATCCCAAACTCTTAAAAATGTACATCATCCAGAGTTGTCTCCTAGATTTTATGGCCCTTTTAGGATATTATGAAATGTCGTAACAATGGTGTATAAAGTTGAATGTCCAATAGATTGTTGGATTCACTCTATTTTCCATGCCAGTCGACTTAAGAAGAAGTTAGATTACTTTGAAAACTTGGTTTCAACTAACACAGTTATTCAACCTCTTTTAATAAACTATGTTCCCTGTGAACTTGAGAAGGTGCTACGTATTTGTGATAAACAAACGAGAAATCATTCATATCAATAGTGCTTAGTTCAATGGAAAGATGGAACACAGAAAAGTGCCACATGGGAATGTGTGAGTTCCTTCAAGAAGAAATATACTTTGAGTGCTACTCCTATTGCTATCCTCATAAATGAAGGCCATCTCAATAGCCTCTACTAAATTTTAACATCTTTCTTTCCTCACCAATGGTTTAATGGTCTCCCTTAGGCCCAACATAAATTAGTGCATGTGAAGAAACTCTAGGATAGACTCGTGTACTTTGAGAGGGAAACATGTTGATACCTATCCATATATTCTTGGGCAATTTGAATCTTTTGATTGATGAAGAACTAGGTGCCAAACACTCTATACCTCTCGTATGGGGAAATACAGTTAATTTGAAACAAGACTTTGAAATCTACTCAACTATGTGGCTCTATCCTACCATGCTCTCTTTTTTTCCATCACCAATGGGCTACATTCATGAGGTTTCATGTGGCTTGTTAGCAGAGACAAAGGGGAAGAGAAACAAATCTTTTGTGTAGCTAATGTACATATCCCATATGTGTTTGTATAGGTGCTTATTTTGATAGAGAGGAAACATATCCTCACATACATATGGACTTATGTGAGAGAGAGCTTCTTGTCTACTTGAGAACCTTGGAGTGTTGTTAGGTGGCTCCCTGTTTGTTATGGCTTTAATTCATGTGTGAAAGCATCGATTGGGTGCACATAAGGGGCTCCCTTGGGGGTGCCTCTTGAGCCTGTTAGTGGGTGCTTCTAGGCTATCCTTTGCTGCAACAACCAAAAGAGTCCTTTTTACAACTTTTTGTGATGAAGAAACTGCACCAAAGCTCATCTCTATGGTCTTTTTACGAAGATAGAAGCTTGCTTCACACTTAAAAATGCCCAAATACTTTTTTCATGCTCTAGATACCAAATGTGAGAGTCTCACTTAAAAGCCAAACAAATGGTTATGTGTATGACTCACCTTTCATCCATTTAACCCCTCTTCTCTCAAGTTAGAATGCATCTAGATTCCTTTAGCGTGACATGTGGCCATCATGCTTCTTGAAATCACCTTTTAAAAGTTGAGCCTTATACTTCCCTAGCTTAGAACCTTGGCATGCAACCCTTGTTCTTATACACACATGGTGATGACCTATTTGCCCTATATCCAACACGTTGACAAATTATCTCAACTCTAGTGCCAAACCCCCTACTTAGGCTATGCCTACTTGCTTAAGATTGAACTTTTCATTGGTATATCTATATCCACACTTCATTGTAGTCTAACTTATTAATCTATTTCTTCAATCATCTTGAAACCATTTACATTGCTTCAAATCAAGTTTGGAAGCTCTTACAATCTATTTGAAGTAAGCATGTGTTGGAAAATACTTGTTCTCTCCTCATTCCTAGTATTGGAATTCAATTAAAAGTAAAGAGTAGAGGACATAAAACCCATGAGAGCCCTGTTCCCAACAAAGCAAGGATTAATCCAAAGTGGGACACACATGGTGTAATGGTAACACATTGATCCTCTCTTCAATCCAAGGTTCAATATTTAGAGATCTCTTCAACATGAACCTCTGAATGTGGGGATAAAGTGAATTCCCTAGATGTGTGTATTGTTCTTTTTAATTTCAAACATTAAAAAGAGAGACTAGGTACAAGATTGAATCCCGTCTAAAAAGAAAAAAAAGCTTTAATTCAAAGAGAGAAACAATTCAAACATTGAGCCATGGTGTCTACGTGCATTAATTCAAATGGTTGGACCCTTTGCCTTTCATGGCTAGGGCAAGGTTTCAACCCTTCTGGGCTACAACTGGACACTCCTTATTACTTAGTGGTGAGATGTTAATACCAGCCCATTTAAGGGAGTGTTGAGCCTTCAAGTTATCCAATCTGAAACCAAATATTTTGTTTGATCATAGGGTTGTCTCTTTCTTGTCCACCTTAGCAAACTTTTGGGCTCTCTATCTTAGTAATTGTTAGACATCAAACCCCTCCTTTGTGGGATTTAGAGGGTGCTATGCAAGAGAACGACTATTACGACCACCACCATGTGCTAGAGAGATGACTCTCCTCCCAACCAAATGCCTCTATATATAGCTCTCTCCAGGGGATTGCCTTCTTGGGCAGGTGGATACTAACCATACATGTGTCGGCCATGTAACTGCATATGCACCGTGTCCTAGTTAACTCAAGTTAACTCAAGTGGATGCTTCTAGAAGGCTCTAGATCTCTTTGGGCAAAATACTCTCCCCATGTAGCCCATGGGGATTGAGCCCAAGATCTCCTCCTTCACATGCTTGAGACTTAACCACTAAGATAAGTGGATCACTTGTTCACAAGAGCACATGACCTCCTATTAAGTCTAGACTCGAGATCTTTGGTCATACACATGGGTGACCAAACGATATCCGATCTCAGATCCATCTAAACCGACCAGACCCTTAGATCATAGACTTAATTTATTACATTCTTTCCCCTTTGAAAAAAATAATTTTGCCCTCGAAAATAGAGCTATGTACATATTGTAGGAAATCCCTGAGCCTCATATTCTAAACCAAAAGAACATAGTCATGTTCTAAAATTGGAAGAACATATCTCATCTCTGTGGTGGCATCCCTATCCAAACGATTCAAAACACTATCTCGCTTTGCACTTTGATAAATTGGTCAAAGTAAAAAGCAGTGAATGAATCATAAGGGTGGATCTAAAAACATCCCTGTGTTGATATATTTAGGTAGTGATGTGTGTGAACACTCTAGGACCGTCGGGGCACTTTTTTCCCTCTTTAGGAGGTTTTTTTTTCCCCGGCTTGTATATACGCCTATTGCCCTAATGGGCTACTTATCTTTGTACATTCTCTAGTAATACATTCAGTATTGTGTGTTTGTGCTCCAAGCTTCTTCTTCTTCCTTGTTTTGTTCGCGTGCTTCCGCAGACGTCTATCTCCAACAATTGGTATCAGAGCAGGTCGTCGCTTCTTCTAGGGTGCCGTCGACACTCCTCCGTTTGCAGTCTCAGATTCGCACGAAATTTGCTGAGCATACTCAGGGTGTTTTCGAGATCAAAACAGCTTTGCTATGTGGTGCCGAAATCGCGATCTGAGCTTGTTTCGGCCTCCGAATGCACTATCACAGCACTTGTGCAGGCTATTTCGTCCTTTTGTGCCAAAGGTATATACCAGTTTCTGTTCGCCAGTTTAAGCGTCTCAAAGTCTGCTACAGGTCTAGCAGAACTCGTCTGGGCAGTTTTGTTCAACTTTTTGAGATACAGTCAATTTTTTGCATCAAGGTATTTTAGTCACCGGCCATGGCTGAAAGTAGTGATGTATTCCGTATGTTGGCTGTTGAGGATAAGTTGGATGGTACCAACTACCCATTATGGGCTTATATGATGCGACATGTACTGGTTGCAAAAGGATTGTGGAACATTGTGCAGGGTGTTGAAAGACGTCCTGTTACACCTGTAACGATAGGTACTGCAAATACAGGTGTTGGAGCTGATGAAGATGGTGTCGAAGATGATATTCCGCAGATTCCTGTTCGTGCTGCTGTTTCTGTTGCACCTACTGCAGAGTAGATTCGTTGGGATGGCAGAGATGCCCAGGCACATGCATTGATAGCTTTGTCTGTCAAACGTGCCATTATTCCTCACATTCGCTCTTGCAGAACAGCAAAGGATGCTTGGGATACACTTACCACTTTGTACTAGGCTAGGAATGAGGCTCGTGTTGCTTACCTCCGAAAACAGTTGGAGAGTGAGCACATGAATGAAGGTGATTCTATGGACAGTTTTCTTACAAAGATCAAAGACCTGAACGAACAATTGATTTCTGCTGATGAGGTTATACCAGATAGCTCACTTGTGCAGACCGTTCTGAATGGTCTTCCTGATTCATATCAGAGTTTTGCCTCTACTCTTCGGTTGATGATGAAAGGCAATCCGAATGCCTTGTCATTTGAGGAATTAGTCTCTGTTCTGTTGCAGGAAGATCAGTCGAGGCAGAACAGGTCCATTATGCGTGTTGTAGATCAAGCTTTCCTGGCTAGTCAGAAGGGCAAAGGAAAATGGGGCTCTTCTACTAGTAAGCAGAAATCTGCAAATGCTGCACAATCGAAGAACCAAGATAAAGATGAGAAGAAATCAGAAAAGCAGAAATTGTTCTGCAAGTATTGTAAAGGAAATGATCATATTATAAAGAACTGTCCAAAACTGGCTGCTAAAGAGGCAAAGAAGAAAGAGGCTGGAATGGTTGTTGCAGAGGCCTCTATACCAAAAACAGAGTCTGCAAATCTTGTGCAGGAAGAAGAATGGGCGTTTACTACTGTCCGCAGTTTTGACCCATCTTCTCATGATCAGTGCATGTTTGCAGTAGATTCAGATGTTTGGTACTTTGATAGTGGGGCGACCAAACATATTACCTCGCAGCGCAGTTTCTTCTCTTCACTCGAGCCTGCCCCTACAGGGAATACTGTCACATGCGCCAATAACTCCTATTATCCTGTTATGGGAGTTGGTAAGATCATTCTGACTACTGCTGATGGTAGTTCTTTCACTTTGTCAGATGCTTTATTTGTGCCAGGGATAAAAAAGAACCTGTTATCAGTTTCTGCATTAGCCAAGATTGGCTTGGTTGTGAAATTCGTTGATGACAGGTGTACAGTCCATGATCTCTCAAATGGCGATGTGATTATTGCTTCTGGCATTTTATGTCGTGGGCTGTATAAGCTCATAGACTATGAAAGATCTGTGAATGATTCGGCATGTGCAGTTCATGATTCTTAGGCTATGTCAGATGCAAAGCTTTGGCATGCACGCTTTGTTCATCTGAATTTTGCTAGTTTGTTACGCCTGCAGAAATCTGAAATGGTGTCCTCTTTGCCCAAACTTGAGGCACCTGGAAAACATGTTTGTGAAGGCTGTATTTTGGGCAAAATGCAGCGTTCTTCCTTTCCAAAAGATGGTTCAGTTCGGGCTACGCAGAAATTGCAGCTTGTACATAGTGATGTCTGTGGTCCTATGCAGACACCCTCTTTTGGAAATTACCTTTACTTCGTGACTTTCATTGATGATTTTTCCAGGCATGCATGGGTATATCCACTCAAAGCAAAGTCCGAAGTGTTCATGTGCTTCAAACAGTTTTTGGTTTTGGCTTAAAAACTGTCAGCATGTAAAATGGGCACCCTCCGTTCTGATCGAGGGGGGGAATATATGTCTTCAGATTTTAATGCATTTCTGGTTGAACGTGGGATAAAACACCAGTGTACAGTGCCGTATACACCTCAACAGAATGGAGTTGCTGAACGAAAGAACAGGTCACTCATGGAGATGGCGAGGTGCATGGTCAAAAGTCAGGCTTTACCACATAGTTTCTGGCTTGAGGCTGTCATGTGTGCAGCATATGTACTGAACAGGTGCCCCACTAAAGCGTTGCAGTCTATCACTCCATATGAGGCTTGGCATGACCGCAAGCCATCTGTTGCTCATCTGCGTGTTTTTGGTTGTTTGGCATATGCATTAGTGCCTGAACAACATCGTAGAAAATTGGATGATAAGGCAGTAAAATGTATTTTTGTTGGGTACATTTCTGAAAGTAAAGGCTATCGTCTATATCATCCACAGACTAAACGCATTCTGGTTAGCCGTGATGTTGTCTTTGTGGAAGATGCTATTCAGCCATTGCTTTCATGTACTAAGGAGACATCTGTTAGCTCCAAAGACATGTATGATACTTTGATGCCTCTTTTTACAGGTGGACAGGCTAGTGCTGGTCCTAATGAGGCAACTTCTCAGCCTTTGCAGGTTTCATATGATGATGCAGATCATTCCATTTTTGATGCAGATTTACATGATGCACTTGTTGATGAGAGAGCTGATATTGAGCAGGCAAAAACTATGCCAAAATGGCTGGTGCAGACTTTGCGTGACAACAAATTAGATGCACCTTTGTCATATCGTACTCGTTCAGGCTCTCATAGTGCCTCCTTTGCATCAGATTGCTATGCTATGGCTGCGTCTAGTCTCTGTGATGAGAATGAGCCTGTTTCTTTTGATGAAGCACAAAATTGAGAAAATTGGATGGCTGCTATGCAATTTGAATATGATGCTATAATGAAGAATGGTACATGGTCTTTATGTGACTTGCCTCCTGGCAAGAAGGCCATTGGCACTAAGTGGGTATACAAGCTGAAGCGTAAACCTGATGGTACAGTTGACATGTATAAGGCTAGGCTTGTTGCAAAGGGTTATGCACAGGAAAGAGGCATTGATTTTGATGAGACCTTTGCACCTACATGCCGTATGACTACTGTTCGGAGCATTTGTGCACTTGCAGCCCATCATGGTTGGAATGTACATCAGTTGGACATTAAAACAACATTTCTGAATGGTGACTTGCATGAAGAAGTGTATGTTTTTCAGCCCCGTGGCTTTGTGCAGAAAGGGCATGAAAACCAGGTTTGCAGGTTAAAGAAGGCATTATATGGTTTAAAACAAGCACCACGTGCTTGGTATGAGAAGATACATGCCTATCTGATTGCACATGGTTTTGAGAACAGTCCAACTGAAAGCACCTTATATGTTAAACGTGCTAATGATGTGCTTCTGATCATTGTTGTCTATGTTGATGACATGCTGGTCACTGGTCCTATTGAGACACATATTGCTGATTTTAAGGCTGATTTGCATGCCTCATTTGAGATGTCTGATTTGGGGCATTTGCATCACTATTTGGGCATTCAGTTTATGCACGTTGATGGTGGAATGGCTTTGTGTCAAACGAAATATATTGACACATTATTGCAGCGTTTTGGCCTTGAAGACTGTAAGCCTATTGCCACTCCTATGGAGAAAGGTTTACGACTGAGTCTTCATGATGCTGGAGATGCATTTGATGCTGTTCTCTATCAGCAGGCTGTTGGATGCTTGATTTACTTATGCATTACTCAGCCAGATATTCAGTTTGCTGTCTCACAGATGAGCAGGTTTATGCATTGCCCAGGAGTCACGCATTGGAAAGCGGTTAAGCGCATCTTTCGCTACTTGAGTGGTACTCGGCTACTTGGGTTGTTTTATCCCAAGGGGGGATCACTACTGCCAGATTTGCATGCTTTTTCTGACTCAGATTGGGCTGGTTGCTATGACACTCGTGTGTCCACCAGTGGTTTTTGCTTCATGCTTGGTAACTCATGTATATCTTGGTTGAGCAAGAAGCAGCCTACTGTGGCCACTTCCAGTTGTGAGGCTGAGTATAGGGCAGCTTTCACAGCGACTGTTGAGTGTGTGTGGCTCAGACGCCTTATGGTTGATTTGGGTGTTGGCCAGTCTTCTGCCACCACCATCTTCACTGACAGTCAGAGCGCATTGGCAGTTGCGAGGAACCCTGTGTTCCATGCTCGCACTAAGCACATTGAGGTGCATTATCACTATGTCAGGGAGAGGTTCTCTGCTGGGGAGATCAGCTTGGCATATGTGCCCACGCAGGAGAACATTGCAGACCTTTTCACGAAGGCTCTGCCTAGGGAGAAGTTTGAAGCTTTCCGCAAAGCTTTGGGCTTACTTCCTTTTGTGGAGTGATTTCCACATAGCTTGGCACTTCCTTATACATGAGTGCCAGCTCCTTGTTCACCGCATCACTCCCAGGGGGGATTTGTTGATATATTTAGGTAGTGATGTGTGTGAACACTCTAGGACCGCCGGGGCACTTTTTTCCCTCTTTAGGAGGTTTTTTTCCCCCCGGCTTGTATATACGCCTATTGCCCTAATGGGCTACTTATCTTTGTACATTCTCTAGTAATACATTGAGTATTGTGTGTTTGTGCTCCAAGCTTCTTCTTCTTCCTTGTGCTGTTCGCGTGCTTCCGCAGACGTCTATCTCCAACACCCTGGCCAATTCATAGTTTTTACTAGGTGTGATCTGGGCACAAACATGTGATCTTGGTGGATTCAAATTACTAATCCATTTCTGGGCATGAATGGTGCATGGACTTAGTAACAAAGGTTGGATTCTTATTCCTTGCAAGACTTTGAGAACTCTTGATTCACTTGAATTTGATTTTGGAAAACTTGAAGTTTGGTTGTCCCAAACATCCGACTTGGATGTTTGTACAATGGTTTAATCCTATCCAACAGTTACTTGATTTTGAAGGGATTTGGTGTGCAGAACAAGAGGAACAAGGAGGAGGTGGAAGGAGAGACACAAGAGGAGAGATGTGCACACATGTGTGGGAGCTCAAAACCCATATAATGTTCTCTCTTGAGGCAATGCACTATATACGATGTATATATATGAACATAGGGGTAAGGTCACATGATCCGTACATCCTCAACAATCTCCCACTTAAGGGTCAATGTGACCATAAGCAGTAACACATACAAAGAATGATGTAGGACTATACAATAATGTACAAGAAGAGTCCGGATCTCAACCCATACAGATCAGCCTACACCAATTGCCTTGAACAAGGTGTATCCATGCACCTCAAACTGCTCTAAGCTCATATTGATAAGAGTCAAGCTCACATCTGACTGATGCAAGAATTGATGAAGTTCCTGCAAAGCTCCCAGTTACTTTATGCATCTGTCAATCATTGAATGACTGACAACTCGGGGGTGCTACCACAGTGATCATACATGGAAAATGCCTTCAAGCTCTAAAAATAAGAGCTCTCACACCAAAAAAATCTCTCTCAAAGAAGTTCCACAACAAATTGAACCTCCAAAAGCAACTAAGATTCTTATAGTGAAAATATGTTGCTTTGTGTTTTGCTGTTTCAGATATGATAACCTCTGAATTTGAACTTTTGGTCTTTAGCAAATTTCAAGAACTCGTTTTTGGCTACATAACGATATATACAACGTCTCAATTGGAGGTGTGTAGCCCAAGATATACACAAAACAAGCATCTGCTATCAATTTCCCCTTCACTTGTAACACTATTGCTCTGTATTTTGCAATTTCAGTGACCTAGCACTAAGAATTTGAAATATGTTCTTCTACAAACTTATAGCTTCTATTTTGAGCTACACATAGAAATTTAAATCGCTTCAATCCAACCTTTAAAACTCAAGTTATATCTCAAAAACTGACCTATAGTCCAAGTGATTGTAGATTCATCTTCTACATTAGTCTGTGTTTTTTGAATTTTTGGCAATTTAGAACTCAAAACCAAGTTCTATCCACTTGAAATTATAGCTCTATATCTCAACTATGCATAGAACTTTAAAACAAACTAATCTGAGCTTCTTAGCTCGAGTTATAGCCAAAATACCGAACATCTATCAAGAGATGCCGACTTGCACATTCAGCTCTTATGACCTAAGCTTCCATTAAAGCTTGATGCACACCAGCCTTCAACAAGAGCTGATACGAAGGCTTTGATGTGCAGAACAAGAGGAGCAAGGAGGAGGTGGAAGAAGAAAGACGAGAGGAGAGATGTGCACACATATGTGGAAGCATCAATTCGTACATCCCCAATAGATTTTTTCACCTGACTAGAGAACTACTTTGTCCTAATGAGTTTAAAAATCCTATGTAAACTGTAGGAGAAAGTTTACCATTTACTTTTAGGCAAATGTTATCACAGAGTTCGTGGAAAGGAGGGTCAAGACATCGGTCAATCAAACGGCACTCGCGGGGTGTTTCCAGCAAACACAAGTAGTATATGCATAATGTGTTAGGCCGAGTCTTACCAAAATCATTGCATTGTCAAGATCTTTGGAAAATCACAATACTCATTAAGTCAGCCAAAGGACTACTTTTCCTCTTGACATGGAAACAAAACATATTTAGAGCAAAAGCATATGATCTTTCGATGATAAGGGTTCTTATTCACGTATAATGTTAGAACCTTTTCAAAAGCGATTCTCAAGCTATGCATTACATGTCCTTATTGATTCATACTCATGCATGTCTATCTACAAAACATGCGTTAACTTTTCTTTTTCCTATCTCAACAGTACATTAGAAACAACTAGAATGCGAAATCTGAGGATAAAAGTATTCACTGTGCAAAGGAATAAGGAATTTGAATATCTTTTTGTTTTTAGTTATACAATCATTCAAAGCGCAGAAAACCAAAAAGCCATGGATCCTTGTATTAGAACAATGATGATGTGATACTCAAGCAAATTCAGTTTCTTAAGGTGGTAGAATCTTCAACTCTCATCAATCTGAAAGAATGAGCTTTGACGCTATAAGATTGTTGTCAGCAAAGTTTCAAATGACACACAACAACAACATCACTTCCACACTTCCGACAACACAAACACTTCATTATATATGTGCTTTATCATTATATATGTGCTTTAACGAAAAAGTAATTGTTCAGGAAACAAATCATCCTTCCATATCTACAAGCTTCAATTCATTAACTAATTTCCCTCAAACATCTGAATTGTCCTCAGACTGTGTCAATATTTTCTTTTGAACACTTTTTGTTAATGAAGCGATACCTCTGTAATGTCTTCAGTCACCAGTTACAGCCATTAAAATATCACATGCATTGATAGCGAAAAATGAAATTTTAGCACGATGAGAATTCCTTCTAACAACATTAAAAATGAAAAACAGAATCCATCATCAAACTGCCCAATTGAGCTTTGAACTTCACCACTTCCTCAGTTCTAGGAGCAAGAAGAAAACACAAATTCATAGCCTTTTTAGTTTTGCTTGTAAGCTGAAAGCACGTCAGAGCAGTTCCGCTACAAAAATTTAACATAACTCCAGTATTAGGAGCGTCAAGTTGTAGTTATATTCATCATCACACAAAGGGAAAAAAAACAATTATACTATAGCTTCTTACAGTTTTGCGCATAATAGTAGATTTGTTTAACGATTATCTGCCATCAAAAGTTGAGTTTGTGTCCATGAAACTGGAAAACATTTATCGATTGAATTTTGAAATTTTAGGCATTACCTCTAACTTGATATCCAAGGTTTAATTCCTTCACACGATCGTTTGTCGATCTAGTGCTTTGCATTGGAAACTTGAAAACCTTTGGATAAAACATCTGTCCTGCTTTTCAGGGGTTTTGAAGAAAACCAATTATAATTCCAAGTTCTTGAATGTCTCAAATTCAAGTCTAATTGGTTATACTTGACCAATTTGTAGTGACCAGAGCTTTTCACTTCTTGTCTTTAGATTCCTTTCTTACTAAAGCTTTAAGTAGCTACACAGGGGACTTTATAGGAATCTCTCTACTGCTTAAGTCTAAGCATCCGCTCATGCTTTTGGATTTCATCTTTAAGATCCATTTAAGGATAGATAAACTTTATATTGTGCCTTCCACAGAATTGATTACCGTTGACACGATTGCAGGCTACATTTTTGGAATTTCTCACTCTATTTAGACTTGGAACAACTTACTATTTTCACAATTTTCCATTGGATAAATAAAACGAGTGAATAATTCCCAAAAGGAATTTGATTGCTAATACTCAAGAAAAATTTAGAGTAGTTCCAATCACATATTCTTGGACAATCATGCCCAAGCTTGATCAAGTCTAGTTGACCTTGCGACTAGAATAAATGTAAGAGAATGACTATTACGACCACCACCACGTGCTAGAGAGATGACTCTCCTCCCAACCAAATGCTTCTATATGTAGCTCTCTCAAGGGGACTACCTTCTTGGGAAGGTGGATACTAACCATCCATGTGTTGGCCATGTAACTGCATGTGCGCCAAGTCTCCCAATTAACTCAAGTGGATGCTTCTAGAAGGCTCTAGATCTCTTTCGGCAAAATACTCTCCCCATGTATCGCATGGGGATTGAACCATGATCTCCTCCTTCACATCCTTGAGACTTAACCACTAAGCTAAGTGGATCACTTATTCACAAGAGCACATGACCTCCTAGTAAGTATAGACTCGAGATCTTTGGTCATACACATGGGCGACCAAACGGTGTCCGATTTCAGATCCATCTAAACCGATCGGACCCTTAGATCATAGACTTACTTTATTACATGCTATGAGTGTTATGTTTGTCTTTCATTGTACTTTCAAATTGATGCAAATCTGAAAAGAGTAGATCTCAATGATCGAACTTCCTTAAAAAAAAAACAGAAAATTACTGAGCCATGGCGGCTCCACAACACACGGCAACACTGTCATTTAGCTGTGAAGAATTAAACATTTTTCAAAAAGTTCAGCAGGGCTTAAGAGCCCATCAGGTGACCGCGCTGTGTTGTTGAATAAGGTGAAGTCGCTTAAGGTTCCTTGGGCGCAACACTGTCGATGTTGGGTACGTGCTACTATTCCACAGCCCCTCTGCGAAGAAAGCTGTAGTATTGAAAAGAGGCGTGCGGATTGTTTGTTGGGCGCCTAGGATGATGTGTACTTTACAGCAGGTTCTCCATCTGTACAATAAGGAATGCTTCCTCATCCCTCTGTGGAGGCTGTCGCACGCATCCTATACACATGCACCACCGTCAAGAATAATGCCTGGGGACTCTGTACACATAAATTCATCCGGTTTCATGGCCTTTCAGCCCACTCATTTCTGGGTAATCGCCTTGTTTCTATGCTTGTGGAGGTTGGATGCCTGGAAGCGGCACATGAGGTGTTCAAGCAGCTCATATCCTTGGATCAGTGGTCCTGGAATGCCCTCATTGGTGGTTTTGTCAAGTCTGGCAACTTTCAGCGCGCTCTTTGTTTATACGATGAAATGCAAGAAGACGAATCCTTACACCCTAGTGGGCATACATTTGCAATGTTGCTCAAAGCGTGTATGCAGCTGAAAGACTGGGTTCTGGGTATCCATTTGCATACAGAGGTTGCAAGGACTGGTGTACTTGAAAACAATGTGTTCGTTGGGAGTACTTTGGTTCATATGTATGTTAAGTGTGGTTTCCTTTCGAAAGCACAGCAAACATTTGATAGTTTGCCTACACGAGACATTGTTTTGCAGACTGCATTAATGACAGGTTATCTTGAGCATGGTCTAGGTGAAAATGCAATCGAATGCTTTGATTGTGTTCAGTCTGATGGCGTTGTTCCAGATTCTACCATGGTTGCATGTGCATTGAAAGCTTGTGCTAGCACCGGCAATCTGGAGAAAGGCCAGCAAATACATGCTGAGATTGAAAGGTGCGGGCTTTATACAAAAGACATTGTAGTGGGTAATACCTTGGTGGATATGTACGTCAAGTTTGACCTATTGTACATGGCAGAACAAATTTTATATGCGCTTCAAGGGCGAAATGTAGTCTCTTGGAATGCACTTATAACAGGTCTTGCTGAGCATGGGGATGGTGTAACTGCAGTTAATTGCTTTGAAAGGATGCAGCTTGAAGGTGTTAAACCTGACTCTGTGACACTAATTGGCATGATTAAGGCATACTGCAGCATAGGAGCAATTGAGAAAGCTGCAGAAATCTATCATCAGATTGAAGGAAAATGCCTTGAAAGTGATCTTGTGGTGGCTAGTACCCTTGTTCATATGTATGCAAAATGTGGTGAGCTATCTTTGGCACGGGAAGTGTTTGATAAAGTTTCTGTCCGAGATGCAATTCTATGGACATCACTGATGGCAGGATATGCAGAGAATGGACAGGGAGAAGAAGCGCTCGATCTCCTTGAACAAATGCAACTTGAGGGTGTCTCTCCTAATGCAGTTACATATGTTTCTGGCCTGAAGTCATGCGGTAGCACAGGCTCCATTGACAAAGGAACAGAAATACACATGGAGATTGAGAGGCAGGGTTTGCTGGAGAAAGACCTTGTGCTCGGAAATACACTTATTGACATGTACACTAAGTGTGGCTTGCTTTCAAGGGCACAGCAGGTTTTTAATTCCCTCCCAGTAAAGGATGTCATCTCATGGAATGTTTTATTATCAGGATATTCTCAACTTGGGAAAGGTGGTGATGTAGGTAACGTGCTGGAGAAGATGCTCACACAAAACATCAGGCCAGATATGGTTACTTTTATCATTGTCCTGAGTGCATGCCTTCGTGCAGGTTTACTTCATAAAAGTGAGACTTATTTTGAGAACATGAGCAAAGAGTTTGGTATTCTTCCCTCTATCAAGCACCGAACTTGTTTGGTTGACCACTTCTGTCGTGCAGGCCAGCTAGACAAGGCAACAACCATTATGAGGAACATGTCATCTTGTCCCAACTTGGTTATGCTGCGGACTTTGCTGCGTGCTTCTAGAAATTGCGATGATATTGAGTTTGGAAGAGAGGCTTTCCAGCATGCTATCTCTTTAGATTGGAAGGATGCCACAGCGTACTTCTACATGTCCCAAATCTGTGCCAATGCCCACTCTCCTAAGCAGGAAACATAGTTTTGTTTCTTTAGTATTGTGCAAGAGGAGGTTCTGTTATCATCACATTCCCTATGATATTGTATTTGAAAGATTTTAATTCGATTTCCGGTGGCTCATTTGCTGAGTTATCTGAACGGAAAAAATGTACCAATAGAATCTTGCAGGCTATTATGTTCATACATATCTACTCTTGTCAATCCTGGAATCAACTGTGACTATTGACATAAATCAAGCATTTGAGGTGTTCGGGTATGCAGTAACACTGATCTTGCCATCTGTATTAAGGAATGTTCCTCTGACATATATAGGTTGTTAGGGTTATGTTATCCATATGGATTTTGCTAGTATTCTTATCAGGATGATCATTTTCTCTAAGGCTTATCAGATTTAGGAGCTGGTTTGAGAGTACATGACCCTCTTAGTCCATGATATATGCAGGCTTTTTCGTTTTCCTTTGGTGTAGTATTTAAGGTTTTAGTGTAGTTGTTTTATCATCTGCTGAATCGTTAGTGCCTTTGGAAATTCTTTTTCTAGAAAGAGAATTTCCTTCAGGTTATTTGGTCATACTTTATCCAATCTACGAGATTAGGCTACTTTCTCCCTTTGATTTTGATAACCAGGGAGAACATATTAGCTTATCCATATCAACCCAAAAGCTGATTTCTGCTAATTGCTAGCATTCCTGTGGAAAAGTTTTAACAGTTCTGGAGCATGGGTTAGATGTCCTTGGCTGTTCCATTGCAAAACAGATGAAGCTTCTCAAATAAATATTATGTAAAATCTTGGTTGGCTATTGGATTATTGAATCAGTCTTATGCTGTTGGCTTACAATGAGGGCTAAACTTAAGGTCTCAAAGGTCCCAAATTGAAGTATGCAATGATTGATTAGGAAACATTCCTCATTTTTGGCTCGGTTTAAATAGCGAGAAAATAAAATATCTGAAAAGCTCTGTGAAAGAATAGCTCAGTGGATATCTTTCATCAGTGTAACAAGTCAAGTTTTATGTTCAATCTCAATCTATAAGCCCCATTAAGGGCTTAGGCAAATTGTTTGATTCTTTCTTCATTATCTCTTGTTTTGGTGAATGCTTTGCTTGTATCATATCTTGCAAGGACATCTGAGGATACATAAAACTAGGAATGATTGATGCAACATTATTTGTAGGAGGTTTTACTATACTTTATATAAATATATTTTGAAGATGAAAAATGTGTGAAGTACTTTTTGATTTTTCATGGATCCATCATCTCAAATAATAAATGTGTAAATTGTAATCTACTATAAATGATGGAGTATGTGTAGTAATGTTTCAATTTTATCCTATAGTGTCTATTCAATCTTGGTATGCCCAAATGTTTTGTTTGCTCGTGTGTGTGAGTAGGGGAGCCTTCCAATTCAAGGGGTAATGAAAAGGAAAAAATTCATTGCTGATCCCGTGCTTACCATCCAAAGACAATGGCTAATGAAGAGACACAAGAACACAGTAAAAAGAGAAATTATGGTTTGAAGAGTAACGGTAGGAGGAAAACACTAATTTAACAACAACTGGATCACTAGTAAAGGTCATCGGCACAACAAAGTGAGAGCCACATCACCGTAGACATCTTTGGTAGTGTATTTATGTACTTGATGGTTGGAACAGATAAGTGGTTCAAGCAAGTTGATGAAACCTGATCCAGCATTGACAAAGGTCCGAATAGAAACATTGACATAATTGCAATTCGTGACCAAAAATGCAACCTTACTATTCTCCGTAAACCTATAAAAAATAAGTTTCTTTACAAAACAAAGAATTGATTGAAGTATGACATTTAAAAGTAGAAGTCAACTAAAGCTTCTTGTCCATCATGAATTAACTCAATCAGCTGTACACTATGTGCCTGGAAATAGAAGGTTTCACTCTTGCTAGCATGGAACGCCAGAACTTGTTTGGCATTGAATCCGAGCAGCAGATGTGAACAAGAGATCTTCTGACCTTGATGACTAAGAATGAGAAAATTAATTATCTGAAAATCCTTAACTTTGCGTGCAGTTAGATGGTAATTTGAGCCATAGGATGATGTCAGATAAAGATTTTTGATTTTTTTATATGATACAAATTCTCTCGTATACCGTTTTTTCCAGGGAAGGCATCATTTTGTGCTGTTACAGGGCGATTTAATCCCTGGGATGATGTGAGACAAAAACTGCAACGTCTTTTTATATGATACGAATTCTCTTGTATGACCATTGTGAATTTGCAGAAGACATAGCACTCTACAAACTTTGTGCTGATTAAACCCCAGACGGAAGTGCGAATTTGCAGGGAAGGCATACCCCTGACAAAGTCTATGTTGACTAAACTCCGGTAAGCTCGACAACAGTCCATTTGCCTACTTTTCATAATGCCGAATTTGTATCATTATATCACAACAAAAGAAGAGTGAGAAGGACAGGATGTCTGAAAAGGCAAACGCATGATTGTTTGAATTTGTTTCCTCAAAGTACAATTCGTTCGACAAAAAGAAAACAAGAGATTATGTATGAAATTATCAAAGAAAAAAAAAATTTATAATGGAGGTTCGGCCAAAGCCTACTCTCCCGGGCTTTAATTTTTGAAAGAACAACTGTACAAGGTGAATGGGCATAGTACTTGCGGGATCCCCGTATCCCACAGAGCAGGGGTTAGACGAGTGTTACAATGGCCCAAAGGCTACACGAGGATAAGATACCCGAAGGCTTCAGCTAGTTTGACTGCCCAAAGGCATACATGCATCTTGCTGGTGGGGAGGGTGGAAACCCTTGCTCCCACCTCAAGAGGTAAGGGACTCAACCAGTTGACCCAGCGTGCGAGGACAAAGATAAAACTTAAAAATTGGTTTACTTTTATCGCATTTAAGAGTAAGGGCAGATCAATTGCTCTTTAAATGGGAGGAAAAGGATGAAG